>JAQFVV010006232.1:2371427-2744036 GCA_028023455.1 Epiperipatus broadwayi
TCTTCAGATAGAACTTGGTCCAAGCACCTCATTAGTCCAGCACCACTGTTTATGAGCCCAAAAGGTACTCTCTTAAATAGATATGTTTGCCCATTGTGATGGAAGGCCGTGTATTTCCTGTCTTGGGGGTGTAATATCATCTGCGAATAGCTAGCAGTTAAGTCTAATGTGGAAAAAATATTCTTTGTAGATAAATTTGAGAAAAACTTCCTGTACAGGTGGTGGGATATCCCATTCCGGTATCGTGATATTGTTGAGCATTCTGGCATCTAAACACAGTCTTATAGACCCATTTTTCTTTTTCACAACCACTAATGGGTTATTATATGGTGATGACCTTTCTCAATTACTCCCCATGTAATCATCTGTTGGATCTGAGCGCTCACTTCATCTTGATATTGGATAGGAATGGGGTATGTCCGGGCCTGGAAGTGGGTTTCCTCCACACGAATCCGGTGGACATAACCTTTAATTTCTCCAGGGATTGGAGAGAAGATTTGCTGACTTGCCATTAATAGTTGATGCAATTGGGACTGATTCTCGATGTTTTCTAGTGATTATTCTTTGACCTTATCTTTGATGGTGCTTTCATCAATGCTGGCCTCCATACACTGAAATTGGACTCCAGGTAGGACAGTGGCTTCATTAAAATCTATCTTCTCTTGCTGGACCATGATTGAATTTGTGGCATAGTCAAGGATACACTTATTTTGGGTCAGAAAATTGGATCCAATTATAACATCATAGACCAATCCTTTTATAACTAGGAAAGTGTAACCAATGGTTATTTTCCTGAAGATTATTTCTAACCATACTTGGTATGCTTCAGTCTTGGTTCTTTTTCCATCAGCTGGTTTCATCTGGATGGGATGGGATGGTAACCTGAGTATGCATCCGATCCATTCTTCCATTCATAGCAATCATACCTTTGAAATGCAGGAAATCTGACTGCCAGTGTCAATGAGGGCAGGAAGTTCAATGGATCCCACTCCGATGTTTATTACTGGACACGGACCAATAGGAACTCCACAGGTGGGATCCTCTTCTCAGATAACCATTGATATGGGGTTCATATCCCCTAAGAGGCTTCCTTTTGTTGGAGGATGAGAGTAGTGGGATTGTGCTAACAGTTATTTTGGGTCTCTTATTCCCTCCCATCATATTTTGTTCTGATTGATGGTGGGGGTTCCATGGGCCAGAGTTGATCATCATCAAAAATTCTGCCATGACTTCCACATCTTTGATTCTGCTGCTGACCATAAGCCATTGGATAGGTAATGGCATATTCAGTTGGATTGTACGGATGATATAGGAATCTGAAAACTTGAATGTGGTGAGTGATCTAAATTGGTTTACCAGACAGATGAAAAATTGCATGCAAGTCTCTTTGATTGCTTCATACTTCTCCTGGCAAATCGTATTTAGAATCCCACTCTGCCGATCCTCACTCCAATAATACTTCAATAATGTGTTACAGTAAATGGCAAAGTCGCTTGGTTTTTTAGTCAACTTGCCCCACCAATCTCTTGCATAGCCATATAAGTAATGGCTAGCAATCACAGTCTGTTCGTGACAGTTCATCTTACACAGAGAAAAAATCCTGCAAGCTATCCAAGTGTGGGTGAGGATTTTCTCCTATTTCTCCTCAAAATATCTGAATGGTGATTATTTTATCAATCTGGGTTTGAATCCTGAGGTCTGAAATTAATGTACTGCAGGCTGCATCTCTTGTACTATTGTTGATTTGAGAAATTGGTCGATTGCTGTCAAAGGTCTGACAGCTCTGATTTGTAGTTCTGTTCTCTTTCCAGTTTTCTAGGTAGCGTTCTTCAATATTAAGTTTGAGAGCCCTTGGGTTTTTTTTTACTTTGACAATTTCATCGAGGAGCAGCCTGTTAAATATTTTATACTCTTCCTCTTTTCTTCGGGCTTCCTCTTCATGCTCTCTTGCCCTCTCTTCGCTTCTCCTATACAATTCCTCCAGATATTTCCGATTGAAATCTCCCTGGCTCGTTTGCTGGACAGGTCTCATACTTATTGGAGGAGATTCAAGAAATCCAGATGGGTCCAGTTCTTGTTCATCATGGTTGTTCTCCATATTATCCATGGCCTTGGATGATTATCATGATCAATGATGATGATGACTTTTTCCTTTTATTTTATTGCTAACTATTTAATATATCCTAAAAAATTTCTTAATGAATAGGTGTACTTATAAAACACACTATATAGCACTGATAAAGAAAACTTTTAAACTGTTTTACATTGAACTTACTAAAACTAATACAGTTAAAAAAATACTATTATTATATTTTCCTTGTTTGACTCTCTGCGATTACTATTACGTTGGATTTCAAATTTTATTAATGGCTAATAGGCTATCTCCCTCTCGGTTCTGTTGGCCTAATTGCTGCTTTTACATTTATCACTAAAACCCAACTACTGCCCTTTTACTACTGCTAAAATTTCTTGTGTAAATCTGCTGCCAACATATATATATTTTACTGTCCGTATATATATAGAAGATTTCTTAAATTCGACCTGTCAAATTGTTTTGCTAAAATATATTTTTAAACTCAAGCAACTTTATTTATATATATAAACATTCACTAGATCCAGATATAATTATTTTGTTCCCTCTTATTTAAGATTTGCAAACATATATATTTATTTACATAATTATTGATCCGATTCACGTCTCATTATTTGGTCTAAGAAAATTTACACACGTTGAAAAAAAACAAATTACATATAAAAGAATTTAGCCTGGTGACACAATTTATTTTAGAAGTAATGCCGTTTAATGAAATTACCCTTGGATGCCATGTCACCAGTTAAAAGGATCCATAGACTGTTAGCTTCCCAAATTGAATTTTAATAACTATTCCATTTAACTATGGGCACTCGTTAAAACATTCGCATTTTTTTTTGATTACAAAAATTTGATTTATGATTATTTCTGAATTCCATACGATAGCCTATTACATATCTAGGTCATTAACGTATAAAATTATTATTATGCTATCTTGCGCATTGAGCCGATAAAACTTTATTTTGATAGAAAGATACAATATTTGAAATATTCATAGATTGTCACAATATTCACTTGGGACAATATTTAAGTAATTTACGCTATGCATACATAGTGTGACTTAAGTGAAACAATAAATACAGGTAAATACAGATGGCCCGTATTGCACTACAGCAAGTTGGACAAGTTCTGATTATATAGAATAAGTAATTGAATGCCTGAATCAAGCAAAATATATAAAATATACACGCAAATAAACAATATAGATAGTATAGAGTTTGAAAAGATATTTTATATATCAAAAATATAAAGGATTTGAGTGATTAAATACGAAACAAAATGCTAAAATTGAGCTACAGGGATGTGGATGTTTAACTAATTAAGATCTACAGGGATGTGGGTGTTTAAATATTCGAGGCTCCACATTTGGTCAAGCCATGGACCCGGAAAAAAAATATACTATGTAACAGTCAGAATCGTCTATCTCGCTAACACACTGCAAAATTCAAACCCCAGACACGAAACTGAACATTCTAGGAGGGGTTGCCTTCTAGAAATACTAAGTTCAAATCTAAAGTCCAAATTTCACAGCGCCATCTACGTGATAACGCATCTGATGCCAATGCTAGTATAACCTTTGACCAGTGCCTGGTGGTCAGGGAGAAACAAAAGACTCTATACTAAAAGAAGCTTGGGTGGCTAATTAACGTCTATGGATTTACAAAAGAAATGCAGACAATATATATATATATATATATAGACCGAGACAGTGATAGGAATCAATAAAATAGATCAAATTTAGTTTAAATGATTTCACAAAATTTATTTATATATATATAACACCACTGTCTGCTTATATGAGACAGGGATGCGTATTAAATAATTGTTGGCATTATATTCGAATAAATGACAAAAAAAATGGTTTTAAAGCAAAATGATATATTCTATTCCTCGGGTTAATAGCATTACGATAATGTGCTTGATGAGATAGGAACATGTGCGAGGTGCTTTGAGCAATTATACAAATTTAAGAAAATATTTGAAAATTAAGTGTTCTAAAATATTGATTTTGAGAATAGCACGGATTAAAGCTTACTAAGCAACAAAGTGGGAATGTGATCAAAGCATTTATTTGATAATAATATTAATAGAGTTGCATTGGGAGGCCAGGATTGCTGATAATGAATTTATTAAAGTTGGAGGGTGTACCACGTTTAAGTCACGGATGCTTTGTAAAATAAATATAAAATAAACAATATTGAAGATCTGGAATAATTACGGAGGGCATTTTGCCGCTAACCCATAGGAAAGTTTTGTTATGAACAGCCAAAACTTAGCGACTGTGTGACGATTGCGTTTAATTCCCAGATGTGTCATTTGGGGACACACTCTGCCTGGAAACTGCAATAAGTGAAGAATCCTTGGAAAATTAAAACAAAGCGGTCTCAACAACCAATTCATTTACCAGCAATACGAGACTAGTGTATATAAAACATACTGAATGGGTTTTACTTGGATTAAGAGAAATGCCCACTCAAATTCCCAGAAATTCATTTAAAAGGGTCCACACATTCTCGACGTCTATGATGAACTTTGTAATTAAGGTAGAACACAGTAATTAAAATAGGAAAATGCATGCTTGCATGTTTGAAAAGTAAGTATAGATTTATAAACGCAATCATGCATTAGGGGACACATTTAATCATTGACCTCACACATACTCTCATATTAGATTAAAATCAATAACATGTAGATTTTAAACTATGTGATTATATTATATATTAAAGAAAAGAATTGCCCTCGAATGAGTGATTTGCAAGACAAAATTGGAAATTATTTAGAAATTTAAAATATGCCTTCATAGCGGTGTCTTATTTTCAACAAAAGGAATAATTCACTCGGTCAAAGACGATTCTGACACATTATCATAATAAAATAACAGAAAGCTTAATCAATAGAAAATATTAACCCAAGGATGGAGAGCAAAATGTTGAGTATATTTAAACACGTTAAAGAAATACATAATGAAGTTTATGTGAAATATCAGAAAACAATTTAAAATAGCTATAGCATGTTAGTTAGGAATCACAAAAGCTCTTGGGTTAATTTAGGTTACCTCTGGAGACACATTTGCAGGTAGAGGTTTGGCAGGTTTTATAATTCAGCAGCAAAATCTGGAATGTTCATATTTTTGCAGCAGCAGCAGCAGTTCCGAGGTATCTTATGTGATAGCTTCCAATGGTCTGGAGCAGTGGCTGGCTATTCTGAGGGGACATAGCCTTCTTGATGCCTTTACTCTGTCATTTCAAAGTTAGCAATTTTTGTGGTAAACATGGTTAGAAACTTTTAATCAGCAAATGATCAGAATAAATTTGGTTAGCAATATTTCATCAGCAAATGGCTAGAAAGTCTTGGTTTGAAACAATTCATCAGCAAAAGACTAGAAACATTTCATTAGAAACACCAGAAACATTTCATTAGAAAATGACAAGAATGAATAACAAAAGGAAACCCTTCCTTTTATAGTAGAATTGAACAATAGAACTGCCCTGGAGCATTACAAAATATATCGGACTTATCACCTGTAATTAAATCTATCCGAATGTCTAAAGGAATTCAACATTAATTAATTTCTTTTGTTAATTTCCCTGTCGACATTTGAATTACAAACTAGATTTAATTAAAAATTACTTTTACTAATTAAAGAAAACCTTAAGTGGACATCTGCTGTTTTTAGATAAACTTATATAATATTAACTAATTAAACTATTGTCCCTCATTTATTTTAATAGAAATATTTGGAATGACTTTTATTAAATTAAACAAAAATTATTTTACTTTTAAATTGCAATATTTGAATCTATTTATTAAACGAATATTTACTAAATGAATGTTATTTTAAATCAAAATATATTACGACGGTAATATATTTGTAAATAGATTCAAACAAAATAACTTTAACAATTTATAATTTTGATATGTTTTAAAATGCATATCATAGTGTATGCGCAATGATGACTTATATAACCTACTTTTTAATAAATCAAAATTATGTGAACATATACATAATCCATAATATTTTATTTTATTTGGGAATGAGTTATATATATAATATGAGCATTGTGCTCGTGGTTTAAAATTAGGCAGGATTTTCGGTATATAAGCGTATTGCAGACACACTATGATAGATTGTGGTTCAAACTAAGGTATGAGGGTAGGAAATAGGTGAGAAAAGGTGAAACGAAGATCTGCAAAGCAGACCTTACTGTTTCAATATATATATATATTAGAGATAATTTATCTTTTTCACATGTAAATTGTCTAAAAGATAGTATTAATTTTGATTTATTATATTTAAAAGATACTACAAAGATAGAATAGCTTAATTATAGCAATAAATATTTTATGTTATAGGTTTAAAGTAATTATTTTGTTAGAAATATTATTTAAATGATAGTTAATTTAATATTAGTTGTAAATGTGCTGAAAGTATCACATGATTAGAGGCAATTGTGTGAATAGATAGGCTTACAAAAAGTTAGGGAAAGAAAACTTTATTCTAGCTTGTTAAAAATTTTATACATAATAAAGTGTAACAAATATTAAGTCTAGAGATAATATTAGCAAAGTAATGAATAAAATTATTATTTTATTTAGATGAAATATTTTATTTTTAAATCAATTTTAGGTCATTAAAATATTAAAAATTGTTTTAATAAAAATATTTAATTTTTTAGTTAAAAATATTTAATATATTAAATAATTTGATATTTAATATTGATGACTCATAATTTTAAACCTTAATTTTAAAAGTGATATTGATGTAGTTATATAAATTATCAGATTTTACAATTAGTATTGACCAACAAAATCATTGGATTAAGCCAATATAAAAAGAGAGGTTGAAGCCTTTTTAAACAGTGATACTGTGATTTACAGATTTGGATTAAGACAGATTTAGTTTGAAATTTATATTTTTGCATATTGTGACAGTAATAATTTCTTTTAAATTATTTTACTTAAAAGTATTTTATAATGATATATTATTTAATATAGCGCTATGTTTTTATACTGTAATAGTGATATTAGCGATTTTGTAAAATAGAATTGGAATAACTACTTAAACAATGGTTCACTAAAACACCAAATTTTTTAGTCAGTCTATTCTTATTGTTTCTTAGCTTAGGACTTTAATAATTCTATGGAACATGATAGTAGTTACTTAAATATTGGGACAATGAATACCAAATGTCAAGGAATATACTACAAGACCGGATAAGATTGACATAAGAACTTTGAGATTTTTATATATAGTATGCTTGCAGTGAGTGAACATTTATTTACAATAATGTTATCTTATTACAATGAAAATAATTTATTAAAGTCAATTAAGAGGAATTGGATATTTATTAAAAAAATTTATCATAGTGTTAAATTTGAAAGAAAGAAAAGGACATTAAGACTCTGCATCTAAATTTAAAAACTGAATTTAAAATGTTTTATAGTATGATGACTGACTTTATTATATAATTGATGATAATAATTTACATTTAATTTGTCTTTAAAGTAATCTAAATGGACTTATGTTTAAGAACAATATATTTAAAGACAAATTAAAGAATATGATTTTTGAATGACTTTTATGTTTTTAAAAGAACTTTCTATTGATGAAATCAATAAATAAATTATATACTTTGAAAAGAACTTTATTTTGAATAAATGAGCTCTGATAGATTGAAATTATATCAGTTAATAAATGCTTTGAATGATATAGCTGCCAGTTTACCTGGAAAATAAAAATATTTAGTGAAAATATATACGTTTTAAAAAGATAAATAAAATTGAAAATCTTTTAAGGAAAGAAATATTTATTTTCATTTATAAACTACATGTCTGCTGCTAAAGGTATTAAATAAATAATTTATATGATATAATATTTTCACTAATGTTTTTGACCAATAAATATCAAAAATTATTTGTGCTACATTTATTACAATATATCTGCTATTCATAACAGCCAAAAACAAGAAATACATGAGTAAAAAATATTTTCAAAACAGATCTGTAAATTATTTACTTTATGAAGATATTACAAAAACTGGAATGAACAATTATTTCTTCAGAATGATTAATAGTCTTGGATTTTACTGGATTTTATTATTATTTGTACATTTCTTCAAATGGCACTGAGACAAAAGTATCATTTGTGCACAAAGCTTTCCAACTGTAACTAGGCAATGGTACAGGATTTCTGACAAGTGTTCAGCTTATGAGCAAGAGGAGAGAAGAAAAAATCTTTTCGTAACTTTAAAATTTCATTTTTTTATTAAGTCTAATGTTAATATTTAGAATATTACAATTTTTTTAAAAAAACTAACCGTTTGTTATTATATTTTAAATTTAATCTTAAAATAGATTAACTTTTTTATTGTGTTAAATAAAAAAATGGTATTCAGAAAGTAATTTTCTGACCAAGGTAAATTACAATCATAATTGTTATTGTTTTTTTTTTTTTGAAAGTATAGTCCAATAAGTGGATGGCTGTGAGTTTAATTTAGCTACTAATGTATTTATTATTAATATTTTGATGATGAGCCAGAATTAGCTTTTATGTTGTTATAAACTTGGCTTATTCAAATGTACTTTAAAGATTATGTCATTTTAAGTAAGAAAATTTAAAAAAAGTACTTGCCATTTAATTTGAATTTCAAAACAGTATGACTTTATATTCAAGTTTAGAAAATTTTGTCTAGATTATTTTAAACTGTTTACATAAAATAACTTATTTATTGTTCATTGTGTACCATATGTGAATAAATAATTATAATTTTTTGAAATCAGTCTGAAATTCACAAATATAATCCCGAAAACGCAATCACACATTATGCAAAAACAATTTAATTCTAATATTATTATTTAATGAAGAAATCTTATATTTTAGCAGTTTTTCCTGATACCAATAGAAAAAAATTACTTGAGGGATATGTTTTAAATATATATATATATATCAGTTAAAAAATTTGACATAAATATAACATAACATCAAATATATTTAGTCATACTGGAGATTTATTATTTACACAAGATATACTCAGCCTATGTAAAAATCATTGGTGTTTTTTTTTATTTGTTACATTAACAATTTTTTTAAAAGATTTAATGTAAATTAAACAAAAGATTTTAAAATTACATAAATAAATGTGAGAAAATCATAATTGAAAATTTTTTAAAAATGCTTAGAACAACCCAGCTTGTTTAGTACATTTCAGAATTGTATCCTAAAAGGTATCAATGAAACTAAATTAAAATTGCATTTTTTAAATATACCTGTTATATTTGGTATGTGAATTTGAGAGCATTATGAACTGCAAAAAATATGGTTTGTTAATACCAAAATTACTTCCTTCACATAAAATATACTTTATATTAAAAAGTACTGATTATTAAATATAAATGGTGGAATTATTTCCTTTGCATAAAATGTTCATTATTTAAATTATGGTTCATTTATAAATAAAAATTAATTTAAAGTTGTTATTTTTTTGTTGTTTACAGAATTGTAGACAATTTATTTTAACTAGTTGTGAATTTGACATGTAACAGTCTTACAGACTAACATAAATTCCCACAGAAACACATGACAGGCTTACAGACAAACATTGACATAGATTATATATATATATTGTACCCTCACTTCCAGGAAATATGTAATTATAATCATTTGATCTAGCTCAGATAAATAACTATGTTTATCTAAAATATATCTAAATCAACAATAACTATATTTTTTAATAATATCAAATTAGCTTAACTAATAATTAATAATATAGTTCTGTGTTAGAAATTAAATAAATTAATATCTAATCAAATCATGAGTCTATGAAGTGAGTTTACAAATGGCAGAGTGAATACATTAAGCCAATATCCCATAGGATATTACCTTAATGGCATAAGAATACTATCCCTACTCCTACTACTTAAATACTACATTTATAATACTCTTATGTCTTTAATCTAAACTAATTAAGTACATAACTCTTAATAAATTAATATGAATATCTTTATTAAAATTAATTTAACTCAAATTATCTCAGGTTCTTTTAAAATAATTCTAAATTAATTATAACCTTTTATAATCAAGTATGATAAGGGAATTAATATCATTCCTAACTACAATTCAATAATACTAATAATAACAAAATAATAATACTAACCTTTAATCTATAATTTACTCTCATATCTTTCTACTTATAATGCTGTTCATGTATATCATACAATAATAATGTAATATAACTTCTCTTATTCATATGGCATCTTAAGTAAACATATATGATATGATATTATAATCTGAGAATATGTGGCAATCATTACTAATATAATTTACTGTAAATCTTTGGTAATTATTCCATGACCATCATAATAATATCATAAATAAAACTTCTTAAATAAAACATATCAATAAAAACATTATAACTCTTAAATAACAATTTTATCTATGATGTGCAAATACTATGACTTCATTATAATTATCTGTGATTATCTAATTGTGATGTGAAGAAATTGAGTCAACACCAAGACTTATAAAACAAATTTAACAATCTTATTAACAAACTTAACAATAAAATTATTTACATTATTTACAATCTGAAAGAATTCTATCTATTCACATTTAAATACTTTTAAATATACATTAAATAACTTAAAATATAGGATACAGAACATTTTTCTTAAAATATCTCTTATTTTTAAAATATGATTATTTAATTTTTTGTTACAGTTATTAAATTTTATTAATTCAATAGGTTTTAAAAATTTAAGGTAATAATTTTAATATGAATTTATTCTTGTTACTTAGCTTTTTAAAAAAAAATTATTATTCTGTATAGTCATTCTTCAATAAATAATGATGTGAACGACCTTGATTAATAGCATACCATCAAACTAAGCTGCTTACTGATTATTACTTTCAACTTCAAATATAATGTATGTAGTAGTGTGTTGTCATAAAACTATTTTTATAAAAACTTATGATTACTTGCATTCATTAAACATGATTCAGTCTATTACCTTTACTTGTAAATAAAAATATGCATTCAAAGTATACCTTTGAAATTCTTAATAATTAAATAATATCATTATAAATTCCCTTTTAATTATCAATTTATTTATTTTTTTAAAAAATAAATAAATATCATTTTTAAATATAAGAAGTTTTATGATTCTTTCACTGATGAAATTATGTTCTTATAATTTTCTACACTTATTTTTACTCTAAGCAACATAACTTATCTTATCCACTTTATGAACAATTCTGTATTTCCAAACTTGTTTATTATTCCCAATTTTAACATGACCATCCTTTACGATGTAATCCAATAAATTTCAATAATAAATAGACAAGTAGGCATATGGTATACACTATAAATTCAACTTAATAACATCTTTATCAACTAACCATCATGGTCACAGTGTACAAGAAATGAGGTATGACTTATTTGTGTAATAACCTCTACTACCAAATATAATGTCCAGGCTATTTATTCAGCACTATGGCACATTAAACTTTAACACACAGAAAATAAACACTGCCACGAATATATACAAGCTATAGGGCTATGTTATCTCTATACTTGCATAATCATCATTATAGTATACTCTTATTCCCATATAAATAAACCCTACATACAATATTGTCTTGGTCTTATGTAACCTAATACTAAGATATTATCACTAAAGATCTATCACTTTACATCGCTAAATTCATTCCCAAATTTCTATAATAACAAAGAAATTCATTTTTAAAATAACAGTCTAACTAACTAATAAGACAAGATTATTTCAGTCTTTGGTAATTTTCAAACTTAAGTATAAACAATTAGCATCAATGTTATAATTTTAATATTTTAAACTACTCAAATAAAACATCAAGTTCAGTTATAATAGAATCATAGACTTATATTCCCCATATTTTTAAATATCTTTACAATATCAATAAAATTATGCATATTCCTAAATAACTAAACAAAAAATAAATTACGTATAGGTATGTTTTATATACACATCCATACATCCACACAAAATAATAAAATACATTATAAAACTATTAATAATTTACATTATTACCATAAGTAATTTCTGTTGGCAATTACTTATTCGATGTATTCTGCATCATGATCTAAATAAAACATTTTATTATTGTTTATTCCACATTATCACACTTTAAAATATATTAAGTTTTTTTTAAAAAAAAAAAATATTAAAGAGTTTTTTTTTTCTTTACAATAAAAATTTAATTAATAGATTAGTCAATAATTTAATGTTCTATGTACCTATTCTATCCCTATACTGTGAATAAACATTACTATAAAATTTTTAGTAAAAAAAATAATTTAAAATATATTTACAACAGCTTCATTAAAATTTCTTGCGATGAACTGTTCTTTTCTCAATAATAAGTTCATTATAGGAAGTGTCTTTTCCTCCTGGTAAAATGTTAGTAACCACACTTTTGATGCCAATAATTACACATGCTCTATTCTCCTTGTTGCAACATAAAATCCAAAATGACTGTTAAAGTTAAATACAGTAAGTTTATTTTTATTCTATAACATACGAATTGATATAATTAATATTTTTTATCTCTAAAATTTATACAATACTTAGGTATTCATTGCTAGATAAATATCTAATTTAAATACTTTTAATATTCTTCATCAAGACAATTTTTCAAATTCTTGTAACTTTTCTATTTTTACTGAGGTTTAATGTCTTCTGATACACACAATAATCTTCCTCCAGCATTTTCCGATAACTTAAATTATTTTCCCAAATAATTTACATAAACTTTTGTATGTCCAGCATCCAATAATTATTAATTTTAAATATGACATAAATCATATTTGCAAATGATCTTAATTTTTATCTTTTTTTAAAAAAAATAAAATTCCAGTTTTAAAATTATGTTCAATATTTCTTCAGAAAGAAATATCTCAGCATTCCAAAATAATTGCTTGGTCAAATTTAAAGGTTTTTTTTTCTTTTCAAAAGCATTTTTTCCATCATATTTTAAATAAGTTTTTTTAATAAAATATTTTATATCATTTTACTTTCCATTTTTGATGAAAATTTTTATATTTTTTCCATAAAGTTCTTTCTATGAAATTCAGTCACAAATTAATATAACTTATTAGCACAGGCAAAATTATATGCTTTATACAATAATAACACTTGACTATTTCCATCAATCTTTTTATATTTAGTGATGACTTCTCCATGTTTAAGTTAATGACAAATTGAACAAAAACAGATCAGCAAGTAAGGAATTATTTAATTTTTTTAGCCACACATTTCTATATCCCATGATCTAATAATAATGAGTTAATATTTTTTTCCAAACTAAAAAATGATAAAATTGACTATTATAATATACTTAATTAACTAAAGTTGCAAGGACAGTTACAACGATAGTAAAAATTATAATAATAATCTGCAAATTTTGGTGCAGCTCTTAAATACTCCAGCCTACTCCACCTTTGATTAGTCCATTAAACAATACTTACTTCAAACTACCCTAGATAATGAATTCCAGATTAAAGCTAAAACTAATAATAATTTATTAAATATTTATTTTTATTATATTATTCAATTCTTAATTAATTTTCATATTTTATTTACACTTAATAAATACTTTAAAATAACTTTTAAAAATCACATTTCAATATTTATTATTATTTCTACCCTTATTTTTAAACAAAACATTTATTTTCAACAAAAAACATAAATCTAATTTCATCTATTATATCTATTTTTAAAACCTAATCTAATATTTATAACAGATAACATTATTTTATTTTTAAGAACAGCTGTGCATAAAACCCAGGGCAGTGCATCCATCTAGTTATAAGAACATACCACAATTGTAAAGAATATTCTCAATCATTTGTATGTATACAGGTGGTACATTGATATGTTTCAGGACATTGAGGAGCATATCAATTTTCATGGAGTCGAATGCCCAGGCTAGTTGAACTGCAACAGGCTGGGTTTTCCTTTGTCTCTGCGCATGATCAACCAGTCTGAACTGGCTGACAGCATCAGACATTGAAGTGCCTTTTTGGTAAATTGATAGTGTTAAAGTTGTTTGATTGTTATACTCAATCTTATCTTTAATGATGCTATTCATGATCTTTGTCAATAGGGGGAACATCGAGATAGGGTGCAATTATTAAGATCTGATTGTGTATCACACTACTTTAAAAAGGGTACCATGGGGATGGGACATATGTTTATTAGGTGATGACTTCCAATGGCAATGAAGTATCATTTTTCAGATTACTGGGATGGTGAAAGTTCCTGGGTATAAGAGTAGAAATTGGGGAATCCTGTGCATGCCAGCATGGATGTTTTCTGGGATTAATTGCAGTTTTCTAAGAAGGTCACTATCCATGATGTTATGTGTGGAGGGTTGGTAGTAACAAAAACTCTGAATGTTAGTGATGCCAATAGGTTGTAATTTTCTTTTGTAAAAGTTTTTTATTTTAAAGAGCATGAAGATGCTAATATATTGATTATTGTGTATCTTGATAGATGAAGGTGTATTATTTCTTTTGTTGGATTCTAGGGCCCATCTAATGTAGCCTCTAGTCCAGCAGTATTGATATGTCAAATAGCTGTATGCTCATTTAACTGATAGATATTCTCCTAGGGACTATTGGGTAGCTTTGTATTATAATTTAAGGTCGGTAATTTCTTGTGTATTTTGCCTTTGTATGGGCAATTGTTTAAATGGGTTGGCTATCTTGTCCAAGTCACTTAGTATCTTGAGGGAACCTTTCTTTCATTGAGTTTATTGTAAAGAAATAGATGAAAATTGCTAATTTTTAACCTGGAATTACTGCAAACCAAGAAAATGACAAATTAACCATGTACATGTGTAGAAGCATTCAAGAAGAAAACAACTGGAAAAAATTAAACATTATAATTGGGAAGAAGGACTCTACAGAAAAATCAAATCATGGTAAAGGTATTTTATGTATGTACAATATATTTTCATGTATAGTAAAAAAAAAAAATTTTGTTTTTATAAGAATTGATAATTTTAAATATTTTTATTAAATTAATAGTCTTAAATTCTAAAAAAAAAGTTTTTTTAAAAAAATCCATTCAATTTTCTCTTCAAAATTATGAAATAGTTTTTAGAAAATTTAATTTTTTGTAAATTTTAATTTTTTTTTCTGGAAACATGTTTTTCTCTTTTCTTTCATTTTTCCCTCCTAAAAGGGTTAATTAAGCTAAATCAAAGATTGCTACTTTTGATTTTGAAAATGTTGTTTTCCCAACTCTTAGTTGTTTCAAACAAATAACTTAATTAAAAATTAATTTAGGAATAGAAATCAACTGATTGATTAGAATTTTTTAAAAATATATTTTTGGATAAAATGAATATTTAAAATTTCATATTACATGTCATTTGTTTTTGTTTACTGTTAATATGTCATTTGCCAATTGCTGATATTTGCCAAATATTCTTTATGAAATTTTGACTTTTCTAATACTTATCCCCCAAAAACTTCTGAATTTTTATAATATTTTTGATAAAAATTGCTATTTTTTATGTAGACTGGATAGCTTGCTAACAGTTATGTCAAATTAAAAAAAACTCAACAGGTAAAAAACATTTATAGACTTAAAAAAATCTATTGCTTTAATTTTTGTTTGATTTTTTTTTACCTGCTTTACATTTAGATGTCAGACATTTCAAATACATGGCATGATGAAACAAACTAGGTACATCTCCTCTATCCAACCCCTGCTCCATTAAGATGTTTACTGTTAATATTATAAATGATCAACATAAAATAAATATTTACTGTATAATTATTGTAGGAGTTTTACTTATGCAGGCATTAGTATTACTTTAAAATTATAAGTTTGTTTTAATTTTTTAGTTTGATATATTTTTTGTTTTAAATAATAAGTGATCAAAGTGACTCCATACTCAAGATCATCTCACTTTCTTTTTTCCCATTCATTTTTTGTCTGCCATGTAGAAAACTAGGACATTATCTTACACATATTGAAATAATAAAAAATTATTTGAATTTTCAATAATCAACTTGTAATTTCAAAAACAAACATATATTTTAATATTTGATGAACTAATGAGGACTCTCACCCTTTTTTACATCCTAATTTTTATGTTGAACAAGTAATTTTGTTTAATTTTTTAATCATGTGTAATATGGTTTTATAATTTCATTTATTAATTTTTACACCCTAGTAATTTTTATTATTTTTTGCTCAAATATATGTTACACTATTTTTTTCGGTCATTTTCTAATTAGTAATATGTTCAATATTTTTATTTTTAGAGTCATTTGATATTTTTTTTTGTTTTGGTCATGTGATTTCACTAAAATTTTTCTTACCATATATGAATAATTATTGCTAATATTGTTTTTTTATATATATTTGATTGTGATAGTAATATTTGCTAAATATAAGTTTGATATTTTGATTTCTAAAAGTATTTGAATTTGTTGTGATTTAATTACATGATTTTCCTAATATTTTTGTGGTCAATTACTAATAATTATTTGCTAAATTTGGTTTTGTCATATTTGATTGTGGCAGTAATTTAATCTCTTGATCATGTAATTATGCTAGAAGTTTTTTGATCATTGATATATTTGTATTTTTATTTTTATTACTGCACTTAATTGTATAAAATTTTCATTTTCCTTTTTTAATTTTTAATAAAAATTACAATTTTTGAAATATGTTGTTTAAAACAACTGGATCCCTTTGTATCAATGGTGAATGGGATATTATTTGATATTCTTTATCATTTGCTTTTTGTCAGGGTTGATTTTGAATCTCTATTTAGTAACCAAAGTGGTGGTGTGTGCATTCTTAATCATTATCAAATATTTTTTAAATTTGTACGGTTTTTCTCTAATTAAGAGAATTATACTCAACTATATAGAAAGCTTAAAAAATAAATAAAAAAAATATAAAAGTTGGATTTGTTATGAAAATCAATTATCTTAAAAGTAATATTAACTTGTTTTATTATTTTATTGAAAAGTTAAAACATCAATTTTTTATATTATTTATTCAAAGAAATTTAGTAACATAGTAAAATTATTTATCTAAACAAATCACCATGAATATGATTACTGAAACTCAAAAAAAAAAAAATCAACTTGAGTATATCTTTATCAAATTCTGTGAGCAAAATGTATTTTGAAGATATATAATTTTATGATGTCTACATTATAAAAAGTCCATGTCTAATATTAAATACTCATTCAAACATAGAAATAAAACTAGTATATTAGAAAAGAATATTAGCAATGTCAATATATTACTTAATTTTTAAAGTATTTTTCTCTAATATGTATAGAGTAAAAGTTGAATTTGAATGTCGTATGCGATATTACAAAGAAGACAAAACCTACTTTTTTATTATATAAAAAATTAAAATTGAGTATAACTTTTAAAATCGCATATCAATGAAATTAAATTATGCAAAAATGTATTAACTGAATATTTTTTTAAAATCTTTAATATTCTCTTAAAATAAAAATACTTCCATGAATGCTTTATTTAGCTTAATTAGTCATTTCCTTTTTTATGCTGGAATATTTATGTAAATTGTTATTTATATTTTACATTTTATTTAATTTTGCAATTGAAAGACTCTTAGAAAATCTTCAAAAGACGGTGATAATTATAATTAAATTTTTTTAAAAGTATAATTATTTATTTTAAAATTTATTTACATCTCCAATCATATACTGCTAATTGTTCTATTAATTTTTGTTTACAGACTTATGAAAGAATTTATAGCCTATTATAATTGTTAAAAATACATCTATATAATGTAAATATTTAAGTATTATGTACTTTATAAAATATTATTTGGAGATAAATAAATGTAGGTGGTAGCAGTTGTTATTGTTACTGATATGAGAAGAAGAACCTATTTTGTAAGATTTGGTATGTCAGGGTATAAATAGAAAAGAAAAAGAAAAAAGGGGTGGTGGTATAGGTGTTATATTGAAAAAATATTTAAATATTGTTAAATGTCAAAAGCATTTGTGGTTGAAATAAGGTTGGATAGGCAATAATTGATGGTGGCTGTAGTGTATATATTGCCACTGGAGATAGTCAAACTGTAATGGAGTGGAACAGTAGTATATATATATATATATATGAATGTCTAGTTAAGGATATACACAATTTTAAAGAAAAGCCAAAAGAAAATAATGGTTATAGGGGATATAAATGGACATATTGAAGAAATTGATGATATAGATAATAAAAATGGTGAGTTTTTGAAGAAATTTTGTCAAAGAGTAAATTTAAGCATTGGGAATTTATCAAATATTTATGAGGAATAATACACATGCTCTAGGAATATGTTTTACACAATAGATTATGTATTGGTAGAGAAAAAGGGGATCAATAAAATACAGAAAATTAAGATGTTTGATAATGAAGAGAGAGTATGTAATAGTGATCATAACTTTATTGTAATAGAAATGGTTAATAATGTGATGGAGGATAAAAATAAAGGTAGAAACAATAGTGAAAGATGTGGATGAAGAGTGAATGATAAGAATAAGTTGGAAGAGTATAAAATACAAGTTGAAGAAGCCATGGAACACTTGGTTGGGGATGAGTATAAGGACTGGTGTGGTGAAATAGAAAAAGTGGCAAATAGGGCTTTAGTTGAGAATATGCAGAAGAATGCAAGTAATAAAAACTGAGAGTTAGTAAAAGTGTAAAAGAGAAAAAAAAAGCATGCAGAGAATATAAGTGTTCTATTAAGAATAAAGGAAGTGAAAATTATATTAATGCTAAATGGAGAAAGTACTTAGAAAAGAAGAAATTGGCTAAAATGGATAATTATAGACAGAGGATGAAGTTGAATAGTAAATTGTTGGAGGATATTAATAAAAGTGGAAGAGATGGGAGTAGAAAAATTTGGAATTACCTTAAAAGGAGAAATGTAGAAAAGAGAGGGATAGTATTAATAGATGTTGAGTGAATAGAGTGTAGTTCTAAAGAAGAGTTAGAGAGAATCTTAAATAGATAATGTAATGGATATAAAAAAGATGTTAAATGTGAAGGACTTAGTGATAGAAAACATAAAAGCATTTAGTAATGGGAATATTAGGTTCACAAAAATGAACTGAATGAGGCAGGGAAGAGATTGAAAAGTGAAAAGGTGAGAGGTTTAGATGAATGGGTAGCAGAGATGGTAATGAATTTAGGGTATAGAGCAGAAGCAAAGTTATTATCATGTTTTAATAAGATGGCACAGAAGAGAGTTTTTTCGGGTAGTTGGAGTAATACAAGAGCAAGATTATTATTTAAAGGAAAGAGTAAGGATCATAGAAAGTTAAATAATTATAGACCAATAGAGGTAACATCAGTTTTATATAAAGTTTTCTCATACATGGTTGTTGGAAGAGTTGTAAAATGGATGGAAGAGAATAATGTAGTGGGGGAAATGCAAGGAGGGTTTAGGTCATATAGACATATAGGTTATAGTTTATTTGTAGTTACACATCCATGAGTAGAAATTCAGGTAGATCTTTATATATGAGTTTTATAGATATAGAGAAGGCATATGATAGATTAAATAGAAATAGATTATGGGTGAGTTTAGCAAATTTGGGAATGGGTGAAGCTGTAGTAAATATTATTAAAAAATTATATGAAAATAATTATTATACTTACCAATTATGGAATATAGAATCAGTTAAAGTTAAAAAGGGTGGGAGATTAGGGCAAGCATGCCCTATGTCATCTATTTTGTTTTTGTTGTATTTGAGTGAAATGGAGAAAGCAATAGAAAGACTAGGAAGAGGGATAGAGATACCGTTAATGGGTGGTAAGAGAGTATATATTTTGTTGGGTCTTTTTTTGCTGATGATATTTTTTGTGTATAGGAAGAAGAGAAGATATGGAAGTTATGCTGAGGACATGTGCAAGGATGGGTAAAGAGATGGGGATTAAATTTAGTGAAGAAAAATCAAATATAATGATGATTAATAATGGGGAAAGAGATGTAGAATTTTTATTGGGGGTTATAAAGTTAAGTGCAGCAGATAGATATAGTTATTTGGAAATAATTTTAAGTAATCAAGAAAATTGCTTGGTTGAATGAGAAAAAAACTGGTAAATGAATCAAAGAAAAGAAAGAGTTTAGTAAAGAAATTAACAGTGTTTTCATATAATAAATATGATGTAGTTAGAATTATGTGGGAGTTTTAGTACCAGGCTTAACATATGATAATTATGTATTATGTGTTAGTAAAAAGGTATTAGATTACTTAGAGAAAGTACAAAGGGAAGTAGAAAGACATGCATTAGATGCAGAGACATGAACAGCAAAGGAGGCAATTCAAAGAGAAATTGGATGGTCAAGTTTTTAAATCAGTGATGCAAAAAGTAAAATGAAAATGTTTGATAGATTGCAGTTTATGGATAATAAAAGAATAGCCAAAATAGTATTTAATTGGGTTATGAGTAAAGGGCAGGCAACAAGATGGTTTAGAAAGATAATGTGGTATGCAAAGGATTTGGATAATGAATTTATATCAGTATACTTGTATAAAAGGTGGGATGATTATGTTAGGAGGATTGTTGAGTGTTATAGTGGTAAGGAATGGTGTAAAAGAATAGATGTATTAATAAAAAATAGGGAGTTGGAGAGCTGGAGAACTAGTATGGAGAGTAAAAAGAGTTTAAATATATATAAAAGTAAATGGAACATTGGGTTTGAGTTAATTTATAGTAGTAAGGAAAGTAGCGTATTGTTTAAGACTCGAATGGGATCTTTAGCAACAAGAGGATGTACATGCAAATAGAAAAATATGGGTGATTTAGTCAATTGTGTAAGGATGATATAGAAAATATTAGGCTTCTATTGATTGAAAGTAAATGCTTGAAAGCAGAAAGGGTACAAATAATGAAGTTATGGGAGAATAAATATAAACCAAGTCATTATACAAAAAGTGAGTTATTGGTTTTTATGCTGGGTTTGGAAAAATATAATGGTGATTTAGATATAAAGGCCATAGAGTTGACAAAGATTATGTTATGGAAATGGTATGGAGCAGATTATGGGAAATGTTAAGGTAGGAAATGGAAGGGGAAGGTAAAGTGGCTAACAGGTTTCTTAGGGAATAGTTGGTGAGAGATTCCTGATTCTGTTTAAGAAGAAGTCATGGTACATCACATCACATCACATGTTTCAGAAAATTGGCTGGCATATGAATTTAAAATCCAAGCTTAATCAATATTAATGGGATGGACAAATGACTAGGAAATATTAAATAGACTTTATGTTAAAATTAAAAAAAAAAACAGATTAATATGATATTTGCATAACGCCAGGATTGTATGCCCTGAAACCAACGACTGTAAAAGAAAGATCAAAGAGGCGTACTTTATTGTTTGCGACAACAATTCTATCAATAGATGCGACACGTGTTTTTCCATTTCAAAAAAATGGTCAAACTGATTTGCATTTACATTTGCATATTTGTTATTTAATAACACTACGTAAAGATTTATTACGTTCGTCGGCCATGAATATGAGGGCAAACCTCGAAAGCGCTTGGCCCATTTAATAGTTTTATGCGAAATTTGTTTTGTTTATTTGGAAGCTTCTTCGTCAGCGAGTAAATCGTTTTTAGGCTATTAACTTTAAGAACTTTCTTAAAATAAAAAAGGTTTTTAAATTTTATCTTACAATTATCCAGTGTACATTTTTATGCATGTTTGATTTTACTTATTTTTAATCTATTTAAATATGATTGTTTTAGATAACTTAACTATTAACAAAATATTTTAAAGTAATCTGTAGAGATTGCAATTAGATAATGCATTCATTAATGCTCTATTAATTTCTTCATTTCTGCCATTGTATCTATAGATTTGACAATTATTGCTAATATGGTTCATAATCGTATTTAACACAAATTCACAATCATGGATCAATGCGGTTGAAAGTGTGAAGGTAGGGACCTCTACAGGTCTTAACCCCAAGCTTACACAACTATATGATTGTGGTTAATCCCTGTAGAGGTCCCTACCTTTGCATTTTCAACTGCACATGCTTTAGGTTTATTGCCTTAGTAAATATTACTTACACAATCAATGTGCGTTAAATAAATTTATAATCATAGATCAATAAATGCTAAATTTTATTTGGGGAACTAATGAATGCAAGGACCATGGTTTGTTTTGAATCTGTTGGTGAAATTTCAGTAATATGTAGAACAATCCAACTCTGTTAATGTTATTTTTGATTGTCATCAAAACAAACTGTTCAAATTTCAAACTCATTTTTTTACTCCCTATTTTTTTAATGTTTAAATAATTTTTGCTTGAATAGGAATAATATGGTGAAATTATTTTTTTAGTTAGTGGTAAATATGATATCAATAGAGACACATTTTCTGCATTTTATTCAAGGAAGATCTTCAATAAATAAAATATATAAAATTATTGATCTTAGGAGGGACATTCAAAATCACTTAATATGTTTTGTTAGAGAGCACTTTGTCAACTAAATTAATTGTTTTTGGTATTTAAGGAGACATTAGAAGACCTTTTTTATGCAGAAATGTAAGCTGAAAATTAATCAATAAAAAGTGATACTGCAATTTAATTTACTTTGAAAACACTTTTTAATGTGAGTTTTTACAGGAATCTGGAATGGTTCATTTGCTACAGAGAAATATGGTTAAAGTGAGAGAATAAGATACAATACATATTTACTTCCTTTATTTCTTCCTATGAACAATTTCATTATGATTTTTATGATAAACAGCGAATTAATTGATTGCAATAAATAATTAATGTGCATTATGTACTTACAAGAATTGATTATTAAATTTTAATAAATTTTGTTAGACGCCACAAAATAAAGAAAAATGAAAAATAATATAGATATAACAATGTAGACGTTTTAATATTATGAAATCTTTTGTTAATAATTGTCTATCTGTCTAACATATTTATTAACAATAAAATATTAAATATAAACTGAAATTAAACATAACATTTATCCACTTGCAGGCGTTATTTTTTAATTACATAATCTCAATCAAAATTTCTAGTACTATTACAGTATTATTAATTTTCCTTATCACTTTTAAAAATCACCAATGTGAAATTTGGTTTTGTTAATAGAATCTCAGTTATTTTCTCAAGATAAATAGTATCTCTAAAAAAAATTATATTTAAAATCATACTTTTAAAATTAATATTATAATATATAAACAATTAAAAAACATATATTCAAAATGAAAGTGCTGTTCTCCCTTTTCTTTGGTTTATTTTTCTGTAGTAAGTATTAACACTTGGTTTTTTTATACTTATTCTTAATTTATATTTAATTTTAACATATAATTAACTCCAAATTAAATTAATAAATTTTGGTATTCATTTGATACTAAAAATGTTATATATTTTATATATTGCCAATCAGAAATCTAAAAAAGATAGTCTTTTTATCTAGGCTATATTTTATTGAACATAATGTGCCATGTATTTCATGGTTTGGGCATCTTTAATTATTTCACAAGATGGAGTCCATATTGCCTTAATTCTATGAAAAACATCTTTTCATTATTTCAGACTCATTATTCCAATTTATACTAATAATTTACAGGAGTCAAGAAAGAGAGAGTTTACCATATTTTAATTTTATCTTTGTTTAAATGATACAATGTGGCAGAGTATGACAGATAATTATTCCAATCTTTAATAACATCCTTTAAATTACAAAAAATAAGTTTTAAAACATTTTCAATTTTTTAAAATAATATCTTAACTAAATAATTGTAAAAGACCTAATCTTTCTTAACAAATAGTAATGATGATGAAGCATAATAATTACATAAAACTGAAGGTAATCATCTGATATCAATATCTTTATTTCCTAGTCATAATATGGCAATTCCATGCCTTACAAAATATTCATTAAAAGAAAACTTTATGTTCCAAATCCTTATTTATTTGGTAAACTATATCCTTACAATAATTGACTTGTGATCTTGTTTAATATATCTTGCATATCATTTATACAATTTATTAACAATATATCAAATATTCTCCTTTTTTTATTTAAGTATCTTTTTCATGATAAACTGTGCAATGTGCATATTGTATTAGAGACATTTAACATATATATATAAAATACATATTTTGCGGGTTCATTCATGTTAAAAACTTTTAATATTAATATACTGACGTTTCGACTTGGTCACACAAGTCGAAATGTCAGTATATTAATATTAAAAGTTTTTAACATGGATGAACCCCCAAAATATGTATTTTATATATTTAACCCATGCAAATCTTCATTTTAACATATATATATATGTGAGATGAATAATTTAAGCTATTACAACCACTACTAGGGAATAATGTGTTGTTATAATCACCATCCACACACATTTTTAAATATTTTCATATGTGATGAGAAATGTTGTACTTAGAGAATTAAAAGTTATGCCTTTTTAACACTAAATCTTAAAAATTCTTACTCATATGATTATACTTTTAATAAGAATACATTTATTAAGAAGTAAAAATTTATACTTTACATTTTTTCTAATGTTAAGTATAATGACATGAAAATTATGCACCTGAATAATTATATATTTAATGCCAAAAAAAATTGTATTGTTATATATTTAAAATGATTAAAAATCAAGTCGGTTGTCACATGACTTAATTTAATAAAACTTGTATTTATAAATGTTATATATAGAGCTTGCAAAATAAACCCTTAACAAGCTTTGAGAATATCCTCAACCACAGACCACTTTCTGCTTCTGGTGTCATTGGTGATGTGCCAGGATATTTAGCATTAGATTAAAAATACTAGGACAAGCCCAGCACTTTATCTAATGTATAACTATTGAGTAGAAAATCTGAAATTGTCAGACATCCATATGTCTTCCAATCCAGCTATCTAACTCAAATAGCCATATTGGACTGAACTAAATTCAGATACACCATATAGCTTAAAAGCAATATAAAATCGCCAAAGTCTTAATAGCAAGAAATAAAATGATAAAAAATCAATTTCAGATTTTCTACTCAATAGTTACACATTAGATAAAGTGCTGGACTTGTCCTAGTATTTTTAATCTAATGCTGAATATCCTGGCACCTCACTGATGATGCCAGAAGCAGAAACCATCTGCGGTTGAGGATATTCTCAAAGCTTGTTAAGAGCTTATTTTGCAAGTTCTATATATAACATTTGTAAATACAAGCTTTATTAAATTAAGTCATGTGACATCTGACTTGATTTTTTTTTTCATTTTTTTTTTTGCTATTAAGGCTTTGGTGATTTTATATTGCTAAAGCTATTAATATATGGTATATCTGAACTTAGTTCAATTCCATATGGCTATTTGAGTTAGATAGCTGGATTGGAAGACATATTGATGTCTGACAATTTCAGATCTTCTACTCAATAGTTATACATTAGATAAAGTTCTGGGCTTGTCCTAGTATTTTTAATCTAATGCCGAATATCCTGGCACCTCACTGATGATGCCAGAAGCAGAAACCGGTCTGGAATTGAGGATATTCTCAAAGCTTGTTAAGAGCTTATTTTGCAAGTTCTACATAGAACATTTGTAAATATAAGCTTTATGTCAAGCATTGGTAGCCGAAAGGTCAGTGCAGCAACCTTGCAAGCAAGCAGTTGCTTGCAGACAGTTGTCGTGGATTCGCTTCCCAGCCGATACTTTGACATATGGAAAAAAAATACAAGCTTTATTGAATTAAGTCATGTGACATCTGACTTGATTTTTTTTCTCATTTTATATTTTGCTATTAAGGCTTTGGTGATTTTATATTGCTAAAGCTATTAATATATAGTGTATCTGAACTTAGTTCAGTCCCATATGGCTATTTGAGTTAGATAGCTGGATTGGAAGACATATGGATATCTGACAATTTCAGATTTTCTACTCAATAGTTAGTTATACATTAGATAAAGTGCTGGGCTTGTCCTAGTATTTTTAATATAATGCTGAATATCCTGGCACCTCACTGATGATGCCAGAAGCAGAAACTGGTTTGGGGTTGAGGATATTCTCAAAGCTTGTTAAGAACTTATTTTGCAAGCCCTATATATAACATGTTATATATTTAATAAATTTTTAATATGTATAGTGATATGCTTTACAATGTATATAATTAATTTTTTCTCTCCTTCAACTTAATGCATTTTTGATGCTATACATAATAAATTATTTAATAACAAAATGATTTCTAAATATAAATTATGTGAGACAGACAATGCTTAAAGTGATCGCTTAACATCTTCATGCTCTCATTTTCAAATGCTTAAGATTTGCCCATACATAAATGTTTGGGTTGAAAATATAGATGATTCATTCTATCTTGCACAAAGACTTTATCTTGTGTTTGAAAATGAGAGTATTCATTTATAGTTAAAAATCTACAAAGCGCATGCGTATTAGCTTAATGCTGATTATTAATATTACAGTTTATGAACATAGCGCTATATAAAATAAATATTTTATTTACATATATTTAATATCTAACAAGAATGACATATAGTAAATTCTAGAAAATTTTGCAAGCGTCATTCATTCAAACATAGTAAAAGTAATCTAAAGTTATATAGTAAAAGTAATTTAAAGTGATCACTTAACATCTTCACACTCACATTTCCAAATGCTTAAGATTTGCCCATACATAAATGTTTGGGTCGAAAAGATAGATGATTTATTCTATTTTTTTACAAAGACTTTATCTTGTGTTTGAGAGTATTCATTTATAGTTAAAAATCTACAAAGCGCATGTGCATTAGCTTAATTCTGATTATTAATATTAAATGAATTATGTAATCTATAATCTGTTGTCCTAGCACTCTCTATAGATTAAAAAGGAATACATTTGTTTTCTCTAGGGGCTGTTTTATGAGAATTTAAGTCATAATGCTAATCAAAACATCAATAAAATAATTATTATCACATAATCACTCTTCATTTAAACTTCTTTTTTTTAAACTTCGGGAATGTTTTTAAATATAAAAATGTAATCATGTTTTCCATTATTTTCAACAACGTTAAAAATAATGTAACCTTTTTATTTTATAATAAACTACACATCCAGAATAAAGCTGTTAATATATTTTAAAGAGCTATAAATAGAATACTTTCTCTTTCTTGGTTTCAGCATTTTTTATTTGGAGAGAAAAACCAAAAATATATTGTATCTTCCTTTATTGAGGCAGAAATTATAAATGAGTTATTCACAAGTTTTTGTAAAAGTAAAAGTTTATTTTTCAATACTGGTAACATATTG
This sequence comes from Epiperipatus broadwayi, assembly GCA_028023455.1. Taxonomy (NCBI): domain Eukaryota; kingdom Metazoa; phylum Onychophora; class Udeonychophora; order Euonychophora; family Peripatidae; genus Epiperipatus; species Epiperipatus broadwayi. The sequence goes on from JAQFVV010006232.1 coordinate 2,398,840, forward strand.
TTTTTAAAGGACATAAACCGTTATTAATAAATAAAGTAATAAGAGATTATCATTTGCCACTATGATAATAGCTTAATAACTTCATAATAAAAACGAATATTTGCGTCTCTTTGAAGAAAATTTAATGCTGAATAACTTATTTAAAATCGAAACAACATATCACAAAGGAACAATAATTTGAAATAATCATTCTTATACTTGCTAAGTGATGGTGTATAATTGAGGAATACTTTAAAAATTTTCAATAGGTAATTTAAAATTATTGCAAATTATATTACAAACATTATCTTTCACTTGATATATTTAAATTTAATTAAAATATTTTAAAGATTTTTTTCTGTTTAAATTAGGTTTAAAGTGAATGGTTTTAAAGGTTTCTTCCACAAAATGGTAAGGAAAATATTAAATTAACAACCAACCCATCACAGTTATAAATTTAATTTACAGGTTTCTCTTTTTTCTTTCTAATGACTTAGAATTATTATAAAGAATTCATTCATTTTCTTTAAAAAAAATATTTGCTTGCATATAAAACAATTTGTTGAAAAAAAACACGTTTGTATTACATTAGAAAACAATTATTGCTCACATTTTTACTTATATGCCAAGTTAATTATCAGAATTTTGCAAAATTTTGCACAAATCTCAAGTTACTATACATAATTTCTTTTACTATGTTTTTCTTTTGTTATCAATTGTTTATAGTCTCTCTGATCTCTAATTCGGCATTGATCTCTTGTATTTTTGTAACATTATCTACTAAATATAATGTAATTTATTTAGTTAAATGCAGAAATTGAAAACAAAATTGTTGTTAAAATGTATTATAGAATAATGTATGCATATGCACACAGATAATTCACACACATATGGCATAATTATTTATGATATATTAAAATATCGGTATGGTAATTACAGTAATTTATACAATTTTAATGAAATTGTATTTAAAATAACTAATTAATTCAATATAATATTTATTAAACTTTATCTATTGCTCTGTCTGTAAACTTTTAAAAGCATTTAAAAGTACAAACCATGGCAAACAAGATACACAGTCACTATATATATATATATGATAAACAAAACAAGTTATAAATTTCTTAACTTGCTCATAGCTTGGATTTTATGATCACTAGATGAAGCTTTACCAATATAGCCCACTATCAAGCTTTGTTTACATAAATGCTGAGTGAGATAAAATTCAATATCTCTTTCCAATGTCTCCAACCTTTAAACCATGGTTTTGAGCTAGTTGGCTCACATAAGTAAAGGGTAGGAAGACTTGAAACTAGATCTAAACACCAACTCTATAATCAGCATTTATGAAGCATGTTTCTATCAGCCTGAGAGCATGAATTTTTCAGATATGTAAATATCTTCAAATCCAGTTAAACAAACTAGATAGCCATATGGGTCTGAATTCAGATCAGTTTCACCATATCATAAAAGCCTTCAAGGGTACATTTATGATAAACAAAACAATTATAAATTTCTTAACTTGCTCATAGCTTGCATTTTATGATCACTAGATGGAGCTTTACCAATAGCCCACTATCAAGCTTTTTTTTACATAAACACTGAGAGAGATAGAATTCAATATCATCTTTTTGTTTCCTATTTTGTCCAATTTGGGCTTGAAATAAGGCTTGTTTAATAAATTTATAATTATAACTATTTGCTAATAAACCACTATTAAAATAATTTATTTCTTCTTTCAAATGTGACTTATCTGAAAGGTTAATATCTCTATTTAAAAGAGTTTTGGCTATAGAAACTATCTGAGTTGGGTGATAATGAGAATAGAAATGTAAATATCTGTCTCTGTGTGTGTATTCTTTCTGTAAATCGAAAAAGATAAACTATTTGGTGTTCTGGTGACTAGAACATCAAGAAAAGAGAGTTTTCCATCAGACTCTGTCTCCATTGTAAATTTAATATGAGGATGCATATTGTTTAAATGTAAGAAAAAATCATCTAATTTATTTTTTCCATGTTGCCATATGACAAAAGTGTCATTTATGTATCTGAGCCAAATGAGAGGTTTTAAAGATGATGATTCTAAAGCATGAGTTTCCATATTTAACATTTTTTCCATTTAACATTTTTGCTAGTGGTAGAACTTTAACGTTTTTTTTAAATCAGTGATTGTAGGGCCTCTACAACGATCTTTCTTTTATTATCCAGTAGATGACTTGTGTGATCAAGTTGAAAAGTTGGTATATAAATATTTACATTTTTAACAAAGATGAACCCACAAAATATGTCTTTTATATATGCAATCCATGAAAATCTTTGTATCAACATATATATATATATACATAAAATAAATCACTATCATTGATACAAAAATTTCAATATAAATTAAATATACATGTTAGTGAGATAAAGTCATAATAGTATATAATTAACATTCATACAAATTACCCTATAATTTTTGTGAATAAGTAAGTAAAACATAGCTTTGACTTTTTATTTAGGTACTTATAACTGCAGATCACTTTCAAGTGAAGGAAGATTGCAAGAATTAGAAGAAGAACTGTCTTATATTAAATGGGACATTATTGGACTTTGTGAAGTTAGAAGAAAAGGTGAAGAGACAATTGATTTAAAACGTGGACATGTACTCTATTATAAAGGCACAAATATTGGAAATACAAGTGGAGTAGGATTCATTATAAATAAAAAGTGGAAGAACAACATTGTGGAGATTGATGGTGTATCAGACAGAGTGGCAAGATTAGTTACACAACTTAATAGCAGATACCAAATGCAGATAATTCAGGTTTATAGTGATGAAGTAGATGATTTTTATATGGATGTACAAAAGGCTTTTGATCAGAGTAAACAACATTTTAAAATTGTTATGGGAGACTTTAATGCTAGAATTGGTAAACAAATGAAAGATGAAAGTGCTGTAGGTAATTTTGGTTATGGTAATAGAAATGAGAGAGGACATAGACTAGTGGAGTTTGCTGAAAAAGAAAAACTTTATATTATGAATTCTTTTTTTTTAGCTTAAAATAAATATTTTACACTTGTATTTATATGTTAATGTAAAAAAATATTTTCATTTAAATCAGTTTTCATATCAAATAGCTTTTTTTTTTGTTCTTTTTATGGAGGCATGTAATTTGAAATGTTGACAAAATTCAAGAAGAAAAAATATATCTTTTCCCATGACAATAAACTTATTTATATAGCTTTTGCTTTTTAAAATCACCCCAAATCTTCTACAACTAATCATTTATAACTTGAAGCAAACCATTCTCTGAAATTTTTGAAATAATCTTTTCTATTGAAAAAAAAATAATAATAATCTATACTAATTACTACATTTTGTCTCTTTATTTTTATGAATTATAATATTAGAATTTTTTTTAATATCACTGTTACCATTGCTAGAAAAGTAAATATGATCTGAGAAGTTCCAACCTGTGACCTTTTTAGTGATAATAATACAAAAGGCATTTTCAATTTTAACCTCATCATGTTAAACAATGTTTGTTCAAATATAAATACTTTGATATGTTTTGCACATTATAATGTATTTATAGTCTTATTCCATTACTCAACAAATGGTAAAAATGATTCTTTTTTATAATATCATTGTTTATTATAAAGATTATTACATACCCTGTTTGTATTTGATTATTGTATAAAGTTGTATGCATTAAAATGTTGCTTTCATCTTTTTATAAAAGTTCAATGTCACCACAGTAATTAAAGTGACTCTTTTTCTATGCCAGTTTTAATGTATTTAATCTCTCAAGTTTTATTGTTAATCAATACCTTATTGTTCATAATATATTGTTCATGAAATTGTAGATTCTTTTTATTATTTTATTAAGCATAAAATGATAATAATAAAATAATTTTCAGATAATTATTTACCCAAGTTACTTTTTAGTGAAATCAAGAAATGTATTAAAAAACTTCTATGTCACAATAACCTAACTAGCTAAAACATCTAAATTGGCATTTTTAGGTTTTACAGCTGTTGAGTCTAAGTCTTAATAGCAGGTATTTTTAAAAAGATGTGAATGACAAATTTGTTCTTAGTATGTTGTCATAAAATATATTTTATGACATTTCCAAAAGTTTGCAGCTATACTTTTCACGGAAATAGTCCAATTCCATGACTGCACAATGCTCCTAAAAGAAGAAACTGAAGCTATTCAACCTGCATAACTTAGAATGATGACAAAAAGCTTAATTGCTTCATTCCAACTCTAATCTACATAAAAACTTATGTTTTCTTTAACAAGAGAGGAGAAAGATTTACTGAGAATGATCAGTAACACATGCCTGACCATTGAAGATATGTCATGATCCATTTTGTTATTATCAAAATCCACAATTCTTTTTAAAAACCCACATAGATAAATTTGTGTAATTATAAAATGCATAGAAATAACTAGTGAATGAGGAATTTATAGCAAACTCCAGGAAAAATGAAATATGTATTTTTAAATTCTGTGAACACCTGATAAATATATTTTGAAACTCCATGAATTCATAGGAAATTAAAAAAAATCATTCTATTGATTATTAGTGCTGGACCATAGTTTGCATTTTCATATAACTAAGTTTTTCTGACAAAATATAATGGACAAAGACAAAAGTCAAAAGAATAATAAACCAGGACTCACAGTAAGAGTTATGTTGTCATTATATTTATAGATGTATATAAAAAAATTTCTTTCTCATAATTATTAATTGTTAGCCAATATTAATTTATTTCTATATGTTAATGTGTGTTTCTATTTTGTATTTTTTTTATGTGTGCATTATCTATTGTTTTTAATACGATTATTATTTTTTTACATACATAATTTCAACTTTAAAATGCAGCATCTGGATAAAAAAGATAGGTTAGATTTTTGTATATCTATTTACTTAACTTAAAAGAAAAGAAGGCCTAATAATATTATTATTAACCAGTAATGTCAATAGCTTGTCAAGGGCTTTATGTTAATTGTTTGAGAGGATGTCAAGATAATAAAACTGTTATTGTTCTATCTGTTTTGCCTTGTTCTTTTTTCACTTATACATTTCTCCAGTGAATTTCATTAGCCCCAAAACTATGATCTGGAGCTAACAGGATCCCTTGAAAGAGTATAAGTTTAAGCCTAGTTGCTGCTGGCACTGTTCTGAGTCTATAATAATATTAAAAGCCAGAACTAATAAATATTATAGTAATTTTGGGCAGCAGAGTTTATATCTATAAGATAAGCAAGAAATATTACTATGTGGAATTAACATTATCAATAATAGCTTTAAGGATTAAGTTGATAATGTCCTTCAGTATACTCATCATAGGGTATGTTTGGGATAATAAGGTAGTTACAGTTGTGACTATGTGTCGCTAATCATGGTCGTGAAAAGGGTCTGCATTACAACACACACACACATATATAAATATTTCCATTGATTGTTATTATAATGTAGAATAAAAATGAGGAGATAATATTTATGTGAATAGAAATAATTTTTATTTTTTGATGCTATCAAAAAATTATCAATTACTACTAATTGATAATTCCTTAAATCAAACCAGTTTTTTCTTTAAATCTATGATATATCTTTTGTTTGAAATTTTATTAAAGTAAAATGGGTCCTTTTTTATTTTAAACCCAAGTTCTTATATGGATTTAAACTCATAACACTATTTTTATAGGTATGAGAATGTAAAAGAATAGCATCATTTTTGATATCCTGCAAATAATATTTAAACTTCTCCAGAGATTTGTATATGTTGAATTAAATATTTACATGGATTGTTATAATAAAGAATAGAAATGAAGAAATAATATCTATATAAATAGAAATAATCTTTAACATTTGATGTTATCAAGAAATTTTCAATTACTACTAATTGAAAATCTCTGGAGCCAAACTAGTTTTTTCTTTAAAACCTATAATAGCTCTTTTACTTCAACAAAAACCTCAAACAAAAGAGCTTTTACAGGTTTTAAAGAAAAAACTGGTTTGGCTTCAGGGATTGTCAATTAGTAGTAATTGATAACTTTTTGGTAACATCAAACATTAATATTATTTCTATTTACATGGGATGTATATATTCTCATTTCTACTTTTATTATAATAACAATCCTCAGAAATACTTAATTCAACAGATACAACTCTCTGGAAATGTTTATTGCAGACTGTCAAGAATGATGCTATTCTTTCACATTCTCACACCTATAAAAATAGCATTATGAGTTTAAATCCATATAAGAACTTAGATTAATATGGATTTTATTACTGTATTTAGTTAATAAAAAGTGTTTAGACCTTGAAGTGTGTTGCTCCTGACAAAATTAGTTTCAAAAGTGACTACTATGATATCTGCATTAAATATTTTCTCCATTTATGAAAATTCACAAATGTATGAAATGTATTACATGTAGCTTTTATAACCGAAGAACTTGTCCATTTGTCTTTTATTGCATTTTTATTTATATGAAATTACTTATGAAATAAAAAAGAATGGAGAAATATGGAAGGTATAGATTAAACATCACGATTATTTTTGATAGAAAATGAAAATGCTATAAGTCATGCTGTATTTTTATATTGGACTATTTCTATCATCTAATATGTGTGTTGAATGTCTTTAGAAAAGTTTTAATTTTTAGTTAAATATTCCAAATGCATTCAACTGTTAGTAATATCACAGCAAACAAGTTAGTATATGCACCAACTGTTAGTAATATCACAGCAAACAATTGTTAATAATATCACAGCAAACAGGTTAGTATATGCACTAACTGTTAGTAATATCACAGCAAACAGGTTAGTATATGCACAACGTTTTGAGAGGTATTTTTCTGCCCTCTTCTTCAGGTGTTGCTGGCCTGACCAGTGACAGTACTAGCATGGAATTCGAACCTGGGTCCTTAGATTCTTGATTATTGAAATTTAAGGTAACGCTCTAACCATCTGTTATACAAATTCTAATCATACAAAGCTTGAAAATATTTTTCTCAATTTATTTTTAGTTTATCCAATTTATATTGACTTCCAGCTAACAGAAGGTAAATTACTATTTAGCTAATAAATTATAGAGAGTGAAGTTCTCAGATTATAAGTATCAATATCCTGAATACATAAGATGCAGTCTTCTCTACTGCTAAAAATAATTAAAAGCTGGTGTTTTTTGTGTTCTTGTGATATAAAAAAAGAATGAGACTTAGCCAAAATACTGACCCTGTTATATTAACGAGCAACTACTAACATGTCACTTTAACCCAGAAAAAAAAACTTTGTTACTCATATTACTCAAATGTTTTCTAATATATAGGGTGTATGAGCACAGACTTTCACACGACTCACCACTCTCCACACTAACTCATAACACTGATACATTTGAACACATGTATGTTGAAAAAATAAATAATCACCAATATACTGTAATGGTATATAATATGTCATTACATTAATTTAAGATTAAAAGAAAAATGTAAGTTCGTAAATAAAAACTAAAAATGAAAAAGTTAAAGAGTTGTTAAACGTATATATATATTCGCACAGATGCAAAACTTTAAAAGTTTTTTTTTTAAAAAATAGAAAGAAAAAAAAATATTTGAACATACTTTTTTTTTTATAAAAAAGATAAAAGATCTAAATATAAAATATTTTAATAAAAAGTAGCATAAGTAAAAATAGAAACAGGTATTAATTAATTCCTGAAATCTCAAAATGGAAATGACTGTGTTATCAATTATCGAAAAGCAAACTAGCCCTTGGGGATCTTATATAATTAAAAAGTCAGATGAAAGATAGATAAAAATTAAAAATTATTTCCCGCTCTGAAGCAGAATGTCCAATAGAAGCAGAAATCAATGCTCGGACCCTAATGAAAATGATTGATTGTTCAGTGAATTTGGACGATGTGTATAAAAGGAAAAATATTGAAATTAAGGACAGTTCCAGCTTGATTTCATGAGAAGGGCAATAAGATGCACTTGTCATCCTCTCTCACTTATTTTTAAATAAAATGACTGTTTAATTATGAATGATATTGTTGCAGACCCAAATCATATGGATTCTGAAATAAAATAATACCAGGATTGATGCAGCTAAGGCCACCTCCAGAACAACAGACCGGTCTTCAAATAAAGATTTCATGGAAATTGGCAGCAGGAACTGGGAGCTCTTCTACTGTAAGATATAAACGGATTTTTTTTTAAAAAAAAAAATAATTAAGAACTTTCAATATTTGACAAGCTAAACCTATTTTTTTAAATGAACTTTAATCTGACTTTTCAAATCAATTATTAATGTTTAATTTTTATACATTTGAGTTTGCTAAAAATTATTTCCATTTTTTTTTGTTCCTTTAAGTTTTATTATGATTTTTGTTTTTTTGTTAAGCTAAACTTAATAAATGCTAAATTTAAGTCAGGCGTGAATGGCTGCATAGATTTGTAAAGTTATATTAATTTAATTAAGGGTGGGTAAATCTTAGGTTATTTGTTTCGTAGTTGAATTGGGTCAGTGGATTGGATATATTGGTGTAATTAGTAAATGTAGTATGAGGTCTGCTATGTGCAGGATCACCTTATATGCCACACTTGGGTGAAATAAGCCTTTCTTATTGACCAACAGAGACAGACGGTATTCCCTGCTCCTTGGATCACCCCTTTTTAGCCTATGGAATGGGATAGTAAGATGGGAAATGCAGTCCCTTCCTATGGAGTTTTTTTATTGTTCTTCTCATCAGACAGATGTAATATTCCTGTTCTGGATGAGAGTCAATGTCTTCTATAATCATGCTGTGCAGATGGACATTCCTGACAGTAAGGTATTTGTGCTGTCGTATTCATGCTACATTGAATACATCGATGTATCAGATGGGTTGACGTTAGTTTAACTGCGAACTTTTGGCCTAAGGTTAAATAAGGGATAGAATAGTTTCTTTTCAAATGTAATCTATAAAGTCTATTCATACTCGACACTTTAATAAAATATTAAATTCATCTGTGCGAACTTCCAAAAATAAAAGTTAAAAATGTAAATTAAATGTTAAAGTAAAAGTTAGACTAAAATAATAATTCTACATTACATGTATGTTAAATAAATGTTTGTGTGCGTTATTACTGGCAGTGGCTTCTTTATTTTTTTTTATTGAAATATTATTAGATAAGAATTTCTATTTTATAAATCTCTGCGTCTCACTGAGCTAGTGGCATTGGGCTGACGGTCGGAATAAAATATGTATAAAAAATTTTTTTTCTTAACTTACGTATCTACCTACTATATAAATTTTCCAGGTTCAAATGCCTGGTGGCGCCCTGTATGGCAGATATGGTAAGACTAACTTCCACTTCATTATCTGACCATTATAATACGTATTTCATGCTAAACCAGCAATCATCAGTTAAATGTTTTCTGCAAATGAAAGTATACATGGATTAATTAATAATACATATATTGTGGTTTTTTTTTTAAGAAATGACTTATATAACAAAATACTATCTTTCAATTTAAATCTAGTCACCTGTCAGCCTTTTAGTATTTAGTTTGAATTTAACTATGAAATCAGTTGAAAAAATTTCTTGGCAATGTGTATGTAATTTTATATATATGCTGAGAGAAAAAGAGTGAAGCAAATGTCCAAGCATTAGAAGAGGCAAACTGTGCTACGGTCCTTGTTCTTGAATCCGCCAATCCACCTCTTGAATAAATGTCACAGAGCAATATATCTATATATGAATAAAACATTGTTTAATAGGAACAAATTTAAAATATATTAATTATTAAAAAAAATTTTAAAGTTAAATTTCTATGCAAACTGAGAATTCGAGTAAAATGCTGATACTATTCGTTTGACTTTAATTTGTTTGCATACTTGGCTAATACTCTGAAGAGTCAATTTCAATAAAGAAGATGAAGTGAAAAGATGTTTCAATATTGTTTACATTTTAGAAAGTAAATTACCAACCCGTGACTAGGTTAAAAGGAAGTTCATCCACAAGAGACTTGAACGATTTTTTTAAAGTTATTATTAATAATTTTTCATTTAAAATATTATGAAAATATATATAAAAAAGAGAAAGCGACTCTATATATTAGCGCTCCAGTCAGAGCGAAAAATAATCAATTGGAATTCATAGTTCTATTTTTCCATCAGCAAAATTTGAGTATTAATTTTTATTGTCTATACTAAAAATAAAAATTATAATGGTACCATGAAATGGTAAATATAAAATATACAGAATGCTAATCATTAAAAAAAAAAAAAGATAAAAGCAAAATAAATAAAAAAATATTTAACTGCTGATCATTTTTGTTTCAAATATTAATAACCAGGCATTTTTAAAACTGATAAAATAAATACATTGGAATTTTTTTGTCTAACATGTTACTAAAGATTATATTTTAGAAAGCTTCCATTTTATATCTTAAAAAAGTAATTAACAAACAGTATGAACAAAGATTAATTTATGCTGAAAAATAAATTCCAATATTTTATGCAAAAATTATACACATAAGTTTTAGTATGGAAGAAAATATATCATTTAGGTACATGTATACAGTAAAAAGTATATATTTTTCTAATTACTTTTATATATAGCTACATGATCATACTACACTTCATAAAAACTACAACTGCTATTTACTAATAATTTCATGAAACCAAAAGAAAATAAGATGAAAATTTAGTGACAAAATCTCTAAAAAAAAAAAAGTGCATGCATCTATTGGAACAAACCAACTGTTTGATTTTTTATAATTATTCAACATAACCTATGAATAAACAAAATAAAGTGCAAGGCATTTTAATAGCTTCTAAACATTTATCAAATACATGAAACTAATTTTGACTCATGTTAAAAACACTAAATATATTAACTGTCATGATCACATAACTTTTTAAAAAAATCTTTAAAATTGCAGTTTGAAAAATATTGCAAAAATCACGTTTATTTTTTCAAAATAATTAAAATATATAAGTAAGTTTAAATTACTTTAAAATCCCAATAAAAGTATAATGGAAAAATAAATATGACTCATAATATTACATACTGAATATATCTTATAAGAAATAATGTTAAGTTTCTTTCATTTTCCTAGAACTTAGCAATATTTTGACTTAATAAAGAGAAGAAATTTCATAGAATATAATTTTCCCAGGGATTATATGAAGAATCACTATACTAAAAATCAAACATTAAAACAGATGATTAGTTGGAAAGCTGTAAACAAAGGAAATCATAATCTGCATTTAGTAGAATAAAAAAAATGATATAATAGTGTTAACTATAAAACAGTTATGGACTACTTGTATCTCATAGACTTTTTATATAGCAATAATTAATTTGATAATTAAACTAATATAATGACATTTTATAATTAAAATTTTGTATGTTTAGTCATTCATTTTTCTACAAAATAGGTTTCTTAAAATAATTTTGTATTGATGTAGGGTGATCCAAATATAATGCTTATAATTTTTTTGTTTTAGTGATGTCATCCATTTTATAATTAGGAGTACTTCATGAAATCCCCTGTTTGATTGTTCTTATCTGTCTTAAAACAAAATTCATTAATAGATGTCATTAAAAATCATGTTTTATGGCCTTGAGTTATTATGTTTTTTTTAGTAGACTTTTAATAAAAATCCTGAGGAATGCATAAAGTATTTAAAGTTTAATAGAATAAAATAATTTTATAGTGATACTATAACCACTATTATTTGGAATGTTTTTGAAGATTTTGAAAAATCCTCTTTCATTAAATGACATTTAACAGATAGCACATTGTAATATATAGTTTTTGATTAAGTTAAAAACAATGAAATTAAAATGCAATAGTTCATAGAACATGTTATTGCAAATAGGAATAAAATTCACATGTCATTATATAAAAAATAATATCTAATTATGCATAATAAAGGCTAATCTTGCTCAAATGAAATTTTAAATAAAGAAAGCTTTCCAGTAATTTCTGAAATCACTAAAATAGTTTAAATCAAAACATTATTGAAATCACAAAATTGTTTCAATCAAAATATATTTCTTTGAAAACTCATATTAAAAATAAAAGCCAATTATAAAAATATATGGTCTCTGTTATATCATTATTAGGATCACAAAATATTTGCTAACTTTATTCTAAAAAAAATACACAAAATTATTATTTTATAATATTTTATTATTTTATCATATTGTTATATTTGTCAAAATATTGTAGTGATACAAATAAATTTAATAAATAATTTTTATTGTTATTACTTGTAATAAATTTGTAGATATTTATTAATTATAAATATTTACTACTTGAAGCAAATAATCATCAGGATAATTTGCTCTAAAAAAACTAATGAAAGTTATATTGACTTTTTACATCCATAGAGACTATACTTCATATTTCTTTCCTCATATTCTCATTATTTGTAATTTTCTGACATCTGAATAGACAAAAGCTTAGAAAAATCCACTATTGCTTCATATATTATTTTATAATATTTTAAGTTAAAAAATATTTTTATCAACAATTTTTTTCTCATTTTTATAAAGTAATTCATGAAATATATTAAAACACCACCTTGACAGGTTGCAATTATAAAAATAAATCTCAATACTTAGATATTTTTTAGTTATTTTATTTCTGAATGTAAAAAAGGTTAAAATTAGTAGACTTTAAGGTGTGTCTTCATGCAAAAATATTTTAAATTTTTTGAATTTCAAATGAATAAATAAAAATGAAATTTTTATTTCTACTTTTAAAAAGGCCTACTATAATCTGAAAGAAATATATATATGCAGACTATTTTTTACTTTTTTGTCCTTAAATAGTACATAGCTACTAATATTATACATATGGATTGGAATGTGGTGTGATTTAGTCATTGTTCAATTTTAATTAACTCCAAGACTTTTATTGTAGTAGTAAGTGATATATATTTTAAAACAATTTAAATGTGTGGATCATATTCTATAATGTAACAAAATAATTGACTTCAAATATTTAGTACTGGACCCAAATATATTTTGAGTAATTTTAATTTTAAATCATTATACGTTCTTAACAACTTTAAATTAAAAGAATTGCATTTAAAAACATAAAGTTGTAAATTAAAAAAATCAAATTATTTTATGTTATAAGTATTTCATAGATCTATTTTAAATTTGTTTGTTTTTTTATCTGTATTTACATCTATGTTATATTTGTATTTCTATCATCTAAAACTTGTGATGAGAAAAATCAATTATCATGTACTTATATAAAAAGTGTAGATATTTTTAAAAAGACATAAAATTAAATTTTTGGAAAAAACTATTCTTTTAAAAATATTTATTTAAAAAAAATCATTGAAAAAATTTGAAATATATAATACTTTTAACTTATTTCTTCCTACATTCCAGAATGGATTATATATAGAGTGGATGCATTTTTGTCCTTATTGATAATAATATAATAAGCTTACAATAAATGAAACATTTCATAAATTATTCAATAATAGTACTAAATATTTTCAACAAAATGTCATTAAGTCATCTCCTATCATTATATGCAATACATTTTTACTCACTGATAAATCAGCTCTGCAGTATATATGCACCTGAGAAATACCTTCTTTCATTTCTTGCCCTGAACCATTACCAAAAATCCATTTTCACTTATATTACTACTAACATTTCTTTTCTTTATTTACAGTTAATTCAAGAGGTATTAACTTATTTAAACATTATTATAGATGTATTTAACTGTAATTATTTTAGTACTCCCCCTCCCAATACTATAGATTTGTAATATTGCTCATAGATTGTGACAAAAATAATAATGAATCATTGTAATGGGCACCTATGCTGTTACATTTTTTTTTAAAATTAGACATGAAAAATAAAAGTTCCAAATAAAAAGTTCTTTTTTAATAATTAAAAATTGAAAATTAAAAATCATCTAAACTCTAATATATAGAATTGCACAGAAGAAAAATTATTAAACAAAAACTTTATTAAAAAAAAAAAAAAGTTTTAAAACTAAATATTAAGAAAAAGACTTAAAAGATTTAAAGATAAAAAAAAAATTAATTAATATTATTGAAAAATGGAAATGATTATTTTAATTAGTCCAAGTGAATTAACCCTTGGGCTTTTCATAATATATAATCAAAGGTCATATAGGAGAGAAAAACAATGGGGACAGAATGGCCAATAAAAGAAATCACTCAGGAATTGGACCTCATCACCATCATCATGACATAATGTCCACTGGATCCGAAAGTCTACCATAAAAAGTGAGTGAAAATTAATTTAAAGATAGATATGTGATAGCAATGGTGATATGTGGTGGTGCAGAGTTGAAGTAGAAGGGATTGAAAAGACACACTTTTCAATCCCTTCAGTTCTGCTAAAAAAAACAGAAAGAGAAATGACCAATCATTTTCTACATTGAGGACCAGCTAAAGTAAAAGACCTCCGGATGGATCAATAAAATGGTCAACAGAATACCAATCTCTTTAGGACGGCATGGCAATTCACGTTCAAATGGCAAGCAACGGATAAAGATGAACTTTTTAAAACTGTAAGAACTTTATGAACATTTTTAAAACAATAACTCTAAGTATAAAATTTTCCCAGTATTTAAAATAATTGCAATAGAAATTTCTATCTGACCAAATGTAATCAGTTATTAATTATTTGATTGAATGTATTATTTGTTTGTTAAATCATTTCCATTTTTTTAAATATTTTTATTAATATTTATTGTATAAATTACTTAAATGCATTAAATTTAAGTTGGGTATAGACACTTGCATGGATTCGTTAACAGTTAATTATGTTTTTGTTTTCATATTTGATTAAAATATATAGACATTCGGTAAATAATGATACCTTACGGTGAATACTAAAATGTATTTTTTCGGATGTCTTTTAAGTTATTGGTGTCAATGCGGCATCTTATGATGAATGCCATTGGGTTTCTTGTAAATTTCCCTCTGCAATTCCATCAATGATTTTATATTTTGATCGTTTATGTTTATTTTGAAATGTTTTTAACCGTGCAATCTATGTAACCGATCTATACTCAACATTATAAAACAAAATATTATAAAATTCATCTGTGTAAAATTATATAAATGTTAAATTTAAGTCGGGCATGAATGGCTATATAGATTTGTAAAGTTATATTAATTAATTAAGGGAGTAATCTTAGGTTATTTCTTTCATAGTTAAATTGGGTCAATGGATTGGATATATTGGTGTAATTACTAGATGTAGTATGAGATTTGCTAAGTGCAGGATCGCATATTATGCCACACACCCCTTTTTGCCTATGGAAGGGGATAGTAAGACGGAAAATGCCGTCCCTTCCTATGGAGTTTTTTTATGTTCTTCTTACCAAACAGATGTAGCATTCCTGTCTGGACGAGAGTCAATGTCTTCTTAACCATGCTGTTCAGATGTACATTCCTGACAGTATGGTATTTTGTGCTGTCGTATTCATACTGCATTGAATTCATCGATATATCAGATGGATTGACATTGGTTTGGCTGCAAACTTTTGGCTAAGGTTAAATCAGGGATAGAATATTTTCTTCTCCATTGCAATCTATGTAGTTTATTCATACTTGACACTCTTAAAAAAATATTATTAAACTTATCTGTGCGAACTTTTAAAATAAAATAAAAACAGTTAAATTGTAAATTAAAATCTAAAGTAAAATAAGTTATAATGTTTTGTAAAATAATAAAAGCTAGACTAAAATAATAATGCTAAATTTTATATATATTAAATAAATGTTTGTGTGTGTTATTACTGGCAGTGGCTTCTTTTATTTTTGTTAATATTGAAAAAAATATTTTAAGAATTATTTTATAAATCTCTGTGTCTCTCTGAGCTAGTGACTGGGCTAACAGTCTAAATAATAAATAAAAGTTGGATCTTTAACAGCGCATATCTGCCTACTCTATAAATTTTCCAGGTTCAAATGGACTGGTGGCACCTTGTAGTGCAGATATGGTAAGACTGGAACATCCACTTTTTTAACTCACTGATAAATCAACTCTGCAGTATATATACATTTGAGAAATACCTTCTTTCATTTCTTGCCCTGAACCATTACCAAAAATCCATTTTCACTTATATTACTACTAACATTTCTTTTCTTTATTCACAGTTAATTCAAGAGATGTTAACCTATTTAAACATTATTATAGATGTATTTAACTGTAATTATTTTAGTATTCCCCTTCCCAATACTATGGATTTGTAATATTGCTCATAGATTGTGACAAAAATAATCATGAATCATAAAATTTACTTAATTAAAAGGTTACAAGATAACCCATTGATAATGTATTATATCTTTGTAATTGATTTCATTATTATAGTACTAGATGTTTAGTTATTAGCAAGCTAGAATGCTTAAAAGTACATATTTCGTAATTTTATTATCTAAAAAAAAAAATAACTATGAAAGCTGTAATTAAAATAAGAGAAAAATATAAATAGTGTTTGCTTATCATCGTGTTGCTTATCATCATGGATGGATAGTGTTTATGATAGATTGGGTAGAGTTCATTGTTCTCATACTGATAAAAAAATCAAAATTTATATAAATATTCTCTAAATAATAAAATATTTTATGAATAAAAATGTCAGTATTATTTAAAGCAATATATTAGTCTCCTACGAAATCAAGTTGGAATAAATAAACAATTACAAACACGATTAAATCCAAGTATTTGTTCGTCATTACTGATCATAATTTATTCTAACAGCAAATTTAGAGCAATAGCAGAAAATAAAATCCTTACGTCATTAAGATACATAATGCCAATTATATTTCAGATTATTTTTTCTTCTAGAACTGATTTACCTTCAGCGGTAAACTGGTTTGCTCTGATAAATATTCATTAAAATAAATAAATAATCGAATTACTTTATTGCTCACAGTTAAAAGGAAGTTATTGCCCAAATATTCATTAACCTTTGAAAAACAAGTTCCCCTTTAAAATACAGTTAAATTCTAAGAGTTGTCTTTAATTACTTATAATTAAGTTTTTTAAATTTATTATTCATTTCCCTGTTTTTTAACCTACAGTATATATATATTCATTTTCTTTTTTTAAAATAAAATAAACAAACTCTCAAAAAGTAAATACGGTAAAATGTTTAATTAGTAATTCAAAATTGTTAACCGACCGCAAAAAAAAACAAAAAAAAACGTGGTAAATAAATCTATGAAATAATTGCTTCCTAGTAAAGATTTGTTTATTTATGTTTTATTAGCTATTTCGTCTTTGTCCGATAAATTAATAATATGATAAAAACGTTATTTATCTAATGAAAGAAAAAAGGATAAATCAAAAACCAAATCTAATTACAAATTTGTAAAAATGTTAATAAGCCTACACACTTCTACAGAACATCTATCTGCATTTGCTAATAGGATTAAAATTCCTTCCAGATAAAACTTAAACGTTTTTTAGATTCAAATTATAATTAGCATTAATTTTCAAGCAGGTTCACTATAGACTGACAACTCATCCGATATTTATTAATAAAGCAATATCTAATTATTTTTACTTAAAGAATAACATAAAAATAGAAAACGCTCAAGATTTATAACTCGCCAACTGAAAATCTAGTGAATATATTTTTTTCATTTTTCTGTATGTCTTTACCTTGAAGAAGTTTTTGCCCTATAATTTTCAGTTTTTCAGGAAGTATATAATATTTAAAAAGCAGAACATACGACAATAACTTTAATTCAATTTTGCTCTCAGTTTCTTTGTTAATGTACTAAACGTTTTAAGATAATGACATCTAAAATGCTGTTTTATAAATACAAAGTTATATATATATTGATTAATAGGTGAATAGATAGTGCATAAATAAATAGATAGATAAAGAGAGAGAGGAGGGGGTAATAGTAAATTTTTTTTTTAAAAATGATTTCTAATAAAAAATTAGTCTGATTAAGAAATGAGTTTAATTTTTATTTTATTTTATTCTTTAACGATTAACAGCTGATTTAAATGAAAAAAAAAAACCGTTACTTAGATAATTTAAGCTGAAAAATTATACATCATTAACCAGTTGCAATATATTATTATTGTTGTTATCATTTATTGATAACTCATATTTTTTTTACTATGACTACTATATTAATTGCTATTCTACACGTTAGCGTTTGATGATCGTATAAAAAACTTTCTACTTGAAGGAAATAATTTGTGTCTTCTATTTTAATAGTTTTAAATACATTTCTGTGATCATTGCCTCACTAACACAATGCTATACTATTGACGCTTATTAGAAAAATAAGTAATGATATAGAATAAAAAATAAACAAAGTAAATGTAAAAGATGAAATGAAACAGGACAACAAACAATAAAAATATATAATTTTTTTTTACGAAAGAATATCTTAATATAGTTATCTAAATAAGTTGAAAGTATAAAGAATAGATACAAAAATTGCATCATCAAAAATTACATCAAGATACGGCCTGTTAAAATGCAGAATAATAACGTCATTGAAAGCAGTTGAATAGAAACATCCATTTCTAAATAATTCAACCTCATGAAGCTAATTTAAGGTCAATGTGAAAAAATAAAAGTCAGGATAACAATACAATTCTATTATTAATATTTTAAATTGATTTTTAAAAAATAATGTTCTTTTGCCCTAATAAATAACACAAAACATTCTTTTATAATGTGATGTAAGAAGAGCATTTTAGTAATCTTTGTTCCTAAGAATAATATAGCAAAAAAAATTGATTTTATATTCTAAACTAACTGATCTTAAATTCTATAGTGAAGAATATGTTACTGAAGAATTTCTTTTAAAAAATGGTAATAGTTTTGAAAGATTAATTCAAAATAATGCTTTCAACAAGCATGAAAAAATGAATCACATTTTAATTTAGAGATTTGTGAACAACAAATTGGAATTAGATAAATGGCCCTTTCTCACTATGTTTTTTAGTGGTAGATTCTGAAACTCAAGGAGCAGGATTTGCAACTTCAGATTAAACTTTTTATAGATTTCTGAGCAAAAAAGCATTTTATTATTTATTTATATTAAACAATTACAATATTATTTAAAAATTAATTAATTTTTGCATTTAAAAATAAAGATTAAATATTGTGCTATATTGAAAAAAATAAACATATACTTTATATGTACAATAATATTGGTTTATTTTATTTTAACATAATATTTTTATATACAAAGAAAGACATATATATGTATTTACATAATTTTTGGTAGTTGTGGAGGGACCGTAATGCCACCATCAGATGTCGCTGCAACACCATCAACAACTGGCCCAAAGCCTGCAAGTGATAGATTTATTTATGAAAGTGGCTGAAAATTGCCAAATAAAAATGCCTGCAGCAATATATATCCAAGAAATACATCAAAAGTATAAATTATAAAAAAAAAAAATGCTATGAAATTCAAATTAAAAAAAAAAAATCAATGAAAATACAAGAAAGACCTTAACCCCCCCCCCCCCCAAATCAAAATTTTTTCACTTAAATCAAAAAATAAAAATGCCTGAATATATATATATCCAAAAAATAGATCGAAAGTACAAATTATTAAAAAAAAAAAAAAAAAATGCTATAAAATCCTATAATAATTCAAATTTAAAAAATAAAGAAGTCTGTGCTAATCCACAAAAAAACATGGCGGAGAGAGAGAGAGAGAGTGCGGGAAATCCAAAAACATCAAATTATTTACCTTTCAACATTTGCAAATATGAATTTCTATCCAAAAATAACACAAATGGACAAATTAAATCAAACAAATACTTCTAAATATAAATAAAAAAAATTTGATCAAAAATAATTAAAATGCAAATACAGAATTTGGTGTATTACTAAGAGATAAACCCTCCCCCTTCCCTACAAAGAATTACTGAGTAACTTTTCAAAAATATACATTTAATATTTAAAAAATAAAAAGACTATTTGCAAATAATAAGTCACAACACTTAAATACTGAGTAATAAATAGTAAGTAATTAAATATAATTATAGTAAGTTATCCGTTATTTATTAATTAATAGTTATAGCAAGTTTAAAATAGAAAGTTTAAAATAATCATTGATTACAGTTACAGGAAAAATTATTATATTTATTGGCAAGAATGTTACAAGATGTTATTTTAACAAGAATTTAAATAATTAAGAATATTAAAATAGAGAGTTTTAAAAATATATTTGTAGAAATATTACCAACTTTTTGTTCGGAATTCGGTTTGGCACCATTTTCACAATGATGAGTTGATCAATGTCCTTCTGCCTTGTGTACAACTCTTCTTTAATTAAAATTATAGCACTGTAATCAAAGCTGATCTCCATGTGCATAACAGCAGATTAAAAAAAATATTTAACAGAAGACATTGACAAAACACTAGCAAAGTTATTTTAAAAAGTTGCAGATTGAAATATAACATATATAATATCCTAATAAATGATTCTTCAGCATTTTGACAAAGAAAAATTTTTTTTTAAAATTTACTTTAATACCATATTCTGTGCCCACTGGTAATTATATATAAGATGCATATTTTTTTAAGTTTTATTTAAACAAAGGTTCAAATTGAAATGTGATGCAATAGCTCTTTCTTACATTAAAAAATATAGTCGCAAACAATATCCTTCCCGAAAATATAACACCACCAATGCAATTCAAAATATGAAATGATTTTGTTTAATTAAAATTATCAAATAATAAATTATTCTTCACCATATTGAAAAGAGAAATGATTTTCTTTAAAATATACTTTTAAAATATATTTTTTTAATGTAAGAAAGAGCTATTATGTCACATTTCAATTTGCAACTTTGTTTAAATAAAATGTAATGAAATATGCATCTTGTATATAATTTCCAGATTATGGCACTAAAATATATTTTAAAGAAAATCATTTCTTTTGGTCAAAATGCTGAAGAATAATTTATTATTTGATAATTTTAATTAAAATCATTTTGTATTTTGAATTGCATTGGTGGTGTTATATTTTGTGGAAGGATATTGTTTGTGACTATATTTTTTAATGTAAGAAAGAGCTATTATGTCACATTTCAATTTGCAACTTTGTTTAAATAAAACTTAATGAAATATGCATCTTATATATAATTACCAGTGAGTACAGAATATGATACTAAAGTAAATTTTAAAGAAAATATTTTCTCTGACAAAATGCTGAAGAATTGTTTATTGGAATATAATATATGCTATATTTCAATCTGCAACTTCTTTAAATAACTTTGCTAGTGTTTTGTTGATGACTTCTGTTAATTAATTTTTTTAATCTGCTGTTATGCACATGGAGATCAGTTTTGATTACAGTGCTATAATTTTAATTAAAGAAGGGTTGTAAACAAGACAGGACATCGATCAACTCATCATTGTGTAAATGGTGCCAAACTGAACTCCGAGCAAAAAGTTGAAAATATTTCTACAAATATATTTTTAAAACTCTCTATTTTAATATTCTTAATTACTTAAATTCTTGTTAAAATAACATCTTGTAACATTCTTGCCAATAAATATAATAATTTTTTCTGTAACTGTAATCGATGATTATTTTAAACTTTCTATTTTAAACTTGCTATAACTATTAATTAATAAATAATGAATAACTTGCTATAATTATATTTAATTACTTATTATTTATTACTCTGTATTTAAGTGTTGTGACTTATTATTTGCAAATAGTCTTTTTATTTTTTAAATATTAAATGTATATTTTTGAAAAGTTACTCAGTAATTCTTTGTGTGTGGGGGGGGGTATCTCTTAGTAATACACCAAATTCTGTATTTGCATTTTAATTATTTTTGATCAAATTTTTTTTATTTGTATTTAGAAGTATTTGTTTGATTTAATTTGTCCATTTGAGCTATTTTTGGATAGAAATTCATATTTGAAAATGTTGAAAGGTAAAAATTTGATGTTTTTGGATTTCCCGCACTCTCTCTCTCCGCCATGTTTTTTTGTGGATTAGCACGGAGTTCTTTATTTTTTAAATTTGAATTATTATAGGATTTTATAGCATTTTTTTTTTTTTATAATTTGTACTAACTCTTAATTAATAAAATTAATACAGTTGTTGTATTTTGCATTTATGGTAATTTTATAGTTGCAATCATCATTTTAAAATCACACCATAAATATTAACATCTCACTGAATTATAATGACAGAAAAATAAAGCTTTTTCGAAATAAAAAGAATGAAAATCAATATTTATCCATATAAATATGTCTATATAATCTATATTTAACCTAGAAGTATAAATATAATAAATAGTAATTTGATAATAACAATATATTCCTATAAAATATGTTACATCTCAAATCATTACAAATTTTTTTAATGCAAAAATTAATTTTATATGTTTAATTTTAACCACCAGTATGAAATTGTTTTATAAAACTTATCTCTACTACCAAAAGTGAAAGAAATCTTTAATAAATGTGTTTAATATGTTTAGATAAATTAAAAATCTTATATATCATCTATATGTAACAAAGTAGAAAATAAATTTGAAATAGGGAATTATTTTTTATTAACAATTTGTTAGTGTTTTGCAAAATTAATCTAATATAGTAATTTTTATGTGCCAAAAAATATAAAATACAATAATATTTATTTATTATAAACATTAATAATTCCACATTTGAAATAAAATTGTAGAATAAAATTTTTCATTAAAAATTTAAACTTGTATAGATTGAGAATATTATCTTGCTTTTCTGAATAATATGCTTCAACTTTAGATTGTAACTAAATAAAAATAATGAAGAGTGTTTAAAATTTTTAAAAAATATAACATAAATATAATTAAGATATTATTGCTATAAGATTATTCAATGAATTTCAAATTATAGATTATTTTTTTGAATTTATTATTTTAAAATTTTATTAATTTAATTGCAATATTAATTTTAAAAATTGTATTTTAAATGCAAATATGACTTAAATCTATTCAAAGTCCAACTCTTCCCTCACTTATTTGAAAGACTTTAATGACAACTTTATTAATATATGCAATATTTTATTTTTATAATTAAACCATTTTGCATCATATATTGATACGCTTTACATTATCTATTACAAATATAAGCTTACAAATGAAAGACATCCTGAATATTAATATCTGAACTTTTCAAAGTAGAAAAATAAAATACCACATTTATGTATGTCTTAAGCATAACAGTGGTGCTTTTAATTAATAGACAAAATCTTGTCTATTAATTAAAATTGTAGAACAAAATATTTTTAATTAAGTTTGATTTTTAAATAGAAATAAATTTTAATTGAGACATTATAAAAAAAATGAAATTATGTTTTACAAGTGAAAATTACACTTTTATTAAAATTTAATTTTTTCTCCAGTGCTTATGAAAGCAATTGTCATTCATCATAAAAAACAATTTTTACTTTTACTATAAATATATTTTTAAAACTTGTCTTCTTAAAGACAAATATTTTCAAATAAAATCTAATTGTAATCAAGAAATTTTTTGAGTTCAAATAAGTATTTTAGAAATATATTGCATAAATAATTTTAAATGTTTACTGAAAATTATATTTTATATAAAAAATACTAAATTAAATTATGAATATTTGTGAGTTTTCGAATAAACCAAGATAATGACCTGTATTTTTCTGATAAATCTACAGTTATTTTTTTGGGGGTGGGGGATGTTTACAAAAAATGCCATCCAGGAAATGTCATATTTAATGTTTACATTTTAATTTTTATTACTAAAATTTTAAAAAAGAAATTGTGGAAAAATTAGTTATAATATTTACAGTTTATTTTATTTTTATTTTTGGATTAACTTATTAACAGAAAATTGAAAAAAAAACAATCATTACACTTTATTCATGTCAGTAGTTTGCAATCATATTATGACTATTAACAAATACTTTTCAGGAAAGCAGGATCTTGTACCATTAGAAATAGTCCACTGCATCATGGTCTGATGCAGGAAAATCCCAAATTTTTATCATTATGACAATTTACCAAAACAAATTGCAGACAAAATGAAACATTCTCAATTGAACCAAAGTACAATAATATTAATAACACCTCATTATTTTCCACATTACAATATAAGTAGAAAACAATTGAAATAAAGCTTTTTAATGAAATTTATCAGAATTTATTCTTTTTTTTTTAAAATTTAACAATCACTTTATTAATTTTGTTTTAATTTAACAACTAACACATCTTCAGTAAATTACAGGCCTTTGAAATTGTATATTTATCCAAAATATGGTCTACCATTTTGGTTTACTTGGAAACTCAAAAGTATCCAAATTACATATTCAGAATTGTCTTGAATCAAATAATCTATCCATTGAGTATTGTCTTATTCTGAGATCCAAATAAGGCATTGTCAGCGTGCTTTTATATTCAAATTTTGTATGATACAATACTGAGATCTTCAGATTTTTTTAAAATTATAATTTCAAATAATAATTTTGAAACAAAAATGTATATATCAGCTTATTGATGTTATTGATAACTGTAAAATAGTGTACAAAAGCCAAAATGATAGCAGCATCATTATAATGTCTTTATATCAAGTGAATTAGAATACTTTATATATTTTAATAATGTTTCTTGTATCTGAAATGAAGTAGAAAGTAATTACTTTTAAAATTAATTAATAAAAAATATGAGTCAGAACATGACAAACATCCATAATAATGTTAATTAATACATTATATATATATATATTTAATGTTTTCACAGTTGTATGATGTAGATAAATTATATATAATTTATCCTTACATATGTTGCTAAATTTACACAACTGTTCAATATTATGTTACAATTTAGGAATACATGATAAACTTTACAATCCTTAACAAACAAAGTTTGTCATGTATTATCGAATTGTTGCTGTATAAAATTGAACAGCTGTGTAAATTTAGTACCAAAATGTATGGATAAATTATATATTTGATTACAATAGTTTTTTAATTAATGGACATTTTATTTGTGTGTATATATAATATTTAAAATACAAGTATACTTCACATATTTTGAGCTTAGATATAATATAGGGAATTTGAACACAGAGTTTCAAGCTCCCTTTAGCTATCCACTCTAGCTCATATAACTGATACACATGACCAAATACATGTGAAAAAATAAATGATCTCCAATATATGTATTTTCTGCTGAACCAGCACTCATTATATGCCCCTCCCCCATATATATATAATCACTACTCGGTTATATTAAGATAACAAATCTTCAAGTTTTAATTGATAGGCTTTAATCTACTCCATCTTCCTGCTCTTCAATCATCCATACCATTGAAATGCTGATGATGGAACACCCATAGTAGCATTAACGGAATTTGGATAGATTTTCAATGGTATAAAATGGCTGAAGAATTGAAGAGGGGGAGTGAAGATTTGCTATCTTAATGTAAACTGATGTGAGTGGGATATGATGATCTGGACCAACTGATGAGTGCCAGTTCAGCATGAAATATATATATATTGGAGATCATTTATCTTTTTTGCATGTGTGTGGTCATGCTTATCATCAGTTGCATGAGATAGAGTGGATAGCTGAAGGGATCTTGAAAGTCTATGTTCAAATCTCATATATATTGTGACCTTTGGTTTCTTTCATACAGAAACCAATGATTGGAAAATAAATGTTAGGGTTAATTTCTTAACTATTTATAAGAAAAAAAATTTTTTTTAGTTTAAAAAAATTGAAAAGCTTTATTTGAAGGAATTAATAACTGTGTAGCTTAATGTTAACATATAAAAAGAATCTGTTTGTATTTATTTAAAATTATAGCTAGCATTATATAGAGAAGGGGAGATTGGCTTTTGTACATGCTGTAATATCTGAAAAATAAATATTTATATGTCTAAATTAAAAGGTCTTCTTGAATCTTAATATTTATCAATAAAAATTTTAGTGAAAATTGAAATTGAACTTGTTATAAATAGGTTTAAAATTATAGGAAATTATAACAGACATTTTGTGCTAATATGAATCTGAACAAGCAGTTTTCTATTTAATATTGTGCACGCACATGTGTATGCATGTGTGATAAAGATATATAGATTTTTTTTGTAGAAATTTGTGCATTGTGCTTTGTATTATTTGATAATATCGTGTAAAATGAATTTATTTGTATGGGAATTATTTATTGCTTTCAGCTCTAAAATTTAAGTTCTAAATAAAGAAATTGTTTAAATATCTTTACAAAATTCCCAGTAATTCTATATATTTTTGAATGGTTTTCATAAATCAAAGGCAGTGTGTTCACTAAATTGAGCTGAAGATAATAACCCAGACCTAACATTTAACAGGTGGGGGCAAAAGGTTAAATTTCTGAGAGAAGGCCATAAATTAGAGAGGGCCAGGCATGGGAAGGAGAAACTGACAGATGATTTTTTTCTCTCCTTATAAAAGGCTAAGGAAAGTGAAAGGGGGGACTGCTGAAACTTCTCTGAACAGACTTGCTAATTCAATTTCTGGCAAGTTTCCTCTAATTGTCTTTCTCTCTTGAATTGACCTAACTTGTTAAGAAGTGTAAAAATATTACTTAAATATGAAGGGCTAATTTAATTATAAATGGTGTACAATTCTTTTTCTCCAAGATCAATTATGATCAAATTAGCTCATAATAAAAGATTTTGTATTCAGTACCTCAATCTTTATATTGGGTTCTTTAAAGTTCATTTAAAGAAACATCTCAGGAAAAGTATTGCATCCATGGCTTGTTAATAAAACTCCAAAGAGTGATCAAACTTTTATATAAAGTTAAAGGACTGATCCATATTTTTAACAGTAAAATTTGTTTGTTTTGATTGTGATTTGAACCTAAAACGATAAAAGGAAAATGCATCTAAATTCTAACCCAGGAAGGAAAATATTCAAAATGTGAAAGTAATCTGCAGGACTTTTTTTAATCACTTTTAATTATTGTGATCAATGTAGCTACCTCTTGATTAAAGCAACTTTATGTGCATCTATAGAGTATATATCTATTTTCCAAGATAAACTAAATGATAATTGGTGTTGGTGGACAATAATATCAAGCCTTCAGACTTAGCCTTGAAGGAAAAAGACAATCCATAATGTTTATTATTTATTTACTTTGCTTTATTTATATGTTTAACAATTATATTAATTTTATTTTTTTTTAAAAAGTTAAAAAAAAAAGAGAAATGATTTTGATCCATCAAGACCCATTGAAGTTTTTAAAAAAAGGGAATTAAAAAATTCTTAACATGTCATAATGAGAAAGTATAAATGCTTATGTATTTGTAAAAAGAAAAAAAAGAAAAAATAGAAAATATATATATATTTTATTATCAAAATTATATGCTTAGTAATGGATGTATGAAAAGTTATTGGATGATCTTGTAAATGGTCATTGCTATGCTATAATATGTTGATTCAATCTGTTATAATTATGAAGATTGGATGAGTGTTGCTGTATGCTTGACTTTTAAATTAAGATAGTTCATGGTTTTGATTCATGATCTGGTCAGACTTTGTCATTTGCTGCATCAAGACTGTAATTGCACTATGTGTGTGTGCAGATATGAAGCTATAAATGCTTGTTATTACCAGGTAGAGTTATCTTACCACCTTGAAGTAATAGATAGAAAATAACTATCTCATAATTTATTCACTATTGCAGTAGGAGATTGAAGACTAGTTCCCAGCTCCATTTATATTATTTAAGGAGGGAATTATTGATAGAGTTATTGATAAAATTGTGGAAAATGTTATGCACACCTATATAGAGTAAATATGTAGAGACTATAGTTCCTCACATGATTCTAGCCTCAGAAAAGGATTCTCTCTGGACAATGCAGACATTTAAAGTTGTGAATTGTTTCATTTCCCTTACTGAGACACTGATATGTGTGTTATGAAGTGCTGCATACTGCTAAGAAATATATAGAGGGTTTTGCAAGACAGGATAAAAGTTGCTTTGACAGGATTAGGATAAAAGTTGCTTTGACAGGATTAGGGTTTCAGTCAGATATGTATGTTGATGTGGGGAATGACAAAGAGTTTAATTTATAAACTGACCAATCTGTAGTCAGAGTTTGTGAAGGATAATAAAATTGAACATCGTCAAACTGGAGCAACATGCTGGCCTATCAAAAGGTATACAGTCGCTAAGGTGGAAAGTGGTGAATATTTGGCATGGATAAATGTAAAATTACAATTTTATATTTAAACCCATTTGTTGGACCAATTAGAGATTTTACATGTCACATCATCTTTTTATAGGAAATATAAGAGGTATTATTGCTTGTTGGAATAATTAAATTTAGAATTATTGTAAAGATGTTATTGATTGCTAGAATAGTTCAATTTATAATGGTTGTAATGAAAAGGGGAGCAGAAATTTATAGGTTCTATGCAAGTTATAAGAGAATTTCATATTATACTTAAATATGGAATTCTGATTCTTATTCCATGTGTAAGCATATTAACATTCAATTAAAAGATGGGTCAAAGTAATGATTTGCTCTTTTCTTCATAGCGTAAGCATGTGTTTTAAAGACCTACAGAGGTCCCTAGTGACGATTTGTTCAGACGCTCATTGCTAAGGTTTACAGCCTTGTTAAAACTATTAAAGAAATTTAGCTAATTTAAATATGTATTATGTATGATATTATCATGATTTAGTAAATTTCATATAATATTTGAGTCTAGTGATATTATAGATGTGTTCTTTTTTATTATTATTATTGTAATAAAGATTTGTTATTATGAATTTACATGCATATCTTTAGTTTGATATTTCAAATATCTCCAGAATCTATCTCCAGCACTTATATCTAGAACTAATACCAGATTACATTTAAATTTACATAATTCATTTCGATTGATTTATTTCCATAATTTAAATTTCCATAATTCATTTTTATATTGATTGATTCCATGGTTGATTTATATAATTCACTGTTATAGTGATTGATTCCATAGTTTATTTGCATAATTCATTTTTATGATTGATTTCCATAGTTCACTTACCAAATTGATTTCTTTGATCGATTTCCATGATTAATGTCCATGTTTTACTTCCATAGTTTACTTTGGAAAAATGTAATAGATTTAAAAGTACTAATTAAATTTGGGCAAATAGATGATATGAAATAGAATAAGATGAGAAAAAATAGTCAATTTAGGTATATTAAATTTAATCATTTTGTTCATAATCCCTTTCCTGCTTTCGGTATTTAATATGATTCCCACTGGTAAACTCTCATTAAAGTTTAATTTAGCAAATTTTGGGATCATATACATTGCAATGTAATCATTAATAATTGCACCTTGTTAGCAGATCTAGATCTTGAGAAGGAGTATTTCAATTATAAATCTAAGAGCTAGCTTGGAAGTCAAGTAGTGTAAATATTAAAATTCGGGAAATACTATTCTTATAATAAGGATCATGAATTGATAGTCGGTTGGAAGGCTTACATGTGTGTTTAAGAATAGGATTGAGAGTTATCAGTTTAAAGAAGAACATAACACAGACATTCAGTGTTATATAATTGTAACTATTGAAAGTGATAGATGCTGAAAATGAAAAATAAAGTAGTGGAATTAAATGGGAAGGATTTATTTATAACACTTCTGTATCCTACTTTAAATTAAATAATAATTTTATATTATAAATATAAGTTATGAGCTCTCCGCATCGATTACTAAGTTATTTCTAGTCATATATGAATTAGAAATGTATACAACATTCTCGTAGTTACCACTCGAAATCATATATGTATATTAAAGTCATGGAAGAAAGTTGTCTCATTATTATTTAGTTAGTAATAAGAATTTATCATGGAAACATTTGTATAATTGTTCCTAGGTTTGAAACCAAGAGCACAATAAATTGAATTGAATTTATCAACATTATATTTTTTTGAGAGACAATTTAATTACTTTCTCCATTATCTTCTATAGTAATAAATATGGATGATGATGATCTCTGGTGGGCATTATGATTTCATAGTTGCAATTTGGCGCCCAGGTATACTTAATCTTATTATTAATATCATTGGATAAACACACTAGCCATCCTTGTTTGATCCCAATGTTAGATTCAATCGACTAGCTACTTGAAATGAAATAAAGTTGAGGCTACAATATATATATTAACTAATGATCTTTAGGAAAACACATGTATATTAATAAAAATATTTAATAAATTATTATATTTTCAGTTCTCATATATTTAAATATTGATATCTGATCTATTTTTTCTATATAATTTAGGATGTAAACTAAACATGGTAATGTTATTATCTTTTTACAGATAATATTGCTACTGGACTAGAAGAGTGACTTTTATATTTTGTTTTAGTGACTAATATTTTGATTTAATTTTGTTTCACTAAGTGATTTATTTATATTCTTAATAAATCTATAATTTAATTTTTCTTTTTGGTCCCAGATGGAAAATGTAATCAGGAGATAATAACAGCTCTAATTTTACTAAATCATTACAAAATGCAGTCTTTTATATATTTATTTTAAAATTTTATGATTTTATATTTTGAAATCATTTTTTTTATTTGCTAATCATTTTTAAAGACTAAAAAGCTTAAATATTGATGTAGATTTTTTTTCATTTTTATAAAGGCTGTTGTTTATTTCTTATTTACTAATATAATATTAATAATTTTACAAATAATAAAATTATGTTATTTTTTAAAATTCTATAAACATTTTAAATATTAATTATTATAAAGAATAATGAAATTTTGTTATAAGCTTTGTTCAAGCTGAACATTACATGAAAATATTTACAACTTTTTATCTAGTAGTTGTTTTTGTCATTTACATATCTATTTACCTAGTACCTAAAACTATGGTTGTTAAGAAAACTTTGTAAACATAATTATTTTCTACTAGTATCTTTACTATCTTATGTTTACTCTTTATTAATCTTCAATTTTATATAGGCATTTAAAAAAAAATTGTAGTTTTATTCTAGTAAATATATATATAAAGCATTAAAAGCCTAAAGATTAACTAGTCAATAAAATGATCAAAATTACACAAATTCACTACTAAATCAGACTATCCCCCCCCCCCAAAAAAAAAAAAAAAACTCTAAAGCACAACCAATGGTTTGACTGCTACAAGTAACCTTCTCACGCTTAAATAACTCAAAGATAACAACAAAATTACACTAAACATTACCCACAATTTTACTTACATCCCATATAACCTTAATATTAAAAGAACTTTTTAAATGAAAGATTAAAGGTATATAAAAGTACAGTTAGAAATAAGAACCCACACTAATCATTTTGGTGAGGCTAAGATTGTTTTCTTTGAAAGAAATGAAACAAAAAGAAAAATTAAAGAATCTTTAATATTAAAAAATTATGATTCTGAAGCAATCAACTTATTTAGAAGTTCTTTTAAGGTTAAGGATGTGTGGGATATAAGTAGAATTGTGGGTATTGTTTAGTATAAATTTGTTATCTTTGAGTTCTTTACACTTACGAAGTCGCTTGTACCAGTAAAATCATTGATTGTGCTTTTTTTTTGCTAGTCTGGTTTAGTTGTAAATTTGAAATAAGTTTGATTATATACTTATCATGTCTTATAATAATTTTTCAGTATATTATGCAACCATAATGTTGTCAAACAATTATAAACACTTAATAAATCGAATTACAAATAAATCGAAATAATAGACAACTCGTTTGTATTCAATTTAACGTAATATCATTTTGAAAAGATTCGTATATGAACAAAAATCTATTTGTTGATATTAAATTAAATCGCATACAAACGAGTTGTCTATTCTTTTGATTTACTTATAATTTGATTGATTAAGTGTGTGTGTATATATATGTATTATTTAAATATAAGTATATGTATATTTTCTATATTGATCTTAATACAATGATCTCAGACTTTCAAGCTTCCTACATCCACTTCATCTTATACAACTGATACACATGATCACATATATATGAAAAGGGTAAATGATCTCAATATACATATTTCATGCTAAACCGGCACTCATCAGTTGATCCAGTTCATCATCTCCCACACACACACACATATATATATATAATCAGTGCTTAGTTTATATTAAGACAGCACAGCTTCATCCTTTATTGGACAAGCTTCAATCTTCTCCATCCTCTAACCCTCCAGCTATCCATATTATTGAAAATCTGGTGATGGAACATTCAACATCCTTGTTGATACCAATATTGTTGTCATATCCACATTGATTTTAAGTTACTCTGATCCCTTTTATAGGCCATTAATATGTCTATTTAAATACATAAAAGAGAGATGAATAGAATACAGCTAAATATGTAATATTTAAATGCAAGTATATTTTCTATATTGAAATTAATGTAATTTAGAAGAGATTTGAATTCAGACATTTAAGCTCCATACAACTCCTCACTCCATCTTATATAACTGATACACATGACCACATACATTTGAAAAAGATAAATGATCTCCAGTATATATATTTCATGCTGAACCAGCACTCATCAGTTAGTTAAGATAATCATTTTCCATGCACATATATAATCAATGCTCACTTTATATTTAGATAGTGAAACTTCATACTTTAATGGACAAGCTGCAATATTCTCCATCCTCCAACTTTTCAGCCATACATATCATTGAAAATCTGACAATGGAACATTCAAAGGCATTGTTGTCATATATGAAAGGTGTCAGAGTGACTTAAAGACTTGATGGGTATGAAAACAATATTAGCATAAACAAAGGCTTTGAATGTTCCATTATCAGATTTTCAATAATATAGATGACTTGAGAGTGGGCAGATGAAGAAGATTGAACATGGTCCATTAATGTATGCAGATTTGTTGTCCTAATAAAAACTGGGCACTGATTTACATATAGTGGAAAATGATGATCTGGACCAACTGATGAGTGCTAATCCAGCATGAAATATGTGTATTGGAGATCATTTAGCTTTTTCATATGTATGTGGTTATGTGTATTGGTTATATAAGATGGATGGTTGTAGGGAGTTTGAAAGTCTGAGTTTAAATTCCCTTTAATTATATATGATAATTAAAACAAGTTATAAATTTTGTAACTTGCCTTTAAGCTTGCATTTTCTGATCACTAGATGGAGCTTTACCAATAGCTCTAAACAGCTTTGTTTACATAAGCGCTGAAAGAGATTTTGAATTCTATCTCTTTCGGTGCTTATGTAAACAAAGCTTGTTTAGAGCTATTGGTAAAGCTCCATCTAGTGATATATATATATGAAGTTAAAGTATATCTAAAAATGTATATATAAAGTTAAAAAACAATATGAGTTATATATGCCTTACTAACTTAAATTTAGCAAAATAGATGTTTCAAAAAGCATTCAGAGTGAGAGAGATTGGTCTTATTTCTGGACTGATGAATGGTTATTATAAGATTCAGATATATATATACATTCATTCATAGAACAAATAAATTCATATCTGTCAGTGCAGAAATTTATAAATCAGATTCCAAAGAGTCACTTTAAACTTACAAACAAACTGTACTCATAATATTATTAAATATTTTTAATTTGTCACTTTTTACAAAATTTTGCATAAAAACTTTATTTCAATTTTCAGCTCATCTTTACTTTCACTATTTATTTTTTTCAATGCAAACATTTGTAAATTAATTTTATCTGATAAGCATGTTGTGGGAAAAACTTGTAGTTTTTAGTGTTTATTTTTTTTTTTGTATTTTTAGTTGTATTTTTAATAAAATAAAGTATTATCAAATCTATAAATTTGAGATATATTTTGTTAAAAGCAAATTAATTTTATAATATTGTCAATACAATTATACTATAACAACCTTCAGTTTAAGAAATATATTTAATAAAAATACATAAAAATAAGAAAAATTAATCATTGAATTACTAAAAATTATTTTTCCAATTAAAAAGACAATATAAAAAAAAAACAATATTAAAGCCATCATAAAGAACATTTTTTGTCTGATATTGCATATGTTTATACAAATGTATATATATAAATAAATAACTGACATATCATCAGCAAGAAGAGTCTCTGATGAAAGTACTTGTTATTGTACTGAAATATGAGATATTTAGCTATTATATTTTTATTACTATGAATTAATCATTTATCCATGAGAATATTAGAATTATATAATATAAATAAAATGTCCTTAATTAGAACAAAATTGTAATCATAATAAAAATAATAAATATAACAGTAATAAACTATTATTTTTATTTTTATTACACACACACATATATATATAAGTTAAATGAAGGTAATCACTTTTTATGAGCCATTTTATATAATATTTACTGCTAGATGAATGCTGCCTATTAATGATTCATGGAAAATGGTTATTTATATACATATATTACAACAAAAAAATTAAGTCAGATGTCACATGAATAATTTTAAAAAGCTTGTATTTACAAATGTTATATATAGAGCTCACAAAACAAACTCTTAACAAGCGTTGTAGAATACCCCCAACCTCAGACCAGTTTCTGATACTAGTGTCCTCAGTGAGGTGCTAGGATATTTAATCATTAGATTACAAATACCAGGACAATCCCAGAACTTTATCTAATGTATAACTATTAAGTAGAAAATCTGAAATTTTCAGACATCCATATAATGGCTTTGGCAATTTTATATTGCTAAAGCTATTAATATATGGTATATCTGAACTTAGTTCAGTCCCATATGGCTATTTAAGTTAGAAAACTGGATTGGAAGACATATGGATGTCTGAAAATTTCAGAGTTTCTACTTAATAGTTATACATTAGATAAAGTGCTGAGCTTGTCCTGGTATTTTTAATCTAATGATTGAATATCCTAGCACCTCACTGAGGATGCCAGTAGCAGAAACTGGTCTTAGATTGGGAATATTTTACAAAGCTTGCTAAGAGTTTTTTTGTAAGCTCTCTATATATAATATATATGTAGTTATGTATTATGCAATAATGTACAATTAAATTGCATGCACTCACAGTATTTAAAGTGTAAGCAAATAAAAATGAATCAATTTTCATTAGTTTTTCATAACATATATTGGAAGTGAAATTAGAAAAGAGTAAATGTGAAAACAAAATTCTACCCATTGCAGATGGAGTCATTACTCTAATTAACTCACATTTTCAAAATCATGTCCCTAAATAATCATTTTTAATATTTTTGTGAAAATCAAACATCTTTATTAAACTTGCAACATGCCCATATATAAATATGAGTCTTTGGAATATTATTTATAATCAGTGCAGGAGGAATTTATTAGTCTAATTATATAACAATATTTGAAACAATAAATTTTTAATACCATATTAATTATTAACAAAGCTGTTATTGTTCTCACAAAATTATTAAAATTGAATTCATAAATTTTGCCTTGGGTTTATTAATTTGAGACTATTTTAATTTGGTATGATGTCCATCCATAAAGAATACAATTTTGCTCTCACATTTATCATTAAGTACCTTCATTTTTTCATATGATTTTTGATAAAAGTAGATTGGTTTTTATAAGGTTAACAATTAAACAATATTAGTGTAATACTTTGCACTTGATATCTATTTGACCCATGGAATGTTAATCATTCTCAATGTATTACATAATGTTTTATGTTTAAATTTTTAAAATTACATATTAATGATTAATTTAGTCTTCCACAATGTGGTTATAAATGAAAACATAGTAATTTTGTCCTGAAAATATTAATTTACACTATTTTTAATGAATCACTTCTTACATTCACAATTTATGGAATTTATGCTTCTCAAATATAATCAATTATCATAGAGTTATAATTATTTATTAAGCACACAAAAAGTATATATAAATATTTTTAAGACAGGCTTTGACCTGTATCAAATGCACCTTGAAATTTATAATAGTCAAGCAATATCTTGCCTATAGAAGGACCTCTCAAATCACAACCCAAGATAGCAACTTTTATAAAGAAAAGAGCAGTTGTTTTATCTTTAACCTAAATTTCCACTTATATATGCCAATCTGAAGCATCTTGGTTTGGGAGCATGAAGCTGTTGTTTCTCTCCACTATTGACAAGATATTGCTTGACTGATATAAATTTCAAGACACCTTCAATACAGGTTCTTAAAAGTATTTATATAATCAATTATCATATAATATATATATTATAATTTTTAGATAATGTAAAGCAGCAATTAATATTATCACAATCCTCATTTGAGGTACTGGTAAAAGGTGTTTGCTGTTTTAATTTTTTGCATCTAATTATATACATAAAGCACAATGCAATCCTACTCATACTAAGAATTTATTTCAATAAAAATACAGAGAGTGACTAAACTGAAATTATTGCTGAAATGTTAAATGATGTACCATTAATTGTGAGCAACTATTTAATAATTAACAACTTCTTTATTTTGAAAGTGAACTACCTATCTAACTATGTATCCTTTTTAAATAGATCTTTATATATATATATATATATATATATATATATAAAGATCTATTTAAAAATATATACACATATATATATATATATATATATATATATATCTGCAGAAAGGAGTTTGCTATTAACTGAAAGGAGACCCTTTGATTCCTCTTGGAGGCCTTAAAGGAACCGAGCAGGGCAAATTCCTAATGTCCACTCCATATGTTCTTGTCGTTGCAGCTGTTATTACTATGTGATTATTCATATAGTATACGAACATGGATGGCTGCTCACCAACATGCATTACCCAGCATGGTGAGTTTATTGGCTTTTTACCTCTGAGTTTAAGATCAAGAAACACCATGGTCTTTCTTCTCAGTGCCTGATAAGGCAGAATGAATGTTTGTGTAAATGATAAATATTTTTCCAATACATATATACAATTATGACAGACAAAAATAAAGCATGGCCCTTATTCCCAGGAGGCTGTAAAGTCACCAACCAAGGCAGCGGTTGGTGGCCGAAGGTGGAGGGTGCTAAGAATCCCTGATTGCGGACCCAGGCTGCCATTTGATGATGACTTTTTATTTAGGTACTTACAACTGCAGATCACTTTCAAGTGAAAGAAGATTGCAAGAATTAGAAGAACTCTCTTATATTAAATGGGACATTATTGGACTTTGTGAAGTTAGAAGAAAAGGTGAAGAGACAATTGATTTAAAAAGTGGACATATACTCTATTATAAAGGCACAAATATTGGAAATACAAGTGGAGTAGGATTCATTATAAATAAAAAGTGGAAGAACAATATTGTGGAGATTGATGGTGTATCAGACAGAGTGGCAAGATTAGTTATACAACTTAATAGCAGATATCAAATGCAGATAATTCAGGTTTATGCTCCAACAAGTTCTCATAGTGATGAAGTAATAGAAGATTTTTATGTGGATGTACAAAAGACTTTTGATCAGAGTAAACAACATTTTAAAATCATTATGAGAGACTTTAATGCTAGAATTTGTAAACAAATGAAAGATGAAAGTGCTGTAGGTAATTTTGGTTATGGTAAAAGAAATGAGAAAGGGCATAGAGGTGGAATTTGCAAAAAACGAAAAACTTTACATTATGAATTCTTTTTTTGAGAAAAATGTTAAAAGGAAATGGACATGGAAGCATCCAAATGAAGGTACAGCAGAATTGGATTATATTTCGGCTAATAGGAAATACATATTTCAAGATTGTAATGTTCTTAATAAATTTAACACAGGAAGTGATCATCGATTAGTAAGGTGTAAGATACGTGTTAATGTGAAACTAGAGAGACAAAAATTATTAAGAAAAACAATATTTACAGTTGATATTCCTAATCTTCAGAAACATTCTAATGAATTTAAATTAGAACTTAGAAATCGTTTTCAAGTATTAGTATATTTTGAGCATGATTCAGATTTAAATGAAATTAATATGAAAATAACTGATACACTTTTAAAAACTGCAACAAAGATAGCTGGTAGAATAAAGCAGCAATTGACCAATAAAATTTCTACTGAGACTAGAGAATTTATGAAGAAAAGAAGGAATATGAAGATATACAAAAATGATGCATTAAAAAGAATTGAATATCTTGAATTTTGTAAAATGGTGCGGAAAAGAGTTGAAAATGATATAAGAAAGTATAATTGTGAACTAGCAAGGAAAGCTGTAGAAGAAAATAAAAGTCTTAAGAATGTAAAACGTCATTTTGGTATTGGTAGGAAATTTATATCTGCAATAAGAAAAAAAGATGGAATTGTTACTAAAAAGAGAGATGACATCATGAAATTGGTAGAAGATTTTTATCAAGAATTATATAGTAATAAAAAACAAGTACCTCCTATATCTATTACATCTTCCAAATTGCCCAGAATTTTAAATGAAGAAGTGAGACATGCAATTAAATGTATGAAGAGGGGAAAGGCTCCAGGTAATGATGGAATTATAATTGATATATTAAAAGAAGCAGGTGAAGAAATAGAAATTTTTTTAGCAAAGTTATATACCAAATGTCTAAATGATAAAGATGTACCGGATGATTGGAAGAATGCAGTAATAATATTAATATTTAAAAAAGGTGATAAAGAAGATATTAGAAATTACAGACCTATCAGCCTTTTATCAGTTTTATTTAAAATTTTTACCAAGATAATTACAACTCATCTACAGAGAACATTGGATTTCCACCAACCAAGAGAACAAGCTGGATTTAAAAGTGGTTTTAGTACAGTAGATCATATCCAGGTGTTGAGAGAAGTTATAGAAAGGACAAATGAATATGAGTTGTCATTATGTTTTGGATTTGTAGATTATGAAAAGGCATTTGATTCTATAAACATTTCTTCAGTGATTAAAGCATTGGATCATCAAGGTATAGATCCAGGTTATTGTCATATTTTGAAGAATATTTATAAAAATGCAACAGCAACAATTAGATTACATAATGATACTGGGAAAGTCAACATTGAGAAAGGTGTAAGACAAGGTGACTCCATATCTCCAAAACTTTTTACAGCAGTGCTGCAAGAAGTATTTTGTGGATTAAAATGGGAAACTAAAG
Organism: Epiperipatus broadwayi; assembly: GCA_028023455.1. Classification (NCBI taxonomy): domain Eukaryota; kingdom Metazoa; phylum Onychophora; class Udeonychophora; order Euonychophora; family Peripatidae; genus Epiperipatus; species Epiperipatus broadwayi. The sequence goes on from JAQFVV010006232.1 coordinate 2,437,881, forward strand.
GAGTGAAAGTAAATGGAAATTATTTAAGTCATTTAGATTTCGCAGATTTTTTTTTAATTTTAGGGGGGGGGGATAAGGGGAAGGGGAAGGGGGATAAAGAAATGTTAAAAGACTAAAGTAATGTTTAATCGATTTGCTCAAAATATGAAAATAAAGATTGATTATGATGAATTAGAAGAAGTTAACAGTTACAAATATGTTGGTCAGATTATTAATACAGATGGAAGCATAATGGAAGAAATTAATCATAGAATTAAACTTGGTTGGAGTGCTTTTGGTAGAAATAACTTGATACTAAAAGGAAATATGCCTATGTGTTTGAAAAGGAAGGTTTTTAACAAATGTGTTTTACCAGTTCTTATTTATGGATCTGAGACTTGGACACTTAATAGAAGACCAATACAGAGACTTCAGACCACTCAAAGAAGTATGGAGAGATGTATGTTGGGAGTAACACGAAGAGATCGAAAACGCAATGTATGGGTAAGAGAACAAACAGGTGTTACTGACCTCATTGAAAAAATTAAAAGATTGAAGTGGAGTTGGGCTGGTCATATTGCTAGAAGAGATTATAATAGATGGACAATTGAAATTTTAAACTGGATTCCAAGAGATTGTAAAAGACCCAGAAAGAGACCACATGTGAGATGGATGGATAAAATAAGAAGGTGTGCAGGGGTGATGTGGAGAAGAGAAGCTGAAAATCGGAGAAGATGGATTAAACTTGGAGAGACCTTCATCCTGCAGTGGATTGATAATGGTTGATAATGATGATGATATATATATATATACTTAATGTATTTTATATATTAGTTCACAGAGGGCAGTACTGGATTTCTTAACCATGTGGGGTGATTTAATGCTTAATATTTGTATATATTTATTTCAATATATCGTTATACACTGGGATTATATATATATAGGCAGTAGATTAAAATGCTTTGATCTATATAGGTTATTGAACCATGCTCTTGCAAACTTGGGCATTTATAATTTAAAAAAATGATCTAATACATAAATTAAATGCGATTGTATATAATCTTATTAATCTGGAGTAGCTAATCCAACAGAAATCAGATTATTTTAAAATACGATATATAGTGTATTATTTTATAGGCATTTTAAGTTTGTTTTAATTTAAAAATAATACTAGCATTTGAAATATCATCACCTGACCCAATTGCTAACTAGATTTCTGATTTCATACATTATTCAAACATTATTTGTTAAATTTATATATAATTTATTTTTTTTTAATGTAAATTTTAAATCATTGCATAATTGTCTAGCAACTATCTCTTTTATAATGAAAATTAATTTTGACATGAATATGCGCTCAGACATTCCAAAGCTATCATTCTGACAAGAAATAAAGCATTTTTACTTTTTATAAAAAAGTTAGTCAAAATAATTTATTATTTGCATTGTTATTTATCTTGAACAGTTATAACCTTTTATATATATAATGAGCAATTATATCTATAAATATTTTATGTAATTATCAAAATGAATCCAAGTACTTTTTTAAAAATCCATATCAATATTTAACGTAGTTTTTTGCGCTGTAAAGTAGCATAAACTTCTGTGCAGATGATTGTTGATTACTCATTTATATTTCATGACAAATAAGTCTGGAAATGAGGCCAAATATTTTTTTGCACAGTGTATGATAAATGTTATAAAGGTGGTTTGAATATTTAATTACAATCATATATTTACACATTTCCACCATAAAATTTACTGATAAAAAACATTTAAAAGGTAAAAATCTGTTGAAGAAATGTATTGCATGTAATCATGGTGCATATCATTATGATTCCTTATCAATTTTATATTAATAATCTTTGTCAAGACATGTGGGGCTAGAAATGAGACAAAGAATTGCTTCACCACACTAAGTGAACTAGTCAAATTTTGCATGAAATTCATACTGTAAAATAGATTGCAAAATAAATGTGTTTTTTTGTTGCATAAATCTTTACATATCTATTAGAAATATGTAATGTGAGAGATTTTTTGTCTGTTTTTTTTTTCTATATTAAAAATCATCAAAATTTTAGTTGAACACTGCAAAAGAGTACTGACATTAAATCTGTCTCTCTCTTTCTGTCTCTTTCTCTTTCTCTCATTTATCCATGTATATCCAATTAATTGTAGTAAAACATATACACCAATGTTTTCTGATCACACAGGTCATCAAATGAGTAATAAATAATATGAAAATAATTGTAGAGGCACTGTATATGTTGATGTATAATAATAAAGAATGTTTTATTAATTGAAAACATAAATAATAAATATCAAAAATTAATTAGATTAATGAGTTTTTTTAAAAAATGTTCCAAGTAAAATGTAATTTGCATGTATCATTATATTTGTTGATCCAATCTGGTCTTTCTGGATCTCAGTGGTTTCTTTCATCTGACATTGTTACACATGTGACACTCTTCATGATACAAGCAAATTACTTTATATTTGGAATAATTTTTTTTAAAACTCATTAATCTAAATAATTTTTGATATTTATTATATCTATTTCTTTTCTATTAATAAAATATTTATTATAATTATACATCAATGTTTGCAGCACCTCTACAACTATTTTCATAATATTTATTACCCAGAAGATGACCAGTATGACTGTCCAAAACGATGGTATTTATATTTTTACTACAATTAATTATACGTGAATGTACCCAATTTATCATTTTATTTATATCTGCACCCTGTGAAAAATTTTTTCATGTGTAATGATGTATGTTAAAATATCTTTTGAAGGCAAGAATAATAATTATGGATGCAGTAGTAAATCAAAGATAACTTTTGTCCATTATTGGTAAACATTTACCAGGTTTATTATAACTGGATTTATTATCCTTTTAATATAATTGATCCAAGCATTTAAAATTTTTAATAAGCCTTAAATCTGTCAATTATATGTAATAATTTTAAAGCATACAAAAATCATCCAGCACTATCTTTATTAACTTTAATCAATTATCTCACATTATATCATCATACAAGCATTTTTAGCACATAAAAATGATGGCAGTTGCTTTTTGAGTTCATACTAAGATGGCAGTTATAGAGAATAAGCAAACTGTGACATTATTTCATACATAAATAGAAAATATATGCACACTATACCATTTATATCTGCAGCTCAGCAAAGTCAATCTTAATAACTAGGAAATAACCGTACAACTTGTATGCATGTGTGCAGCATATATCAAACATTACTACAAACATTCCAAATCCAAACATCATTAACAACAGTTTCAGAGCAACCTTCTTTTGTCTTTCACATTTTATGTTAACATTCCTTTATTTCTCATATCCCACTAGATCAGGGAGATGCAAGAGACTCAAAATAAACTATAAAAAACTATATATACATTGTACTATAGAAAATAGTACAAAATGCAGAGACAATGTCTATATTACTATTTTAGTCATATAATAATAACAACAAAAACAAAATAAAATGATATATACATTTCACCTGCAGATCTAAAATCAGAACAATTCACTTGGGGTTTGAACCCAGAATAATTATTTAAATCGTGTCAGGTTAATAAATTGAATATATGTTTAATTGAAATTTTAATACTCTACAATTAATGTTACCATTAATTTGATCACAGTTTAAATGAGAATTATTGCTGTCCCTCTTAAACAAATTTGACATAACTAATTTCATAAAATTATCACAACTGGAAAAAGATCACTATAATCATTATCCCAATTTACATAGCATTATTGTCTATTTCATCATTACAAACATGCTTTACAAAATCATCAATTTAACATTGTATGGTGCATTACATGTGGGAGACATGGACATTATTTATTACCTCATGCATTCTAATGATTACTGGATAGATAATGTGGGTCTACCAAGGAATATTTTAATATATAATTTAAATGCACAGAACATCTGTATCATGATTTAACACACACACATATATAATTTAACTACATTTATAGGTGAATACAGTTATGTAATAATCCAAAGATTCTGACATTTTCATCTTAATACATTTAAACATTCAGATATGATCTGACATTTTTATCATCTTAATAATTTAAACATTCAGATAATATATGTCAAACAAAGGAGAGAGACTTCAAGTACACTATCAACAATATATAAATAAATCACTAGGATACTACAAAAATATATAATTAATTCACACATAGTAGATTGTGAGAAGATATACCAGATTAAAAACAACAATATATATATATATATATTGAAGCAGTCAATCTTAGCTTAAGATTGAACTTCATGTTTTCACCTACTAACCTGTATTCAAACCCTATATCCCATCTCGCTCTTTTTGTCATGTCTATATATTTTATGTATATATTTGAAATGCACGCCTAAGTTATAAAATTTTAACGTTTCAATAACATTTTAAAAATTATTATTAATTTTTTTTTATTATTATTATTAGTTCTTTTTTATTAAAGAACATAGGTGTGGCTCAAATATATATATATATAGGAGCAAAATACTAACAAAATATTGATTTTTAAAATATTTTATTATATGTCATTTATACAACTTTTTCTTTTAAAGTACTTTTTTCCCTATTAAACTGTATTTTATAAAATCCAATATGGAAAATGCAACCATTTATTGTCCAAAAATAATTAAAGGGTGGGAAGCACTATTGTTTTAATCTGGGAAAGATATTTTTAATCAAAGTTTTTACTTAAAATGGGATTAAGATTAAAGATTTTCTTTTGTTATAAACATTTTTGTCAAATCTATTTCTAATCTGGAAATATATTTGAATTTATTTTTGGACATTATCTAATGTTGCATCTTTCAAAAAAACAATGGATAAAGAAAAAGTAAGAATTTCTGTTAGATCAGATATTAGATTTTAAGGCTAAATCTAAGTAATTAAAAGCATTCCAGAAATACCTGAGCAGGGTATAAAATGTCCGGATTTTAAATCTCCAACAGATTAGCTACTATTGAGAGATCGGTATTGTTAACATACTACACAATGCTGTGAAACTTAAAAACATGTAGTAGTAAGTACACCACCCTTCTTGGCTCTGTTGGGCCATCATCTGCTGCTGCCATAATATCATGCTCCTGTAGAATGAAGTAAAAGCCCGACTAGAAAATTGTGGAATGCTGAATGGAAGCTTGCTGTTTTTTAAGAATCAATTGCCATGCATGAGCAAACTTTAAAATATGGACTTTTAAAATAGTGCAAGGTAAATTTTCAAGCCACAAGTAAAACTAGTCTAACTAATCTCAAACTCTTATTATCAAGACTTCTTCTCCTAATATATTATTTAACTTTATTTCTAATATATAATATGTAAATTGCTCTTAAATGATTTCTATAAATCTAATTTTTTTCATATGCTCTAACTTTCTTTGACTCTGGTGCGGTCATTTATTTATATGTATGTTTTTATTATTAATATGCCAGTCTCAAGCAATGTGATGAGTTAAATTTCTAAAATCTTTTCTTCTTTTAAGTAAACCTTCATGAACAGAGATTATTAATGTTTCCTTAAAACATAAAGCATTATTAATTAACATGCTCACCAAATTGTTTTACGAGCCAACATTTTATTTATGTTTTAGTATAAAAAAATATATTTGTTTAACTCTGGATTTTCTACCCAGGGTGAATCCAGAATTCAAACTAATTAACGCTTTGAAACCTTATTTATTTTATAAATGTTATTCAATTCTGAAAAGGTGACCGATTAGTTTTTTTCTATAACTGCTAGTTTTATTTTTACATACTCTTAAAATATCAAATACAGTACTTATATATTCCACTTATTGTAAAATCAATGAAGGTGGGAATAATTTATTTTAAATAACAGAAAAGGGAAGGGGATAAATCTTAATGTTTCTTTTACTAAATAAAACGTCCATGTATATTTTATTAAATGAAATCTTCTCTCTATATATATTATAGCAGCATAGCATATTATTTATATAAATTATGGCATTCAAACTAGGGTAATTTATTTTAAAGCAGTAAATCATATTTCATGTCGTTGGTGACATTTTCATACTGTGTTACTGACATTCAGCTCATCTTCATGATTATATATATATATATATATATATGTGTGTGTGTGTGCTTCTAATATGGGGTTTGTGACAAGTTCGAACCATAGATTTATTTCTCAAGTCTTGTTCTGAGGATATTTGACCTTCCCAGAACCACTTATTTTGTATAAAAAGACCTCTGGCAGTGGTTCCATAAGTCTGGTACATGCTATGCCTATCCACTTTTCTCTAAGCATTACCCAAGAAGGGGGTATTAGACTTCATCTTTCATCCAGTAGCATGACTTTTCTTGTTATTTTTTGGCTATTATGTCAGCACTGCAAACTTCTTTATATTATTATTTCTTTTGCTTCATGACCCAGTTTTAATGCTCTAATATTAAAATTGCACTTTGCTTAAAATATATATAAATGCCAACTACTTCTAGTTTTATTAATTAAATTTATTTCAGTCTTATACAATCCCACCATTGTAACTTATTTCTGTATTTAAGAGTATCTATATGCCTTGGGGAAAATAAAGCGTTCTTCTTACCAGCGCTAATTAAAAGAAGTTTCATTAAGTATTTTGTCATATAATCAAATGTGTTTTCAAATGTATTTTATTTATTTTCATGACTGTAATGGTGTTAAAATAGTTTGTATTATATCTGTAATGAATCTTGGAATGCTCCCCGAAATAATGTTAGTCACCATGTTTCAGAACCATATATAAAAGCGTTAATAGCAATTCTATGGAAATTCTTTCTAATAATCGATTGGCATCTTAAATATTGAACCCACCAAAGATGTGTGTTTATTTATAAGATATTATTTAGCTAATAAAAGAGCATATGAGAAATAATAGTATGAATGACACTATGTAATCATCTATCGCTTGCTCATTCACGCACATACTAATGTTTGCAATTAATTTATAAATGTATGTAAACAATTTGTCACTATATTAAACTAATTTTTATTATCCAACTTGTCTGAGTAGTTTGAATTTCTCTTTTCTCCACTTCCAAACATACAGCCAGGCTTATATATATTTTAGTTTAGTCATAGTAATAGATGTCTCATTGTCTTCTCTGCTTTGCTAGGGGCTGGATTAAGAATTAATTCTCATGTGCCATCATTGTTATGTTATCCATTAAGTGTTTGATCTGGGACTTAGAGAGTGGGTTCAAGTTCAGGCTGGTCCCTGACCTAAATCTCAGGCTTGACTGGGTTTGAAGTACATTTTGTGAGTTCCAGCTCATGTTAGATGGATAAACGTTTTGACCGGTACAATATATATATATACAAAATGCCTGTTTTTGCATGGACATACAAGAAAAAAAAGAAACCTTGAGTATGCAGCTATAGATATACAGCAGAAATTATTTATCTGCTTAATACTAAATACTGGAAAATAATTGTAGTTTGTGGCAAAAAAATATTAATGGAAATCTATTATTAAATCTTAAGTGACTGATCTGGAAATTAATGATTGACATGTTTCAAACATGGGACTGCATTCTCACATTACATAAGTGATCACATGTCATATATAAATGTCATTTTAATACATATCCACAAGAATTCCTCTCTTGACTATAATTTGGAATTAACAATAACTAAAATAATTATTCGATCTAGATTGATTTACATTCATTCAAAGATTATCAACACAAATAAACGCACTCTTTAATATTGTAAATTTGTAATTTGGTGTTCATAGCCAAAAAATAAATTACAAAATTTAAAATTATTAACAATAAATGTGGGTGATTAAATGAACTTAAAAAACATAAAAATCCTATCATGACTATGATATTATCATGCAAAACTTTTATTTAAATATATTGATCATATATACTATAATGGCTTGTTTCAAATTATTTTAAGATTTTTTTCTCCTTCTTTACACTTATAGTAAGCTGGTTACACATAGGTTGTCTTCAACTTCATATTGGATGATTTTGTTTACATTTAATTTTATGCTTTTCTTCTTCCACAGCTGAGTTAAAAAATGACAGCTTTAACTCAACAATTTGATTAAGACTATTCTCCTTCAGCAACTGGATGAAGACTAACTGCTCTCCTTAACAGTTTTTTAAGACTAATATCTTCTTACAAGAGACTGAGGACTATTGATTTATTCATACTTCTATTTATGGAATAATCCTGTGTAACCACCACAATCCTGTATCCCACTTGACCAAATTACATACTCACCAGTTAGATCTAGTTAGATGAAAATGTTATTTTTCTCATTTTTTTATTGCAAAACAAGCAAAAATTATTCCCCTGTATTTGTTTTTCATTTTATAATAAAAAAAATTAGAATCACAATTTTGAAATTCCTTTTTAATTAAATTGTTTATACCAAAAGAAAAACAAAATAATCAGTTAATTACACTGACCTGATAAATACTGCCTATTGTTTTGTAGAGAGATGAAGACAAAAGAAAAAAACTCTGATTAATTAAATTAAAATTTTAAGAAAATGTTAAAATCTTATTTTTTTTCTTAAAAAAATATTACTAAACATAAAACTTTATCTACTTTATTTCTCTTAAAAAATTAAAATTAGTAAATAATTTAGTGAAGATAATTTTTTTTCTCTTAGTATATTTTTCAATATTAAAATTAGTAGTGGTATATAGTTAAAATTATTGAATAAAAAGAACAAAATAAAATACTTATTTGATTTTATATTTTTCCTTATCTTTTACAAAGATTTATACCATCTATTAAAAATTTAATATTTGACAACTTTCATATTATCATTTAGTAACAGTAAATTTTTAAATCAAGTTTTATTATAAAAATATGATAAAATTAAAAACTGTCCCCATTCTAATTATATTTATGTATAAGCTTGTAATATTTTGACATAGCCATGATTATGGCACTCTGTACTAAAAATGCATTAGGCTAAACTGAATTAGTATTGTATTTTATATTATTTATTGAATATTTTATAAAGAATAATATATTCTAACAAAATAAAAATAAACCATGAAAAAAAGTGGTCCTGGTTTAATAACACCCCATAAATTGTGCAATGTTTATAACAAAATAAAACTGTACTCCACCTGTTGATCACCATTTGTAACAGATTGGAATGAAGACAGCAATAATGGAACAATGCTGTTTTATAAATAATAATGTTTCTGTGGGACAAGCCATTTGTAACAGAATAAAAATGATAACAAAGGATGAGGAAGATAAATTTTATTATCTTTTATTAATTAAGATCATTTATTATGTTATAATCCTATCCTAAATATTAAACACTATGAAAATAAAAATAATGATCTTAATATTCCTTATTAATATGAAAGTTATTTGTAATGAAATGACAATGATAAAATAAATGAAAAATTTAGTATAACCTGCAAACTTAAAATACAAATTGTAACTAAGTAAAGTCTAATCCAATAATTGATTACTAATTATAACTAAATAAAATGAAAATAATGCTAATAAGATGAAAATGAAAAGAATACTAACAAAGTAATAATATCTCAAGACAGTAATATGCCCTCATTAAATATATCAATTGTAATGTAATGATGATAAAAAGCTTTGTTAATCTATAGATTTATGCACATTAATTTATTCTTAATAAAATATATAAAATTTTATCTTCTAAAACACTATAAATTCATAACATGAAATTGGAATAAAAAATAAAATATTTCAATAATAAAGAATCGATTAACCCTCTCAAACTCTGCATTTTCTGATGTTTTTCTTTATCTCACACATCAATGAAAAATATATGATAAAATGATTATTACTTATCTGAAAATAATAAATTTGACTTCATTTGATAGATATTTTTGTTTACTACTGAAATAAATTTTAAATGTTCACATTTTGTTTCTGTAAATATTAAAAAAAATGAGATCTTAAGCAAAACAAAGAGTTTAGACATCATTGTTTCTAGAAAAATTATTTTCAGTTTATAAAATCAAAGAAATATTTCTTAATTCTTATTATTTTTAAACATCCAAATGGATATTTATTTATTTATTTCTTTTATATCTAACAAATTATTCTTTAAAAAATTAAAATTTTTGAATATTTATTGCAAAATTGTGATATTTTCATACTAGTAAGTATAAATAGATTGCTTATGTAGAAATTAAACTTGTAAATTGCTTTAGGCCATGCTTACATTTGCTGCTAATATCACATTATATTTTTGAAAATAAAGTATTTCAAGTCAAAATAAGTTATTAATAATTTATATTTCTTGATATCTAATAAATATAGTATAAATTTTTTTTTTAAAATATCTAAAACCATAATAAATTCACAAATAAGCATGTTTTTGGTCATTGGAACTAAATTCTTTAAACAATGTCATAAAATACCAAACATTTTACAGCCTTGGCAACAGACAATGGCTGAACATGTCAGGGCAGAGCTTATGTCTATTGTAAGAATGGGAATTTTGAATTTACCACCTTCTACCATAAAATTTTTAGAGAAAATTTAATATAATAAAATCTACCATTTTACACACATTTTAACATATAATACTTATGAAAAATTCACCAGAGAGCAAATTGGTCAAAAGTTGAATTTCTGGCATCCTGCCAAATCAAAAAGTTAATCTAACATATTGTACCTCTTTCATCAGTTTATAGTATAGAATAAAGGCAGCCTCTAAATAATCTTAAAGTTTACAAAATCTAATCATGATAATATGAACTAAATGAAAGATTCTTATTTGATACTTATACAAATACTATTAAAAAATCACAATGGATTATCCTTCAAACCAATAAAGCAAAATTACTTAACTTTAAATTATAACTACCCTAATATGTCTAATATTATTAATAATCTATTATAATCAAATGTCAATATAAAGCTTAGTATTTAAATTAAATTTATGATCTACATCAATGAGCTTTAAATTTAAAGTAAATCATTTTATTTAATGGGATTCAAATACCAATTTCAATATATGCTATTATCAATTTTATAATAAAATAAGATTATCATTTTTATAACTAAATACTAAACTGCAGTAATATTTATCCATTAAATAATAGTTTAAAAGAATATGCAGCATTTAATTATAATCATCTTTATTTATCCTAAATAATATATTTGTGTTTTATAAACTATAAAACAAACTCACATATAAATTTCTATCTTAAAATGACTATTACATATACTTTAAAAAATAATTGCGATAATATGTTAATTACTTATTAAATATCTAGCAGTACCAAAACAATCAATTTATTACTACACAAAATGTATAACTGGTTCAAATGAAAATATATTGGATTAACCATGAAAAAAATAATATGTACTTGTACACATACCAATCCAATTGTGTAATCCCTGAACTATCTTATGAATATTTACTATAAACTATATGATGTAAGTCAATACATGATTACAATCTATCAACATATTATTAGCCTAAGAGTTTGCAATATAAATTGAATGATAACTAAAAGCAAGATTATTGTTTTAAATAAATTTAAAATTTATTAACAATAAATACAAAAAAAATAAATGAAAAATAAACAATATATGAATATTTTTTTCCATTGAAATTAATATTAACAAAATAGATATTTACACATTAAAATTCACTTATATAATGTTTAATTTATAATAGATATTTATAGTTGTAATTATAATTTTTTTTATTAAACGCACATTATTATATTAAGTAATATTTACTAAGGCTGTAACCTTAGGAATAAGCGTCTGAAAAATTCGAAGGTCTTAGCCACAAGCTTACGCTTGGAAGAAAAGAGGGAAATTTTTTATATTTATGTGAAATGAAAAAACTGCTGTTACACATATACACTCTTTGAAATACAAAAAAAGTTAATGAGATTTTTTAAATCTTAATAATAAAATTAATAATTGAAATGAAGTATAATAATGATAAGTTTACTTATTCATTTTCTTTACTTTTCAAATAAAATACCAATATATAATTACTAAAATATACTTCTTTTATTTTCAATACTTATAAGATGAGAATTCAAAAATAATTTTCAGTTAATGAATAAGAGAATAATACTTTAAATCAAAGTTTTAATTGTTAAAATTTAAAATATAACTGAACTCTCTTTTATTTCACATATATAAGACAATCATCTAACTTAAATGCAATGATAAATTATTATACAATTAAATATGTAAATAAAAGAAATACATATTTACATACAACCTGATTCACCATCCTTTTTATAGCACTTTAAAATAACACAATAGTTCCAATGTCTATTATGTGAGCTATCATTTTAATAATATTTATTAATCTAATCCAATTAAAATTATTAAAAACAGTTATCTCAATAATGTGTATTTTGTTAATTTCAGTATTTCCCAAATATTAAATTTTATTCTTTGTTTTGCAGGTATTTAATATTATAATGGCATTATGAATAAACAGATGTCAATCTCCATTTCTGATGTAGCACACAAGTAAACTGATCTAAATCCTGAGTTCAAACACTTCATCAGCATTATAAAATTATAACAGCAGATAAAAATAATTCTCATATATAATATTGCATTGTTAGTTTTTATATTTCATTATTAAAACATTGCAGACATGATATCCACTTTTAATAGAGAATTATTAAGATAACTTTGAATGCTATAAATTACATTCTTATTCCTTTAACAAATTTTTTGTAAACCTATCCAGTTTTTATGGACAAATATCCTTCTTACACTATTGTTTTTATACTTAATAAGTAAATACTTTTAAAATAAATAAATAAAAATATGAGAGCTTCAATTTGCATCTATGAAGATCAGAATGTCAGAGAGTGAATTTGAATCATTGAGTCCCTTTTATATCCTTATATAATTGACATCATTAATATCAATGTTATACTCTTTTTCACTCTCATATTAAATTCATCCAGTTTTCCACACTTAATATTTCTTTTACAATGATAATAATAAAAATTTAAAAATATTTTACAATCATTACATATGTAACCAATAACATTCACATTTTAAAATACAAACAATATTATTTTAATTCAATACAAACTAAAACAACATAGACCACATTTTCACTAAACTGTACTAGAAATATATATTACATGTTCCCAATATATATATATATATATATATATATATATATATATATTGGGAACATAAATATAAATATATATATTATATATATATATATTCCGATCTATATAAAGTTAAGAATACACATATATAATTTATATTTATTTTCTATTTATGTTGTACATTTTATTTTGTATTAAATTGTTTTACTTGGGTTTCATTATTTGTTTCAGTTTTTTTAATATATTTTATGTTTTTAGTTTTTTATTGTTTACATTTTTTATAGTGTTTTTATATAGTTATGTATTTTATTTTATTTTGTTCACTATATAATAGCTCTGAAAAAGACTGCAGGTCAGTTGAAACATAGATGTATGTATATGTACAAATAATGAGTTTTGCTAAAAAGTGTTTGAAGTGGTTTGGATAAATTGTATTTATCTTGTATGTTGATAAAAGGGCAAAAGAAAATATATGCAGAAGTCTGAAAACCAGACCTCTAGTATAAAAGGAAGAATACCAGTATGATCAGGGTCTTGTCTGTTTATTCTTTTGGCTAATACTGGATCACAAAATCCAGGACCACTCTATGCTGAAATAATTCTTCAAGCTGGAATGGACTGAAGCTTTTGACATTGTTTATCATGAAGACTGTCAACCCCAGAAAAGCTTTCATGACTAGCGTTTAGAACCAGGATCAAGAACAAGTTGAAACTACTGGCCACAAGATCATTCTACCTCATAAAAACACCATGCATGGTAGTCAACTGTCTATGAAAATTTTCTAAACTAATTAAGCATTTGCAAACCATTCTCCAATAAGCTTATAATATAATCCTGATAAAGGTATTACATTTTATTATTCAAGAGATCTAAAAAATCTAAGTGTAATATAAACTGTTTTAATTAATTGATTCATATCTGGATTAGTGTGCATGTATTCTTTCCAACTTATTAATTATTTGTGTTTTTAATATTTGATTTGTTGGAATAAAATATTTATTTCTAATATCAACTGTTCATTTTGTGTTATTAGTAATAGTTATTAAATTTATTAATGTTAGTTTATTAGGATTTGAGTGTATAATTTACCTTTGCCAATATTTATTGATTAAACCCTGGGAATAATATTCTCTAAAAAAATAAAGTTATGAAAAATCATAACCCCATTATTTTACTTACTTGAGTCAAAATTTTGTGATACGAGGAAGTTAGTAGTCCCCCCCCCCCCCCCCCCCCTCCCCCCAAAAAATTTTTTTAAACAACCAACCTCTTCTTTTTCATAAATACCATTCCCTTTTTCCTTACCCCCCCCTTCCAAACCTCCCATCCCAACCATCCTCCCACCTCCCTTTTGAGTTTTAAAAAAAAAATTTTTTAAAACATAACATCATACCATATTACCCTATTGACTATGGCGCCCTCTTACAAATTAAAACTAACTCTGTTGTCAATCCCAGTCATAATAATTAGTTGGCTAGTTAATCAGGAAATATAGCTATGTCTTTGGAAATAGGAACAAGATATTTCTTATCTATAGCTTGATTAACCTTTTCTTTGACAATTAATTTTTTTGACCGAATGAGGTAAAACTCTAAACTTTTAATTGGTCAATTCACAAACTCAGTCGTAAAAATATATTCATCTTTTAATATTATATTCACTTTAGTTTCAATTGTAAAAAGTATATTAATAATTTGTCAGGTTATGAAAGTGAATAAAAGTTTTTTCAAAAATAAATTTTTATTTATAATTATAACAATATTCGATAGCAGCAAATCTAAAATGAATGTTAATAACCAACTAAAAAGTGTTGCTGACATCAGTGATTTTTTTTTCAATTTTATGTTGTGGAAAAGTAAATAATTTTTACTAAAATCTTAAATATTTTTCTAAAATATTGTTTTTTTTTTACCATATTTTATCAAAATAATTTATAATGTGTCAAAAAATACTGTTAAAATAGTCTAAAATGTTTATCACTTGAAATGAAACAAAAAAAATTTGTTGCGGTAAAAATTATTGACAAGCAGTTTTCTTTGTCCTCAATAGTTGAGAGCCAATCAATGCTTAGAATGGACTGCCTCCTTTTGTTAGACCTTCAATGTCAGTTTTATTGATTTTTTTACTTGTAAAATAATTCAAGAGAGGGTAGCATCTTACAGAACTTTTTATAACCTTTCAAATGATGATAAAATCTTTACCGTAACGGTAAAAATGATGGAATTCAAGTGACTTGAAACCGTTCCATTTTTGATCAGAGAACTCCTTAAAAAGGTTAACTTTCATTTTATGGTGTGTAAAAAGACAGCCTAACAGAATCTACTAAAATGTGAAAATGTTACAATATATATATATATATATATATATATAGACATATGTTGGTGTATCTTCATATAGTTTGTTTTAAACTAGATGTTCATTTTTTTTATTGAAATATTTATGTAAACATTTTATAATGGAGAAGGTTTAAATCCTAGAAAATGTGTGCATATATGTATGTATATCAGTTGTGGATAGGCCTAAAATAAAATGATAAAGGAGGCTATGAAATGATAATAACCAGATGATAAATTTTTTTTTAGTATCGATTTAGTGGGTGCAGAAATTAGAGCTATGAATGAATACAAATTAATTATGGGATGTGTACATTATAATATTGTTGACAAAATGGGGTGGATATATGCATTTTATTTTGTTTATTAATTATATGAATGTTCCAAAGGAATCAAATTATGTGCACTAGGTGAAATGACATTTAAATATAATTAAAATATGTGTGATGCTTTCCTTTTTTCTTTTATTGTTATTAATTATTAAAGTTCATTAAATTCTATGAATGATTCTATCTTTATTATTTTATGATGTAACCATTATGTAGTAACATTGGAATAAAACTGAATCAGAGGTTGAAAATAAACCACTTATATCTTATTTATGAATCACAAAACTCCTTTTGAATGTTACTCATAAGTCATCATCAGATAAAGATACGTTATGAACCACCCTAAAAAGGTGAAATGGGTAATTTTAGTCATGATATATAAAATATTGGTCATATATATAAGTCCTAATGGTTCAATAGGTATCTAGGGTCTACCTATGAAGAAGGATGGAAGTGATATTATCACCAGAAAATATTTATATAGGACAGGGGTGAGAAAATAGAAGACTGAGGGCCACAAGTGGTCCACTATGAGTTTTTATGCAGCTCACCAAGACAATCAGAAAAATCTGTCTTGAACTGAGATTTCCTTCTCATACATGATCAAAGATTTGTCTCATATTTTCCACTAGGATGGCCACATCCATACACATGTGCAGTGTAGATATGATGTGCAGTGCTTTTACAGTTGTTCTGGTTAATTTCAATTTTGTCTTTGCATTAGCAAATATATACATGTCCAACTTTAGTGAAACCATGAACCCTCCAAAAAATGTAAAATCAGTGTTGAATGTTGTGTGTTTAATTAAGAATGGACAAACAAATATTTCTTTGGTAATGCAGGGAATAAAGCAATGTATTTATAGTGTCATGAATAAAGGTACAGCCCTCTGCTAATCTTTGCTTCCACAAAGTGGTCCCCAATGTGTCCCTCTACTAACCTTTGTGGCCCTTGAGCCAAAACAATTGCCCATCCCTAATATAGAAGGATAAATATGCACTGAACAACAGTGCAAATGATTTGTTTTGTTTTATCTCTGAGCTAGTTTAGTTGTTGACCTCCCATCTATAAGTCAAGTGACTCCAAGACCCATAAATCAATCTTATAAAAGTGGGGCATAGGATGATGCCCCAAAGGATAGAATTAATTATCCCATCCTGAATAATAAAACACAAACAGTTAATTATAGCTACACAGTACTGGACCCAGAATTTTTGTATAGATGCTGAAACAGTCAGATCTGTCTATCCTTCTGCTTCACCTACTATATGCTAGAGTAGTATTTATTTATGTATACCTAAACCCAAATCCTCATATATTATGCTAATATTATGCTACTTTTAAACCTTATTATACTAGTTATGTGTGTGTGTATTTTAGCATATAGTATAGAAAATGTATATATATATATATATGTGTGTGTGTGTGAGTGTAAAAATCAGTAAATATGCACATATATATTTCTGATAGTTAAATAAATGGAAACAGGCTATGTATGTGTAATGAGAAACTACATATATGCAGGAAAGAATAATGTTATAGGATTAAAACATTAGAAAATCTCTTCATTTAGAATATTTATTTTAAAATTAATATTTGAAATTATATTTCCTCATATATCATTAAATTATGTAATTGAGTTACATATTTTTTTTTTTTTTTTTTTTTTTTTTTTTTTTTTTTTTTTTTTTTTTTTTTTTTTTTTTTTTTTTTTTTTTTTTTTTTTTTTTTTTTTTTTTTTTTTTTTTTTTTTTTTTTTTTTTTTTTTTTTTTTTTTTTTTTTTTTTTTTTTTTTTTTTTTTTTTTTTTTTTTTTTTTTTTTTTTTTTTTTTTTTTTTTTTTTTTTTTTTTCTCCCCCCTTCCTTTTTTTTTTTTTTTTTTTTTTTTTCCCCTTTTTTTTTTTTTTTTTTTTTTTTTTTTATATTTTTTTTCCCATAAACAATTAATTATTTTTTTTTTTTTTATTTTTATTATTAAAACAAACCAAAAAAAGGAGGTTATTTGTATTAAATTATATAATTAAAAAAAAAAAGAAAAAAAAAAGACATATAACATCCTCCCTCTCAACACCACCCAAAAAAAAAAAAATTTTTAAATTTTAAAAATATTTTTTTTTTTTTTAATTTATTAAGTGGAATTTTCCCCTTCCCCCCTTCCCCCCCAAATACCACCACCATAATTATGATATTTTTAAATAAATAAAAATAAAAAATTTTCAATTTCTCTCCTATTTAGCGGCGAAAAAGATAATTTTAAACCCACACAATTAATTTATTTAATTAGTTGTAGTTTGGGATTAGAGAGTGGGGAAAAGGGGGGGCGCCAAACTGGGGTGGGTGGGGGGGGAAGGTTTGTGAGTTACTAGAGGGGGAAAAATTTTTACGGCAATATATAATAAAATATTTTCCCACTTTTAGATTTGTTTTTCAAAAAAGATGATTTAATAAAATTAATCCTTCTCACTGTATTCTGACCTTCTTAAAATTTCAAGAGTAAAAATAGATTTTAAAACCAAGTATGAATAAATTAACTGGGTCAAGCTCGGGAAACCCACCTGTAAAAAAAAATCGATAACAGCAGGTATCCCAGATTTTCAAGAATACTGCAAAGTAACTAGAAAAACAGATCTGAAACTACTAAGAAAGGGAAGAGAGGGTGAGCTAGTACATAAGCTTACTTCAGCCATCTTTGGAACATAGGGACACTCAGTCAATCCAACTCAAACTTTAAGTATTTTGTAAAAATGATGATGATGATGAGGTAGAAGGTAATTCCCTTGCTTTCTAGACCCCAATGATAGTCTACAGGATGTGAAGAAAGATGTACTAAAAGCCGATGCCACCTAAAGAAAGCTCAAGATGAAGCCAATTTGCCACAGCAGAGAAAAGTATTGTGGTAACAGAATTTCATCAATCTAAAGTTAACATTTAAACTGAAACTTCATAAATCCTAAAAGCTAGCTAAATTTATTAATTATGGCCAAAGTAATTTAATGTCTTCTAAATTAAAATGTAAAATTTTATTTTCTTTCATTTAAATTATAACCCTTGTCTGATTTATTCTGATTCATTTTGATTTTCTTTAATTTATCTTAATTTATTCTAACTGATTTGATTGATTCTAATTGATTTATATTAAATGATAATTATTTTTTCCAAATTATTATATATATTTTAGTCTAATAATATTCACTTTTATTAATAAATCTCATATATGAATTAAATTTATATTAAACTGAATCAATCGAAGTTAGACTATTTTATTTCATTCCCTTTTTAAACTAAGCTAAAATAAAGCCAAATCTCAGACTTCACTTATGTGAAATCTTATTTTTAAATTTATGTTTCTTCTAATTAAATGTATGCCAATTATATTTTCTTTTCAATTATGTATATGTTTATGCTATGTTTGTTCAGAATGAAGTTTACTTGTAATTTAATGATTAATAAGAAGTGATTAGATATTCTCATACGTATATAATTTCTGAAATGGATCAAATAAATTTTATTTAAGAGATATAATTAAAAGCTTATAAATGCTTTAAGATAGGTTTGCTTTAAATATAATATTTAACTGATATTTAGCTGAAGTGATGAAATATAGCATAAAGCTAGAATTTAGTATTATAATTATCCAAAATATGCTGTAATTTTTCCTAGAATTATAAATGCCTATATAGATAGCTTTGCAAATTAGATTCATAAATATCCTTAAATAGCATAGTTATAGATGCTAAATTATGAACTGATCTACGGTAGTTTCATGGAAGGAAACTATTGTTTTGCATCCTATTTTGTTAGATAACAATGTAGTCATCAGGGCGAATGTGTCCTTAGGAAATGTATTAGCATATATACTTGTTTTGCTGTACATTATATTACAATGGATGAAGGTTTTTGCCATCCCATTACTCTTAGTTTGGACAACTATCTTATTCAGATGGGCATAGGTTTTAAGGGCCACCCTATTCTACCTATTTAGAACTGGAGCATGAGGATCCAGAATATTCAATTAGTTGTTTGATCACTCAGACTAAAAGGTCTCTATTTCACAGCAATGAGTACAGTAAAAAGGGAACCAGTACTCGGCATGAATCCTATGAGAAAGCACACATTTGAGATGCACAGACTCAGATTGCATATTTTCTATATGCCTTAATATCTGAAGTCTGACTGCCAATCATCAGTTCATTTTGCCATATAATTGTATATTTCAGCATTGATCTGAAACAGAATCTGATTTTATAGGCATATAAGCTATATAGAGAATATGTTAAATAATACGTGTTTAATAAAATATTTTTTATAAATGATTTTAATCATTTCTGTTAGTTCTAAAACAAATCTAAATCAAAATATATAGCATAAACTAGGCATAGGTTATCGTGAGCACACCAAACCAATTTTAACATAATGATAAGTCACGAAATTGTAACTTGATAGATTGCAAATCTTCATCACCTGTGAGTGATAGATATACATAGCAAGTAAAGTAATTTAAACAATTTGTAACCAGAAAACTAAAATCACCTGAGAGTGATTTGAAATGCTATATATATATATATATGGAAACCAACAAACTGCTTGTACCTTTAAAACCATCACCTGCATGTGAACCAAAAGCTTCAAATATTAATAAGTTGTAATCCCTAAAATTGTCATTTGCGAGTGAGACAATACGTATAATCCTATTGTAAATTTATTATTTCATTTATTAGTTTTATTATTTATATTTGGCTCTTATTAAATTAATTTAAATTTTAACTTTTACTTAGTGTCTCAGTTTTGCTCATTATTAATTACTTAACTATTAGTTATTAAGAATCATAATCCATATTTAGTAATTATGCTCATGCTTCACCTATATATATATATATAGCTATATTGTTAAACATGTCCATTGCCTATAGTCTTGTGTGATGTGCTACTGCCAGCATGCAATTAAAGAAAATACTGCTGTGACTTCATATATGTTATCCATAAGGTAGTAAATCTTTGAGCAGTGGTAAAGGAACTGAGATGAGATTGGACATGGGGTCTCAATAACCTCATTTCAATCAGCCTTGGGATGTTTTACTAAAACTCCGGATTTTGTTACGTGAATGTACAAATTTGATTGTTACAACGCTAAGAGCCTCTATATTCAAATGAATGAAACCTTGGTGTCTTCACTGTAATTACTCATCTTCTAAAATTGTATAATAAAGTAATTAAATAAAAGTTTTTAATATATATTAAAATTTTCTTAAGCAAATATGTACATTTGAGTTTAATATAATCTCAACAAATAAAAAATTATTATACTTATACATTTCAAAGAGATTATTTTGTAACTTTTTAGTATAACACTTTTATTTTAATATTGTATTTTATTCGTGAAACACTAATTTATTTTCATTTAAATTAATCTTCAATCACTTAGATAATTATCATAAGTATTTTTATTTCTTTGAATTGGTGATAATGAAATACATTATAATTTATGTCTTTATTTGGCATTAATATTTAAGTAGATATTTCAGAGATGTTTTAGATAGTTTCTTTAGAAGTAAAGTAACTTTATGCTGGAACATTATTATTACTTCATTTAAAATATATGTCAAATATTATTAATATAACAAATATTAAAACTTCATGTTTCAGAAAATAAAAGTTTTAAATCAAAAAATTATTTTAAAGTTTATAGAAAAAAAAAAGCTTTTTTTGTTTTTCTTTAGAATTTTGTTGCCAAGCAACACCTCGAGCTAATTACACATGCAAGGTTTCCAGTTTGATTTTTGTTTATATTACATACATTATAAATATTTGACAAAAAAAAAAAAAACAACAATAGAGCATCTCTAAACAATTAATATTTAAAAATTTATAAAACGAAAACATATTAAGATTTAATATCATTGTTTTCTTCTTGCAATATTATAAAATAATTAATTATTTACAATGCAATTAAACCTAAAGTTATGTTCACATGCACAAATATAAATTATTGCTCTGAAGTACAGATATATAAACTATAGATTAGAAATCAAAGAATAAATTATTGGTTTATAATTATTTGCATTATTATTTAGTTAATATTAAGTACTTGTATGATAAAAAATATATTGCATATGCATGCCTGATATTTACTCACACTTGATCACATTTTTGAAAGATAAAATTACTCTTATCATTACTTTTTTGCATTATTTCATAGTGCCTCCCTCTCCTTTAAAAAATAATTGCCCCCCCCCCTCGATAACTTTTTAGATTAACTTTAGTTATTTATCATTAATTTGTCATACATTACTATTGTTCAGTTATCCTTATACCTGTAAATATTTAACTTTTTAACATTGTAAGTTTTTTATGTGTTGGTTCTAATCATAAATAATGTTGCATATGATCATAAAATGTCTAATAGATTTGCATAAAATTATACTTTTGGGGGGATTTTAGTGACATCAAAGTTTCTCATATATATCCGATCATTAACATTACATGTATGCTGCTATTCATTAAATTATCACTAATTTATTCTGTAATTCTTTCATTGAAAATATTTGTCATTAATTTATTGCTTCATGATGTTGAATTTTATTTCAAAGTGTTTCCTTGATTATTGCCCTAAAATATATAAAGACTGATGAGTGTTTTTCCTCATAGAATAAAATATTTCCAAAACCCAGCTCTTAATCTCTAAATTGATTCTTCATTCATAGCTATAAAATTATATAATATATTCATAACTAGAATAAAGTAACTAAGATATAGTTTAAGAAAATTTAATAATTTGCCCTCATCACCAAAAAAAAAAAAAAAAATTTGAACAAGATATACAATTTCATATGCTAGACAAAAGTATAATCATAATTATTTTCATAGGTTATATAATTAGTACTAAATCTATTCATGTACGTATTTACACCTATTATTGAAATTAATTTGCCTTAAATTATAATTTTATTTTAATAATTTCTATATTTATATATACACTTATTATCATTTGAATGTGAAGAATCAAATGCTTTATAAAAAGAACTAAAATTTTTGATTCATTCTTCTTCTAACCAATTGAATTTCATTATTTACTAAAAGTTGTGTAGTGCTTTGATAACATTCACTTTGCCTTAAGATTGTCTTTTGTATTTTCTAATATACTAATCACTTATATTAAAATAATGTTTAAGATCATGGAACATTAAAAAATAATACTGTACAGCTCAGTATTTTATATAATTATCTTCATTGATTTGTGTTTATTATGCTCTTAATTATAAATTAATTTCATATACTCAGTATCTTTTCCACCATTTATTAACATTTGTAAAGAGACATTCTTTAGAACCAATGTATTTAACTACCCTTTTATGCTGAGTTAAATATTTTGAGCCTTTTTATGCATATCTATTTTTTATGCAATTTGACAATCTTCTCAAAATGCATAAACATGGACTGTAATATACTACTTCTATATCCACAATTGGAAATTAAAATAGGATGACTGATTTTTAAATTCCATATTTTTATTTTAAAATCATCATAACCATTAATAAATTTTGTACAAGTTATTAGAATGCAATATTTGTTTTGCATGTTATGTTTAAAATTTTATTCCTATGAGGGTTATTTTAAATTTGTAATCAAAAGTAATCCTTAAAATTAGGTCTAGAATAACCACATCTATGACTTTATATTTATGATAATGCAAAACATATTTCATAGCTTTTTTGCTAAGATATATTTATATATATAAATTTATCTTCACATTTGTGGTAGGCCTGTTTAGGATGAATTTTAATCATTACTCTTATGATCGATATATTATATTCTATATCCTTTACTTTTATTCATAGTCTTTAAGATTTTATTTAAGATTACTTCTCTGTTTGCTCACATTTTACATTTATATAAATAAAACTAATTTTTTTATTGATATATCATTAATATATGTTTCATGATGATATGCAGAAATATATATAGACAGTTTTATCTACATGAAAATATACCACATTATGTAGTAGAGTTTTGTTCCAATGATACATCTTTTTTTTGTAATCTCTGCTATAAATTGTATAAATTTTAAATTAAAAACGTTAATTGTAAAATATAACCACAGAATTTTTTTTTATGTGGAATGTTAGATTTGTAATACTAATTGATTTGTAACGAATATTTTTTATTTATTAGATTAAGATTAGGTTAAAGTTTATTTTATTATCTATCACTCTACCAATTATTACAATATTTATGCTAGGTAATCAAAATAATCAAGGAGCCCATTCTCCAGATCAGAGGAAAATCAAAGGAATGTCAAAGTTCTTGCAGACCTAGGGAATATAGCCTGTTTATTAAAGTTTAATATGGAATTGCTATCTTAATATAAGCCAAGTGATCACTATCTCATACTATATGGAGAGTTTTGCTTTGTTTTTGAATTGTTCAAGCACTGATTGTATATATGTTTGGGAGATTACGAACTGGCCCAACCTGATGAGCCCTGATTCTGCATGAAATAACATATTGGGGATCATTGATCTTTTCACATGTATATGGTCATTTGTATCCGATGTTTGAGATGGAGAGGTTGAAATCCCTCTATTTATATAGTAAACATTCAGTATACTGAATGAATAGATTAATTATATATATATATATTAAAAGCATAAAGCTAAACTAATCTGATTGAGTTGTGAATTTGGGTCATTTTTGAATATATATGTGTATATAAATTTTAAATTAATCGTAGCTAAAGGTATATGTAAACAAGAATAAATCCCGCCCCCAGGTTAACTTAAAACCACTGAATGTTAAACAAAGGAATCAAGAATAGAATAATAATTCTATTCTTGATTCCTTTGTTCAACATTTAGAGTGCTTTTAAATCATAGCCTGGGGAGAGTAATTTACTAGTAAATGAGATTCAGCAAAATATGTGGTTGGATATCTTCAACAATAAATATTAAATTTCACTTAGCATTTACAAACAGAGATAGGAAATTCTAAATATTTACTTTAGCGGTTCTCTCAGATAATTGATGTCGGTCATATGTGTGGATTTCCTCAGCTGACTCTTACGATATAAAAAATAAATAAATGAAAATCTGTATCATAACTAAAAAAAAAAAATAGCAAGATTATTAGTGTATAACAATCAAATACTATTGATCAGCCAACAGTAGGTATTTAGCCTGAATTATTTCTTTAAAAAAATAAAGCATGTAATTCAATTTAGATCAGTCAATAATAATTGTTCTCTTGCAATATCATTGATAAACATATTTGGTTAGATATTATATGGATTATCCCCAGTCATCCCTATGTAACAAAATCTATTACTTTTCTCTCAGATAGGAGGAGAAGATTTAAAACTGTCTATTGACCCTTTTATACAGATCGTTTTTAATAAAAACTATTTCATATTTTTAATATCACTGATTTTAAAATGTTAATTTTTAAATCGTCTCGAAGAAAACAGATTGCTAAAAATTGATTCTAGAATGTATTTATTTTTTGTTTTGAAAACTTTTTTGGGTATCCTTCATTTGCAATCATTTTTGTCCTGAAAATTGTGAATGAGTGAATTTAAAATTATTAGTTTAATTTCGTGATGGCCAAAATGATTTAAAATGAATTGATTAATACTCTGAAAAGTTTGCTTGAGGGAAATAACTAGATTTAATAACTGATTGGTGTTTATTATTGATTTTGTTAGAGAGAGAGAATTACGCTGAATAAATAGAATATATCAAAATTCTATTACATTCAAATATTTTTTTTTTTGAATGTATAAATTATATACATATGAATCAAAATGAATTGATTTACATTACTTCTAAAACACAAATCTTACGCTTTGGTATAAAAACTCATTACTCGTTTTTTTTAAATTAGTCTTTACTCTTTAAATGGTTTGTTATATATATATTTGTATAAAGAGAAAGCAATAAACAAATAATGAAAAATAAGAAGTAACTAAAAAATTAGTATTTGATTATATATATTAAGAGTACTACTGTTCAATTAATTATTCCTATTTATTCTGAAGCATGAACACAAGAATTAGCCAAATAAAGCAAATGAAATTTAAGCTTAAAATTCAAACTAGTTGTACAGTTCACTATCACTGCCCACTTTTATTTGAAAGACCATAATGAAAACTTTGGTCATATTTATATTTTATTTTTACAATTAAATTTGTATTCTATATATTGATAATGTTTACATTATGTATTCCAAATATAAATTTATAAACAAAAGACATTGTCAAAGTTAATTTCAAAATGAAAAAAGAAAGTTGTAATGTGAAAACATAATAATTATGGCCCTCATTGCATAGAAAATTGTAACATTGTCTATTCATAAAATTTTATTCAATAAAATATTTATTACTTGAATTTCATTTTTAAAATGGACACTAATTTTAGTTGAAACATCATTAAAGAATACAAATATGTTTTGTTTTAAAATAAATTTATTAAACATAGTAATATACACTTAAACTTTGTAAAAAATTACATAGCATTCAGTATGAAACTTGGTTATAGCAAAAAATAAAAAAAAAGGTACTTGAAAAAGGTCAATGCAGAGAAAAAGATATTTTAATAAGATTAAGAGAAAAACGAAACTTTTACCCAAGTGTCATCATGTAGAGTCACAGAAAAAAAAATACATTTACTATTATTAAAAATTACATTTACTATTATTAAAAATTACATTTACTATTATTAAAATTTCACAAAAAATGGATGTTGATTTAGAGTGTACTAATCACCATTTTAAATTCTAAGGACCACCAAAACCATTGCTGACATATCCAAGAATAAATGACACTGACTAATCCATATGGGATTGCTTGGATGTGTCAGCAGTGGGTTTTGGGTAGTCCTCAGATTTCAAAATAGTGGTGAGTACAGTCTAAATACTAAACATTTATAACTCCTAAAATATGAATGTTATTACAATATGATGGTGCAGAGCACCAAAGTATGTGGGGAGGAAGAAGAATGCTTTTGCTGATACAAAGTATCATCCCAAAAATGCAGAAGGGTGATCAAACCAAGCATGTAATTTCCAATAATTAAAAGATTAACTTCTAAAATATGAATTATATTGCAATATATACCCATGAGCACATGATGAAATAACATAAAATTGATCATATAAAGCTTATAATTTTGAAAAAGTAAAAGCTTTTACTTTGTAAAATATGAATTAAATTACAATATATACCCAGATTATAGCTTCTAAAATATGAATTATATTACAATATTTGCCCATAACAATGTGAGATAAAGCATATTAATTTTACTAGCTTATAATTTCAAAAATATGAATTTAAAATACTTATATAGAAAAAGTAAATGTAAAATTGATCAAACCAAGCTTATAATTTTGAAATACTAAAAGCTAAAATCCTAAATTTATTACACTATATGTCTATAACCACATGTTGAAATAACATAAATGTTGAATAAATGTAATTTATAATTTTGAAATGCTAAAATATGAATTTTATTAAAAATATAGGCTTATAAGCACATGTTGAATGTTGAATAAACATAGAAATAACTGCTGAAGCATATTTTACAAATAATAATTAATCGTATTTTATCTTAACATTAATCAAAAAAATAATTGTCTAAAGTAAAGAATATTAGTTTTACTTTTAGTAAAGTTAAAAAAATCAGGTTTTTTCTCAACAAAGTAAGTAATGTTGTGTACTTAATTTCTCACATGTCATTATTAGCTGGCATATGGATAAAAAGAATCTAAGTGAGATTTATTTATTAAATTTCTCAAAGAAAATAACACTACTTACTGATGGTGAAAAGGTTAGTGTTTATTTATTTAAAATCCAATACTTGTTTTACATTTGAAATAAGCAACAAATTAATTTTAATAAAAATTTGTATTTTAGAAGCTTTTAGTTTTTCAAAATTATAAGCTTGGTTTGATCAATTTTATATTTATTGACCATGTGATTTTTTAATTAATATATGTGTCCATTATTTTTTTTCCTTTATTTTTTCTGTTTAAGTATTTCAAAATTTATTCATTACTGCCATTTTTTATATTTTAATCATGATTTGATCAAGCATAATTGTATAAAAAAAAATTTAATTATTGATGTTAATTGTGATTTTGTAATGAATCATCATATTGTAACAGTCAAATATGTGCATTTGTGCAACAAAATCTAGAACTCTGATAGATCTTTCTAAGGCTGACCACATTTATGGTGGTGGAAGCCAAGGCTCTGGCCTAACCCCAGTTCCTCTACCATTGCTCATAGACTTACAACCTTACAAATGACACAGTTGAGGTCACAGCAGCATTTCTCATCTTCACGTGCCGGCAGTAGCTCAACAGTAGCACACAAGATGGGTAACAATGGGTATTTTATATAGCATATTTATATAGGTATCATGTGGCCCACTTAACATAATTAATTATATATAAAATTTCAATAAGTTATAAAGCTAATTACTAATATATTAAATAAAAGTGAGTTGGTGAGCAAGACTAAGACAAGAAACTAAAGTAAATTTAAAATCAATTTAATAATATTCAATGTAAACAACCATTTAAAAACAATAATAGAGTAAGTAAAGGTTTGATTTCACATGCAGGTGATTTAGGGACATTACAGTTAAATGGGGGTTCACACGTAAGTGATGTATTTTCAGTAGCAAATTTTGGATGTACAGATTTAAGCAGTTTGGTTTACATATATAAGTTAGTTTACTTATAAGTGATTTTAACTTTCCAGTATAATTAATAGAGTCTGGAGGTTTTGCATTTCCGTTCTACATATATATGTATATAGCCTCATATCACATGCAGGTGATATCATGTAGGTTACAACTAATTATTTATTTGGCTACATATTATAATGATCCAAAAGAAAGTGAAGATCGAATCTTACCATAATCTGCACTACAAGGGCGCCATCTAGGCATTTGAATCTAGAAAAAATTATAAAGTAGTCAGATACGCTGTTAAGATCCCAGTTTATTTTATATTTAGATCGTTAGTCCATTGTCACTAGCTCAGTGAAGACGCAGAGATAATAATCTATATCTTTAATTTCTATCTTACATATAAAAAAATAAAAGCCACTTCCAGTAATTAACACACAAACAATATTTATTTACACACATATATAATCATTTTAAATTTGAGGAATAACATTTATTATTTAGATTTTTATATTAATTTTTAATTTAAATTATTATTTTAAGATTGTTGAGTATGAATGAATTTAATATTTTTATTAAGATCGTCGAGTATGAATAGACTACATAGATCTGCATTTGAAAAGAAAATATTCTATTCCTTATTTAACCTTAGGTTAAAAAGTTCGCAGTCAAACCAACGCCAATCTATCTGATATATCGATGTATTCAATGCAACATGAAATAAGACAACACAAACCATACTGTCAGGAATGTACGTCTGAACAGCATGGTTAAAGAGAAGAAATTGCCTCTCGTCCAGATAGAAATACTACATCTATCTGGCAAGAAGAGCAATAAAAAAACTCCATAGGAATGGACTGCGGTCCTTTTTGCCGACTTAAATCCCATCCATAGGCAAACAGAAAGTGTGTGGCATATAATATATATGTGTGTATTACTCGCAGGTGATAAAATTATAATACATTAAAATTTTGCATGAGCGGAATTTTAACTTAGAACGATTTAACTTTGCTCATGGTTATCTATGCCAGGTTTATGCTATAAAGGATTTAGATTTGCCATATTAGCGGAAGTGATAATAAATTTTGAAAGAACATAATTTAACTAATTTAACTAGCACGAATACTTTAATATATTCTCTACACAGTAATATGCTATTTAGATTGGATTCCCTTTCAGATCAATGCTGAATTAATAAAAATGGCAGGTTGAACTGACTAACAGAAGTTAGACTTCAGATACAAGTGCGTAAAGAAAAACATAACTCTGAGCCTTATTACATCTCATATGTGCCTTATTCATGGGATTTTTACCAAGTAACGGTTCCCTGCAACCGATTCTCATTGCTGTGGTATAAGAGGCCATTTTAGTTCAGCTGATTGAGCAATTTATATATGTGAGTGGGAGTCAAGCTCTGGATAAGTCTCATGCTCCTTTTATGAATGCAGAATGTGGAATCTTACACTCTGGGTGAGTCTCATGCTCCATTTAGATGAATGCAGAATGGGTTGGCATGTACCAGTCACCATCTGAGGAAGTAATTGCGCGAACCAAAGGTAATGGTGCAGCACGACGACATGCGACCATTAAAGAAGTACAGCAATAAGAAAATATGCCATAGCGTTTCGTAAGGACACATATGCACCACTGACTAGATAATCATATTTAAAATTTAAGACGCTAAAATACAAGTTTCTTTCATGAAACTACCCACTTCAGTTCATGTTACAGTACTCTTAATAGTACTAATTATGGGAATTTATGAATCCAATCTACAAAGTTATCTATATAGGCTTTGCTTTAATTGGCTTAAGGAGGATTACAGCATATGGGGAATTCAAATATAGACTTATGCTGTATTTTTATCACTTTAACTAAATATTTATTTAAAATAGCAACTTAAAAGCAAATATATATTACAGTGTTGATACGTTTGTAATGATTTTTAATTCTAAACATTTTATCCTTTCCAAAACAGAGCTTTTTATTTCGTATATAATTATACGTGTTATATATATATGCGCACTTACATATATATGCGAGCGAATCTTTATTTCGTACTCGCTAATAGTTTAATTTAAGAATAAAGCTCAGTTTTGAAGTTTTATAGCATAAACAAGATAACATAACTAAATAATAATAAAATTTGGCATAGATTAACTTAAGAAATGCATTTAAAATCATAGTAAAATTTTGAGCAAGTGAAATTTGATAATTGTTCATTTTAAAAGGAAAGTTGTGCGAGATTCGCTAAAACATGATTGATTTAGTTTTATAATGCTATCTCTAAAATTAATGACTGTAAACATTATCATTAACTTAAGACAATAATAAATTATCATAGAAATCTTAACTATTACTTTAAACTGCTTATTGCATTTTATATGTTACTAAATTTATAAAACTTAATTTCCACATTATAACGAATTGAAACAGATAGCATTTAATTACCTGGAATCAAATTGAGGCGTAACTAAATCAAACATTATTTTAGGAGTAAACCAAAACATAAAATCTTACAATTATATTAATAAAGATGTGTGTGAATGCAAGTAATTTAGATATTGAAATAATAAATCATAATTCATTTATAGATGAGTTTAAATCAACTCAAATACATTAAATCATTTAATATTTTAAATCATTCAATAATTTGTTTATCAGGAAATTCATTTTATCAATAAAATCAGTTAAATCATGTTTTTATCAGGTAAATCATCTTGTATAAGTTAATTTAAACATTTTAAATCAGGTTTTTAAATTAGTTTTTTATCATCAGCATCAGGCAAGACTTTAGGATTTAAATACAGTTATTATATTGATAAATTAGGTGACTTTTTAGATCAAAATTATAAAACAAAATATACATAAGTTTACTTTACAATATTAGAATGGCCATTAATTTAAGGTTAAGCTAGCATTTAAATTTGGAATTAGTTGAAGTTTCTAGATTGGAAGTAGTAATTACCGTTGTTTATCTTGATCTTTCTCTGTACTGGCAAGTTCTTTGGATAGCGTGAGATCTTTAGGTTCTGGCGGTGGTCAACTCCTGTTCTCTCGGCTTAGATGACAGTTTGCTGGGCAGAAGGCTAGATTTCGAGCCTACTTACCCCAACATGCTGGTTATTCACTTTATTAAAAATATTATTTTTAATAACTCTCTGAAATAATATTTTTAATTAATTGATTTAAGTAACCAAGTTAGTAATCAAGTGCCTTGAAAGATGGCTGCCAATGCTTTTATATCAGTATCCCCACCTCTCTTTTCTTATTTTATTTTCTTAGAATTGTTTTCTTGGTCTGTACGATAATTAGCAGTTACCGTAGAAACCTGCTGTGTTAAATATTAAATAGGTAAAAAAAAACCTATTGGCAGGCCATAATTTATTTCATTTTCTAAGTTTTAATCTAAATATAAAATTTAATTAATCTTATACCAGTAAAGATTAATTATACTGGTGACAGTGTGTCCAGAAAAACAAATCTAAGATTTGGAAAAATATTTTATTATATATGTAACCTGACCGTTCTAATTTACCGATATGTGCAGAATTATTAACTTTTGAAAATATATAATTTAATAAATATATAAAATTATAGAAAACACAATGTTTTATAATCTATTATCATTTATATTCTTGCATATGTGTAGTCTACAGTTACACATACAATTAGTTTTTCACTTAGCAATTATTAATAATCTATATATGTGTGTATTTTGGCTTTATGAGTATATAAATGAATATTACTGTAGATATTTAAACCCACACGCACACATACATGATTGTATCTTTTAGATTTAAATTTAGATGGGATTTATTTAGCTCATTATTAATAAATATACGAGGTTTTGGTAATATGTATATAGGTATGAACACTACTATATAACATATATAGTAGGTGAAACAGTTGGCTTGAAAAGCTGACTGTTTCAATATCATGACCCCATGTGTATTATTCCATGTTGTTTATCATTTGTATGTGTCAGTAGTGGTTTTGGATAATCTTTAGATTTCAAAGTAGTCATGAGCACACTCTAAATTGGTACCAAAAATGTTTTTAGTAGTGTTTATGAAAGCAATTTTATTTTCCTAGCAAAAAACAACTTTCATTATATCATAAATACAGTTTTATAATTTATCTTTTTAAAAACAAACATTTTATCAAGTATTTCTTTTTTATTTAATATAAATATTTAATTATTATTTTGCATAAATAAACTTAAATATGTAAATAAATTATTGAAAAAAAACTAAAAATTTGAAATTGCTTGAGTTCAAATAATCTAACAATCATTGATGTTATCAATTTCTTTGTATGTGATACAACCAATAAGGCATTGCTTTGAGATCCAATGAGACATTATCAACTTGCATTTAGATTCACAATTACATAATAGTTGTAAGAACTGTCAATGATACTAACATCTCAGATTTTTTTAAAACTATTAACTTTTATTTACAAAAGAAAAATGTAAATCACTACCAATGCAATAACAGAATCACTATAATACCCCAAAATTAATTAGTTTGTAGATTTTTTTTGAGATTTTGTGGTTATTAAAGTGTTTAAAATCTTTAGCATAAGTGAAGATTTGGTTTGTAAAATATATATACATGAAAAGATTAATGTGCAACACTTTTTTAAAAGACAATAGTTTAGGACTCACAAAATTTTAATACTTGATATTAGCTTGACAGTAATACATATCTGACAGACTAGATGATTTTTTTTAAATGGCTACTTCAAAAGATTATCAAACTTCTATAGATAATGCAAAATAAGTTAAGATTATTCAATATTATTACTATTTTTATTAATCATTTTTAAATGTAATTGATATATATATATTAATTTTTTTTTTTTTTTTTTTTTTTTCCTTTTTTTTTTTTATTTTTTGAGTTTTCTTAATCAAAAATTTTTTACGATTTTTTTATAGTGGGTAGTTACAAGTGTGTATCTATAAGTATTTTTTGTTTATAATTTTTCCTTGAGAAATGTCTATTAATTTTTTTTTACTAATATCTCTATTACTGTATTTATTAACATTATAATTACTAATATAGCATTAGGCATAGATTTAATAGAAATAAATATTGAGAATTATTTATTCTCATGCTTTAGTCTAAAGAATAATTTAGATACATTAAAATTGTTCTAAGTTTTACATACATGAAATGATCATTTAACAAATTAAAAATATTGTAATATAAGTAATATATAGGGTATATGAGCACAGACTTTCACACGACCCACCACTCTCCACTCTATCTAATAACACTGATACACTTAAACACATATATGTTGAAAAGATAAATAATCACCAATATACGTATTTCATGCTAAACCAGCAATCATCAGTTGGTTCAGATTATCATTTCCACACATATATACTATAAGTGCTCAGATATATATTAAGATAGACAATCTTCATACTTTAATGGACAGGCTTCAATCTACTCCACACTCCAACTCTTCAACTGTTTATCCAATTGAAAATAATATAAGGTAAAGGTTTACTTTTTACTGGATATATATATGAAAGAAAGAAATAATGATAATAATCTTTTTATCTTGTGAGTAATGTATTTTAATTTATTTTTAAAATATAAATATATAGGAATTAACATCTATAAAATTGTTTATCAATTAATTAAAAAATTAAAGAAGGTATTAAGATTTTGAAATACTGTTAATTAATTAAGAGAGATTAGAATCTTTTATCTTTGAAGTGTCTTTGCCAAGGTAATATTTATAAAACGAAACCAATAACAAAGGATTGGGATTTATCACTGAAGAAGAGTTGTTTTCCAAATTTTTGTATAAATATAATTTTTTGAGAAAAAAATAACCATTCTTGTAAAAAGAAAATCAATTGTTTGAAGGATGAATGCAATAATTTCTCAGATAGTCATGGGACTGAATAAAAAAGATAGTGTGGGATTATGTCAGCAATAGTGAAGTGATTAGTCTAAAGCTCAGCTTGAAAGTGATGCTAAATTGATCTCTTTTTATAAAATAATGATTTTTGCTCTTTGAAAAACCCACATGTTAAGCTTTTGCTAAAAGCAGAACATTACTGGCTGAACTATGTATCAAATTTTATGAAAAAGCAATAGTGAAGGAAAATAGCTGTGAGAAAAACTTTCAAAAATATTGTGTTATCCTGAAATGACAATAATTTTTAAACTGAAAACAAAAGATAGAAAAAGGAGCCAAATGGAAGAAATAAAATGAAAATAATTATTAAATTTAATCCATGTTAATCTGAAATGAAAATAATTATTAAACTAAAACCTAGGGTTATAAAAAATAAAAGCTAAATGGGGAAAAAATGAAATGATTATTGAACTGAAATTCTAGAGTTATATATATATATAAAGGAAAGCTAATAGACAAAATAATATTTCAAAAAACTATAACTAGAAAACACGAAATCGACTATAAAAAAACTCCATTGTAAAAATGAGGTATTATAATGTATACATATTTACATTTATACATTTTATTTTGTAGAGTAAGTAATAATTGAAAGTAGTGAATAACTGTTTTGTTTGGCTGCAAATTTTTTATTTCATTCAAATAGTATGGAACACACTCATTATCAAAACAAAAAAAAAGAAAATTCATGTTAAAGATAATATTTTATTTAGTTAAAAAATGTATTAAGATTTGAATGTTATATAGGAATAATTCATTTTGATTGAATGAGTTACTATTTAAAAAATTCAGAATGGAATAGCAATTACATAGTATATGAAATTATATATGGAGTTGAACAATGTGAAAAACTTTGGTTTTGTCACATTTCATTTTCTAATTTTTTTATATTTTTATTTATTAGTTAACTATATTAATTAAATAATTGTTTAAAAAAACAGCACTGAAAATTATTTTTTTATTCATGTACTTATACTTATCGCTATCTATCTATCTATGAATTACAGTGTGTGTAACTGAATTCGTCATACAGTGTTGCTTAAAGGGGTTTGTGGATTATTTGAGAGGAGATATATAATGCTAGAATGAATAATGTATTATAGGTATATGTATTTTTGTTTTTTTCACGATGTACAGTTTTAAAATAATATTTTTTAAAATTTAAAAATAAAATGAATACACATTCATGCACACACACATATTAGATAAAGTAATGCTATATTAATTACTTGAAGAATTATTTTGAAATATGTATGGTTTAAAGGTGGATATTAAGTTTATTATTTCTACTACAAAACCATTTATATACATATAAAATATCATGTTTATAATGTATTACATTTTATTAATTTTTAGCATAGGGTGCATGCTTAAACTACAAATATTAACTTTTGATGTCATTTATTATGAATTCAAAATTTTGCTACTATATACAAAAGGTTATTGCAAATAATATGTTATAAATTTTAATGATCATTTCATAAAGTAGTCCATTTTAAAATCATATTTTAAATAAGCTAGCAAAAATTCTTAGAATGTAAATATTATTAAGCTTTTCATGTGCATATTCTTAAGGTTTACAGCCTTACAACTTTAAATTATTGTAATAGATTTCTAACTATAAAATCTTTCCATTGACTCATTGTAAATCGAAAGATTTCATGAGTACTAATGTGTAATAGGATTGTGGACTTAATCAGTGAAGTATTGAATAGCTTCATGCTCTCAGATCTAACTGCTTCAGCTTCACCTATTCATATATAGAAAGCAGGTTGAAGTAAAGAAGGTTTCCCTTTTTTCTTCCAAAGCATAACCTTGTGGTTAAGATCTGTAGAGGTCCTTACCTTTGCATTTTCATGTGCATATTCTTAAGGTTTACAGCCTTAGTAAATATTAAATTATTTTTGTATATTCCAATATATAGCAAATGTGGGACGATATTTAGTTCATTCAAATGAAATTTAATATTTTAATATATCAAATAATAGTAGTCATTACATAATATAAAACAAGTGTAATAACTTCTCAAAATATATTTGTTTTATCCATAACTTAAATTGATTAGTTACTCTAGTTTTAACCATGCAAACATAGCAGTCAATTTACATGTGCGTGTGTTAAAATGAATGTTTGCACAAGCAAAAAGTGTTTTATAAACATGTTTTCAGGAAGCAACATGTTTAATAAAATATTAAAGTAAATATATTGACATTTTGACAAGATAACAAGGCCTTCACTGTATGCAAAAAAAAATCATGTTGTAGCAGAGATAATTGTATTACATGGTTATCTCATGTGTTTGTTGAATAGTTTGACTTAAATTTGGCAGTATTTTTCATATTTATGTGTGAAAAAGAAACTCTTCCAAATAGTTAGCAATTTCATTGTTTCATCATGTCTTCTAACAGAATTTGTTTTTTATTATTTCTATAGCCTTCCTAAATACTGTTTGATCATTGTTATTGCATGTTGATAGATCATATCCACATGCAATAACCATGATCAAAGAATATATCTATATGCAATAATCATGACTAAATAGTATTTAGCAAAGCTATAGAAATATTAAAAACAAATTGCATTAATAACATAATGAAACAATGAAAGCCAACTATTTAGAAGTTTCTTCATACAAATTAATAATAAAAAAATACTGTCAAATTTAAATCAAACAATTCAACAATCACTTGATATAACAACTACATGATACAATTGACTTTGTTACAACCATGTGATTATTACTCTACAGTTTTTTTAC
Source organism: Epiperipatus broadwayi (assembly GCA_028023455.1). Classification (NCBI taxonomy): domain Eukaryota; kingdom Metazoa; phylum Onychophora; class Udeonychophora; order Euonychophora; family Peripatidae; genus Epiperipatus; species Epiperipatus broadwayi. The sequence goes on from JAQFVV010006232.1 coordinate 2,475,022, forward strand.
CCAGGTGAAGTTGTTAGCCAAGAGGTCATCACAGCCACCTTGCAAGCAAGTAGTTGGTTGCATACAGTTGTGGGTTCACTTCCCAGCTGAAGTTATGACATATGGAAAAAAGGAGTATCTTATCAAAATTTCATTATATTTACTTTAATATTATTTTAGTAAACACAGTTGCTCTTCAAAACATGTTTTATTATATATATATATATATATAGGGATATGATTTCTCTTCTTTATTATAAAAATACTCCATATAAATATTTAATTCAATATATATATATATTGTGCCCTTTTGTATGGGTCACCATTTAAGTTTTGTGCTAATTTAGTAGAAAATTTTAAATTTAAGAAGTATTTTAAATATGGGATGTTGACTTTGCTTGTGGTAATGTTACCATAAGTTTAATTAAGGCAATCTATGAGTATTTAATATGTGAATTGTGTTGGTATTGAGAAGATATTTAAATGATGATGATTATGATGTAATACTGCATTAATAAATTTAATAACAAATGTTTAAAGCTAAAGTATTTAAAAGACAAGTTTAAATTAGATAAAGATATTTATTAAATTCAAAATATATGCTAAAAGTGAATAAAAATATTTTATATTATAAGTATTTAAATTGAGATTAATATTTGATTTAAATCATATCAAATAATTATTTTAAAATCTGATATAATATCTTATTTATTTTAAAAATAAATATTTATGTTAAAAAATTAATTGTTAAGTTTATTTTTAGACGACAGCAAGCGTTCTTGTGTTATAAAGAATAGATGTTATACACACACGCGTGGAAGTTGTCTAATGGAGTTGCAATTATTATTTTACAAAAATCATGTTGTAAAATTTATAAATAATACGTGAGTTATCACGAGATAAAAATAAAGATATTAATGTAAAGTATTAAATTTGATTTTATAAAATATTGTCTTAAAAATGTAACGTATTTAAAAAGATCTAATTTATTTTAAATGATCTTATAAAAGTTAAGATTTAAATCAAGTGAGAAATAATATTTCAAAAGAATGTTTAATAGATTTGAATAAATGATAAATATTGTTTTAAAAGAATTTGATAAAATATTAAATATTAAATAAGTCATTATTTATTTTTAATATTGTGTTGGTAAATATGTAAATAAGAAATTTTGATTGTTTAAACCTACCAATCAGATAAGGAGTTTCTGGCAGTATATAAGCTGGATTCAATTGTTGAGGGGGGCTCTCTACAATAAAACTTCTAAGTCGTTTGTGCTATTAAAAAATAGCTAAGTAAATTTAGAAACGCTCTTAAAATCAATTTTAAAATCATAAGAGTGTTATTGTATATAATTTTATAAAAGTTTAAGTAATGAATATGCAGTAGATATCTTAATAATTCCCTATCATCTTCTCAATATCGAAGCTCAATTTACGTACAAATAATCAATGGAAACATCACGTATCAGAGAAATATATCAGAAACTTTATGCTATAGAAATAACAGACGCTGGATTAGTACATAGAACTACAAGATGGAGAAAAGTAGTATTTTGGACTAAAAATAGTTTTCAAAAGTTAAATTACTATTGTCTATTACTAATAGATATTTTAAAAAAAATATAAATATTTCTGTAAAAGAAAGTATTTTGACAAATTATAGAAGTAAAATGTATATCTTATGGAAAGATATAAGATGCAGTAGTAATTTAAAATAAATACTTGCCTTGTTAAGTCTTTATGCCTAAAAGACTAGAGATTGATAATTTGAAAAGGCAAATATATTATAAGTATAAGTATTTTAAAAAATCGTAATATAATAAAATTATTTTATTAAAGTTATCTAAACGCTGGACGTTATAGATGGAAAAATTAATTCTTACCGGAATATGTTATTTATAAATGCATAGATAATACATGGACGTCCAAGCCAAACCAAGTTAATTGAAAAATAATTAAATGACAATTTTATCAATTATAAACTAAGTTGAAATAATAACTTTCAAATAATAATTGATGAAGAATTGGATCCAAAGAACTTATAAACTATTTGAATTTTATTTTGTTTTCTTGTGGAACTTATTTTTATTTTAAAAAAGAACGTTATCATTTTATTATAAACTTTCAAGAAACACGTGATACAACGGAACAGGAAATAGTGTTTTAATGACTTTATACGGAGGATATTTGTTAGAACTTTTATGGTAGGACAAAAATCGACGATGGACTATGTAATATGAATTTATTTTATTTATTTAACATAAAATTTAAATATTATTAAACTCTTAAAAAGTAGGTAGGTACATTTATTAAATAGTAACTTTAAAATAATATAATAATTAATTACATAAACTTATTTTTATAATTAATATAACAAATATTCTAATGAATGTTTATGAGTGAAAATGTGAATGATTTTTATTTTATGAAGCTGCAAATTCCGAAGAATACTGGATAGCAGAATGGACAATATTATTATTATGGTAAAAATATTGTATAATGATTTTAATGAATTTAATATGTTTTTCTTTAGATCAACTGAATATTATGTTGTTGTAGAATGAATGGATAGATATTTTATGAAAACACATACATTATATTGGCAACGAACTTTATTAAAATATGCATAAGTTTTAATTTATAATATAAACATGACATAACATTACGTAAAGCTTAGAAATAATTATATGATTCTTTCGTAAATAATTTTGATATTTTTATTTATGCTTAGTATTAAAATGATGTTTATTATTTATCTAAGTAATTATTTTATTTTTGCAATTTAGAAAAGGATTTTAAAAGTCTATATTTTTGTGTATTTTGTTTATTGAATAAGTTAAGTTACGTTATGAGTAGAAGCTTATATTTAGATTGAAAAGTTTACTAAGTATAGACAATATAGTATGAGTAATTTGGATAATAAATATTTTATTTGAAGTTGATATTTGTCTTCCGGAAAATGTTTTAAATGAGTTAGAATACGTTTTATAGATAGAAATTTATTAGAAAGGTTAGTAAAGCACATAGGGTAAAATAATGATTTTACACAGAAAGGAATCATAAAATTTATCTAATATAATGTTTTATGAATTTAAAATTGATAAATGATTTAAATATTAATGTTTGAATAATACAGATATAGAATGCATATTTTATAAAACATATAACAGGAATTACATTAAGTGGAATATAATTATATCCAATCATTTGTTTTACATTATAAAGAGATATTGATTTTATATAAAGCTATTAGGCAATGCTAATAACAAAGTGAATACATGATAATATATTATAAATGGTGGTACTTAATTAATGTAGCTATTTAATTAGTAAAGCTTCATTGTTTACACATGCTACATAGATAATTTTGACATGTATTATTATTTGTAATAATTAAAGAGTACTACTATTTATTTTTCAAATCTAAGTTTTAAGAAAAAAACACTGTAATAATATTAATATAGCATTTGAAGGAATGTGTAATTGCTTATTAAGTACATAAGTTAATAACAGTGTAAGCCTCTTATATTTGTATTTCTTATTTTTATTTTTATTTTATTTGTTGTTATAAGTTATAAACTGTAAATAGTGTAAATAAATTTTATTTGAAGTTATTGTAAATAAATTTGTTAATTTGTTTTTAAAAGTGTGTCGAGTTTCATTATTTTTCACCACAGTATTTTGACATCAGATGATTTGAAATAAACATAATATTTGCACAAAATTGAATTTATTATTATTATTTAGAATTGAATATCATATTTGCTTAGCATTATTTTATAAGAATTGATTGACATGAACATAAATATCACAATGGTCATAAGATGATTATAATACACATTATAAGAATACAATATTGTTTATGGCCAAAGATTATTAAGTCTAAGATTTTGATCTATTTTAAAATGAAGATACCATATAAGATAAAAGATATACATATGATTGTTTATTCTTTTAATAATTGATTATATAATAAAAATAGATGAGATTAAATTAAACTCTAAGATTAGTATTATTTATTATTATTATTAAAATGAGTTAGGTGTATTTAAGTTTGATATAAAATCCCACATCATACTTATTTACATAATTTATTATTATTTCAAAACAACTTAGAAGAACCTGAGATTATTTAATTATATTTTAAGTTAAAAGTTAGGAATTATTTTAGTATTATTAAAGATAATTGATTTCATTTAAAAGCCATAAGAATGCTATAGATGTAGTGGTAAAGTGATAGGGTAGTGATAGTATTCTTATGCCATTGAGACAGTATCTTGGGGATATTGACTCAGTGTAAATCTGCTTATTACTTTGTAACTTTACTTCGCAGTCTCATAATTTTATAAATACTTATTTAATTAGTATAATCTAAAACTATATTGATTTTTGATGATTGATAATAAATTTAATTAATATATGATAATATAAAAGTATATTAAAGATAGATATGCAAATTTTAATTAAGCAGAATAATGTAACTGAGCTAGCTGTATTTTAAACTATTTTATATATCTAGAAGTAAGGGTACAATATAAATTTTGACAATGTATTATCAGCAAAATTATATTATCAAATTACCAATTTTTATAAATACTGAATTAAATATGTAATATTCACAAATGCATTAAATTTAATATATTCTGCAAGTCATAGTTTCAGGAAAACTTTAATATTTCATTTTTAATACTAGCCATTAACTGACTAAATCTTCAAACAACTCTTTTAAGGCATCATATGAAGATATTAGTAATCATTGCATCAAATATTAGAAATACATTGTTAATTTGATATATCTTTATCATGGATTCTGTTCACAATATATTTATTTTAACGAGATCCTAATCAGATATTACTTCACTACTAAAAAGTTAGATATTATTACTAATAAACCTCATATATCATCTAATTTATTTCCCATTTGAAATAAATTTTTAATGTTAACAATCAGGACACTCACTAAAGTTAAATTCAGTTATTAACCTATTAATATCACCTAACATTGTTTGATGTGCTATTACTAACAGTTGAATGTATTTGGAATATTTAAGTAAAGTTAAAAATTTTTAACGACATTCAATACACATATTAGATGATGGAAATAGTCTAATATATATATATGTGTGTGTGTGTGATGATATTCTTATTTGATATCTGTATTTCTTTGAAGTTATATACATAATTTTGTAATTAAATATTAATAAATACAATAACATAAATATAAAATATAACTTTAAAAACTTTTATCTATCTAGGAGTGCTTTTGAGTAGCTTCATAGTCTTTGAGAACTAACTCTTTCAAACACACTTTCAAAGTGTAACCTTACCACTTCATATATTTATGTTACTGTATTTATTAATATGGAATTACAAGATTATATATATAATATTTGAGATTAAGACTCAACATTTTACAGTAAATATTTTTAAATATTCTCTAACCTAGTATAAACATTAATAAGAATAAAGCAGCCGTTTCTTCTCATGTCTCATTATTTATTAATATAGAAGCTTGCCTAAAACACTTTGGTTAAAAATCAGTGATGCACTCTATATAAATATGCTTCAAATTCAGAGGTTATATATATGTGTGTGTGTGTTGAATTGCATATTTTCATGTATTTTAATTTAATAAACCATAAAAATGACATTATATCCATGTAAACAGAAATAACTTCTATCTTTTGAAGTTGCCAGAAACCAATTATTAATTGTCTGTCCAAAAGCTAAATAATTTTTCTCTATTTACCTATACAATAGCTCATTTATTGTGGGTTTTAGTAAAGTAAAAGAGTTTTTTTTTCCTTCAAATATGTATGAACAAATAAAACTTTAACCTTTTGATGTGGCCAAGAAAACAGTTAGTAATTGACAATCCTGAAACTAAAGAAGTTTTCTATATTAACAGTAGAATAAATCATTCATAGAACTATTGTATAGATTAATAAAGGAAATTTGCTTAGTCTCAGGATTGTCAATTATTGTTTTTTGGCAAAAAGAATATGTTGCCAAGTCCACAAAGAATAGGCAGTAAAATCACTTGAGGAGTAGAGTAGTTACTATTATCAGTAAAGAATAATAAAAAAATAGTTTAAAAACATAAAATAACTTTAATATACATATATATGTGTGTATATTTACGTGTGTGCATGATTGGTACAAACTAATTTTAAGATAGTTTAAAAACATTATGAAATAATTTAAATTTACATCTATATGACTACATAAATGTTTGTTTGCATGAAAGATAATTGGTACAAACTAATTTTAATAGAAATACAAAGTAAAACATGAATCAAAAATCTATTTGTTCTAAATTATAAAATATATCCATTTGCATTAAATAAATATTTAAATGAAATAAATTTTTTTTAAATTTTCTTTTGTTTTTTTGTGTATCAGATAGAGTGGCAAGATTAGTTATTGAACTTAATAGCAGATATCAAATGCAGATAATTCAAGTTTATGTCTCAACAATTACTCATTGTGATGAAGAAGTAGAGGATTTTTATATGGATGTACAAAAAGCTTTTGATTAGAGCAACATTTAAAATTGTCATGAGAGTCTTTAATGCTAGATAATAAACAACAAATGAAAGTGTCATAGATAAATTTGGTTATGGTGATAGAAATGAGAGAGGACATAGACTTGTGACTTTGCAAAAAAAGAGAAACTTTATATTATGAATTATTGCTTTGAAAAAAATGTTAAATGCAAATGGACATGGAAACATCCAAATGAAGGTACAGCAGAATTGGATTATATTTTTACTAACAGAAAATATGTATTTCAAGATTGTAATGTTCTTAATAAATTCAATACAGGAACTGATATCAATTAGTGAGATGTAAGTTAATACAAAACTAGAGAGGAAAAAATTATTATGGGAACAATATTCACAGTTGATATTCCTAATCTTCAGAAACAATTCAATGAATTTATATTAAAACTTGCAAATCCTTTTCAAATATAATTCAAATTTGAACAAATTCAATAGAATGATACCTAATACATTTTTACAAATTACAACAAAGATAGCTATTGCAAAAAAAAGCAGTAATTTACCAATAAATTTTCTTTTGAGATGACACAATTTATGAAAAAAAAGATGGAACATGAAAAAATATAAAAGTGATTCATTAAGAAGTACTGAATATCTCAAATTTTGTAATATGGTGCAAAAAAGACTTGATAATTACATAAGAAAGTACAATTGTGAATGAGCAAGGGAAGCTAGAGAAGAGAATAAAAGCCAACATCCTGGTATTGGTATCACACTTATTTCTGCAATAATAAAAAAAGATGGAACTATGACATCATGAAATATGCAAAAGAGTTATATCAAGAATTATATAAATCTATAAGTGCTTTGTGCACAGACAATGAAGCTTTAAATTTAATTATATTAAGCTAATTGTTTTTGGGAAATACATACTCCCATATTCATAGCTGGGCATGTAATGAGAAAATATCTATAATGCATATGATATGCAAATATATGTAAATTTGAATGCATCATTTACAAAGTTCATTTTTTGATATGAAGAAGCAAGTTTCTTTTCTGTTAATTGCTGCAGGATCACTTGCTATGTAGCAAGCCTCTTTAACTTTACATTTTGCATCATTTGATCTCTGTACAAACAATACTTGCTGCTGATGGTTGAAAAATGTGGCCAGTGTTTTTCTCATGTTTTGAAAATACTGACTTACCCAGTGCCTTGGTTCTGGGTTTCACCATAATAGGTGATGTGACAATTATTATGGGGGGGGGGGCAGACACCTTATTTATTTTAAGAATTATATAGCAATAAAAAACAATGAAAAGTACTTCCTACAACTACCCTAACTTCTGAATTGCCCAGAATTTTAAATGAAAAACTGAGACATGCAATTAAATTTATGAAGAATGAAAAAGTTCCAAGTAATGATGGAATTATAATTGATATTTTAAAAGAAGCAGGGAAAGAAATAGATTTTTTTTGGTTAAAGTTATATACCAAATGTGTAAATGATAAAAGATGTAATAGATTATTGGAAGAATGCAGTACTCATATTAATATTTTAAAAAGGTAATAAATCAAATATTAGAAATTACAAACCTATCAGTCTTATTAGTTTTATACAAAATTTTTACTAAAAAAATTACAACTTGTCTACAGTGAACTTTGTATTTTAACCAACCAAAAGAATAAGCTGGATTTAAAAGTGGTATTAGTACTGTGGATCACATTCAAATATTGAGAAAAGTTATAGAAAAGACTGATGAGTATGATTTGCCATTATGCTTTAGATATGTAGATTATCAAAAGGCATTTGGTTCTATATGCATTGTTGCAGTGATTAAAGCATCAGGTAATCAAGTTATAGACAGGATATTTGTCATATTTTGAAGAATATTTATAAAAATGCAACAGCAACAATTAGATTCTATAATAATACTAAATAGAATAACATTGAGGAGGGTGTGTGACAGAGTAACTCCGTATCATCGCTTTTTACAGCAGTTTTGCAAAAAGAATTTTGTGAATTAAAATGGGAAGCTAAGAGAGTAAAAGTCAATGGGTGTTCTTTTAAGTCATCTAGAATTTGCAGATGATGTAGGTATTTTCGCAGATAATGCTTTAGAGCTTCAAGAAATGTTGCAGGAGTTATCAGATGAAAGTAAAAAATTAGGATGAAAAATAAATGCTAAAAATACTAAAGTAATGTTCAATGCATTTTCTCTAAAGATGAAAATAACTGTGTTAGGAGAAGTTAACAACTATAAATACATTGGTTAAATTATTACTACAGATAGAAACATAATAAATGAAATTAATCATAGCATTAAACTTGGTTGGAGTGATTTTGGCACAAATAATTTAATATTAAAAGGAAATATGTCTAAGTATTTAAAAAGGAATGTTTTTAATAAATGTATTTTAGCAATTCTTATTTATGGATTTGAGACTTAGAAACTTAACAAAAGAGCAATACACAGACTTCAGACCACTCAATGAAGTATGAACAGATGCATGTTAAAAATAACAAAAAGATTTAAAATGAAATACATGAGTGAGAAAACAAACAAGTGTTTTTGACACCCTAGAAAGTTAAGAGACTGAAGTGGAATTACTCTGGACATATTGCTTTAAGAGATGATAATAGATGGACAGTTGAAATCTTAAACGGAATTCCAAGAGATTGCAAAAGACCTAGAAAAGGACCATATGTGAGATGGATGGATGAAATAAGAAAGTGTGCTGGAGTGATGTGGAAAAGAGAGGCTAGAAATTGGGGACGGAATGAACTTAGATACCGATGGATCAATAATGATTGAAAATGATAATGGTGAATATTAATTAGAAAATTAATCAATGTAATTAAGAATGATTTTTATGCAGAAAAAAAAATTAGATAAAATAATTCTTTTATAATACTATTATTAAAATGGAATAAACTAAAAATAAATTGTTTACAGCAAAATTTTTGAGAAATAAACTATTTTGATATTAAAGCAAAAAAAAAAAAAAAATGTTATAATTAATTGTAAATCCTATAATTGTAGATTAAATAGAAAGAATTCTTTTATGATTTTTTTTTCATATGTCAAATGCGTTGACCGGGAAGCGAACCCGCTGCAGCTGCTTGGACCGGACGCGAACCAGCCCGCTGCTTGGAAGGAAGTTATGCTAACCTCTAGACCACCAACGCTTGACATGATTTTTATTTGATTAGTTAAAAAAAAAAAAACTTTTATACTTATTTTACTAATCACTAAAAATACAATTAATTCCCAAAGATAATGAAACTCTAAATAAAGATAAAGCTTGGTAAAAAAGTATAAATAAGCTTTTAAATAAGCAAGAAGTCAATTAAATTCTAGGTTGTGAAGGAAGTGTAACATTTTATTGTCATTACACATTTTTCTACCTGAAAGAGTAGCGCAAAAGTTTGATTTCCTTGAATTTCCTGAGAAAAACCGTATAACAGATTCTATATGTCAGAAATCTGTGAAATGGAAAGATAAAGTCAAATTTCCACCCATGGATGTTTTTTATAAATATGACGCCAGAAGATGGCCGAGTTAAAATTATCTTTGATGACTGCAATAAAACATAAAAGTGGTCTTGATTTAATCTTATGGAACCGGAAGTTTCAGCAATATAATACTCTAAAAAAATTCTCAAATGCTCTCTTTTTCTATATATGTATTTTTAAAATCAATCATGCAAATATCAATAATTTAAAATTATACTTTCTAAGAATATTTTTTTTATATATGCAAATATAAATATCCATGTATATAGTTTTCCATTTCATATAATGATTTGTCTTTTATTATTTATACTTATGAAGTTTTTAAGCGCAAAAAAAACCAAAGTAACTCCCCTCCCCTTTTATTTCTTTAAGTGATTTTTAAAATAATTAATTTTAAGAAAAAATTAAAAGAGAGAAGAAACCAAACAGATATCTTTGTTTCGATATCAAAAAAAAAATTAAGATTTTAGAAAAAAAAATTAATTATAAAGTAAAATTTAAAAGTTACGCAAACCATCTGTTTTATATTAAAAATGTGGATGGAATATATCCATATGTCTGTGTTTGAAAGAGTATTTATTCAGGTAGTAGAGCTCTATTATAATATATATTGCTATGAAGTTTATATGACTAAAATGATATTATATTGAGAAGTATTGGGATTTGATATTTAAATTATTAACAGAATATTTATTTGTATTTTGCTTATAGTTCTTAGTTTTAAAAAAAGTTCCAATTAAATAATAAAGATAAATTATATTGATTCAATGAGGGTTTTAATATAAGGGTTTGTGTAAATATGTACATGAAATAATATTAAAAGATGAATATAAAATAGTAAATAATGTTCTAAGTTAATTAATAATGAAGACCCGGCAGTAGTTTATAAGTTATGTGTTTATGTATCAATTTTTTTTGTCCAGGGGGTATATTCATTTAAACATGTATGTTTTGATATAAAAATGGAAAATATTTTCATTTTAATATTGAGTTTTAGCTATATCGTTGCCATCCATTTATTAGCACATTATGATCATTTTAAAATAAAATATTTCAGTATAATGAGTTATAAAGATTATAAAAGTTTCTATACTTGCCTAGAATAAGATGTCTTGATGTTTAAAAACGATGAAGAGATGGTTTTAATATGGTTTGGCATAGGATAGTTAAAATAAAAAATGTTGAAATAAATCATGTTTTGTCAGCATAATAACCCTTTTATGAAAAACTTGGGATTATAAGACGTGAATTACAATAAAATCTAACATGGTAAAAATAATGAAAAGCTACATGAAGTTAGTCATTAAAATTAGAGCTATATTTAAACTTTACTTAACTGAGAATAGATAAAAAATGGGTTAATATATGTATTTTTTAATGTTAATGTACTAATAAATTTTATATTCATATTTAATCTTTTTGTAGCAGGGTTTAATTTTTTTGACACATCTGAAATCAAGATCAAAGCATCTACAGAACAAACAAAACATTAACACTGGGATAAAATGTAAAATGTGATATATATTGTAGACATCTATCTGATAAGTTAGATAGCATTAAAGTATATCATATTTAAAAGCCCCACACGTGTTCCACTTACTATTTTATGATGATGATGATTGATAGTTCCTAGGTGGCAATAAATATTATTATTATTTAAATACCCAGTTCATTGATCATAAGAATAAATATTTACATATCAAAATTACCCAAAATCCACATCTCAATCAGAATAGCCAAAAGAAAAAAATATACAAACTCTAAAACACAACCAATGATTTCACTTCTAGACTTCCCAAGTATAAAGAACAACATATTTAAACTAAAAATTATCTACACTTTCACAATTCCACTGACTGAGTTGTGGATTTGGGTAATTTTGATTATTTTGTTGATTAGTTTAGCTTTAGGCATTTAATATATATATATGTTAAAACGAAGATTTGCACGGGTTAAATATATAAAATATGTATTTTATATATATATAATAGTTTATCCACCCAGAAAATTATTAAGAATGGCAATTGATCAAAAATATATATAAAAATTGTTAACTAATTAACTCAATCTAGGGAAATATGATTACCAAACAGGAAACCATGTACATGGTAGAGTGACTATACAATTTTTTTTTTATTAAGTAATTTGATAGTAGTCATGGATGATAATCAGACTGGGTTTACATTAATGACAAATTTTCATGCAGATGCAGCCATATTTCCTGATTACCATCCTCTCCATAGATACTATTTTAAAGCAATATAAAATCAACAAGATTATTAACTGTATCAACAATTAATCAACAAAATAGAATGACATAATATAACAGTTTATATTTTCAGTTTATATAAATATAATAGGAAAAAGAACACACATTGCAGAATCTATTTTTAATTAGTTACCTATTCAGCTCTCTATTTTATTTTCTGTTGATATCAATTTTCTTTCACAGTCAAATAATTTTAAATTGAGATATATAGCCATAATTATTTTCATTTAATATTTCCAATTTATTAGTTGTTTATTTCCATAAAGTTCCTTTTAAAGAATGGCTGCTTGTGATTTAGGAAATCAAATCTACAAAGCATATTAATCCAATTATTGTGTGGTAATGTATTGGCTGCAAAGTGCTGTTGGCTATAAGACATTTTATGGCTCCATTATAATTCTTATTCAGAAGGTAATCAGCCTTCAACATGCACTGTTTAATCATGTTACTAACTCAGTGATGTTACAGTAAATACTTAAATGCCAGATAGAGATTTAAAAAAAAAATAAGACAGGTGATCTTATCTGTGTATCTAAATACAATTATATAGGCCAATCTAAACCCTTTCAGAATGAAAGCATAAAGATTTAATCTTTATAACCTTATTAACATTATTAAATTTTCAAATTGCAACTGGTAAATGTTAGAGTCAATTTAATAATATAATTTACAATTGTATTGTAAAATGAAACATTCTAAAACTTTGCCCTTGTAATATAAACATAGGTATGAATTAAATTTTCCCTGGCTTTCATTTTATATGCAGCTCAAAGAAATGTATATTTTCCATTCTAGTTTAAAAAGCAGATGATCAGAGTTTTTTTTTTCTTCATTTATTTTTCAACTGTGGTTTTCATAGCAACTTGGCATTTTTAAATAGTCAATTTTAATTTCAATTATAATTTCCATGAACAATTAAATAACCTTTTCATTTAATAATAGTAATTATTATTATTATTTTAACTTGTTATATACACTTTATAAAAAGCCATGTATGTAAACTACATCATGGAGATTTTATTTGCCCCTCCTCTATTTAGGAATAAATAGTCAATTTAGCATAAAACATTTTTACTTTAAAAATTGTTTAAATTTTAAAATTAAGTTAAACTTATTTGCACTTCTAAAATTGAACTTATAAACTGGTACAAATACAACAAAAATATTTTTAGTATAAGTAAATACTTAGATATATATTTTTTATTTTATAAATTCAATTGAAGTTATTCATTGGATCTGATCAAACACTCACAATCCTGTTACGGAAAAAGAAATCCATCACTGAGAATGAGGATACCATGCAACATGAACACCAAGAGAACTATCTCAAGAACAATATGACATCAACCAACTTACATATAAATGAATACTAATACCCTTAAATGAAACATTGTTTTACTCTGAGACTGAGGCTAATAAACATATTTTATCAATATTATGCCTGAATTACTCTTGACACATAGAGGCTGATAAACATATGCCTGACTCACTTTTGAGACAAAGTCTATAGAGCATAGAAATAAAATTATGACTATCTCATTTTTGAGACTTAAAGGCAGGTACATATAAGTATAATATGAGTGGAGAAGATACCGAGATAAAGAACTTTGGTGCATTATGCAAACACTGCACTGTTCACTAACTATCATCATTACAAAAATAATATAAATCTCAAAAAAAACTCACCCCCATCTCTGCAAAATACATTTCTTTTCTCAATTTCTGCTTTATAATTATTTCTATTGTTTATAATAGTATCAGGGGCATGATTTATTTTTCTAGTAAGAGTCTAAGTATTACAATCTGATCAGTGATAATATTCCTTTTTGTTAACACTGGTTCCACTTTTGCTCTAATTGGACTGGTTATCAGCTAGTTAGCCTTTTATATGTCCACAATAGGCAATCTTCAGGTTTTTATATCATCATGTAGTATTTCTTATAAATCAATTTGTGTTAATCTGGGCTTTAGATCTCCCTTTAAATGGTTGTTTCTCTTGAGGTGTAAATTGCTATGCTCTTTCCCCATCATTTGCATTTACTGCCTACAAAGCATTTAATAACTTATCTACTTGTTCTGCAGTTTTACAATTAATACTTATAAACATCTGTTTGATCTGATTTGGATACTACTAACTATTCAGATAATATGACATTCAGATAAGTGTTTAGTTGTTAAGACCCTCACTTTGGATTCTTTTCAATAAAAAAGTGTAATGAATGTCTCACTAGGTTGGCATTTTTCTTAAGCAATATTATATTTGATCCCTTCTTGATAATCTGAACACCTGTAAGAATTTAATGAATCCTTTTTAAATTGATTAAAATTTACTTTTTTATAAACCAATGAACTCATCTTTTTTGACATGCATTTTGTAGACAGCTACAAGCAATTGTGATTTTAGCCTCTTCAGATAATTTAATTAAGATATATTTCCAGATTAAGATACTCAATTAGATCTTTCTTTGCTTATTCTGAAAAAAACTGGACATATGCATATCAATATCTTTATGAGCATCCTTATTAATATTTTTATATGTGATATTTGGATTATTAACAGATAAGTTTGTCTTTGATGAATTTTTTTTCTTTTTTATTTCAAATTCTACTTGTTATAATCTTTCTATTATCTCTTCCTGCACTTTACTTTGGTCTTCACAATTTATTTAAATCTTTTCATTTATGTCTGGTAATTGATATCTATATTTGCTTGTATCAACTCTTACCTATTTTCTAATTTTTATTTTTTCTATTATCCCACATAACTCCTCAAGTTTCCTTTTCTACCCATCTTTATTCAATTGGACTTCAAGATCTGTTTACAAACTTTATCTTCTAAACCTACAAAGTAACATTCTAACTTATTTATTATTTTTTTACTCAGTTCTTTTATCTGTTTTTTGTTCTCTATTGTTTGATTCTCAGTTTGGCTTTGAAGTTCATTTAGGATCTTAAAATCTTCATTTTGCTTTTCAATCTGTCTTGTCTGGATCTCAATTTGGCCTTTTATTTTTTGTGCATGTCTTAACATTTTCCTATTCATTACTTTATTTTGTGTTTTAAGATCTTCCATTTGGCCTTTTAATCCTTCAATTTGTATTTAAATTTGTTTAAACATGACATCCATATGCTCATTATTTTCTTTTTACTTTCTGGAACATGTTCATAATTATATTCATAAACTTACTACTGTGACTCACAATTTTACTTCCCTGAGCTTTCATTTTCATCTTAGCTCTTGCAATCATAGATATATGGAAAATTATAATGAAATTAGCTCTAAACATTCTACAAGAATTAAGAAATATATTAAAAAAAAACTTTAATTTTTTGGTTTTTTTCTTTATTTGAAATTAGAATGCACTCCCCTCTTACCACCATATTGCTTCTTTTTAAAATTTTATTTGTAATATTTTATTTTATTTATTTGCTTACTATCATTCTATCATTTTTAAAATAAAAATATATATTTTCATATTCCTCATTCAACAAAGTATTACTTGCTATTTTATATTTCAATGTTTAATTTATTTATTTTGAATATTTTTAAATGAACTGGGTCATTTTTTTTTGATTGAGATTATCCCAGAGTCAGTCCCCCAAACATAATGGTATTTCATCCAACACAGTACTAACAATGATAATTGATCAAATAAAAAAAAGTATAAAATGTTCACTAATTAATTTCATCTAGGAAAATATAATTATCAATCAGGGAACTATATACATGATGAAATTGTCTATACAATTTTTTTTATTAACTAATTTAATAATAGTCACATATAATGATCAGATTGGGTCTATATTTAGAACAAGCTTTTATGCAGATCCAGACATTTTCTGATCACTATTCTCTCCACATTTATGATATTATTATAAGATGATGTAAAATAGTTTCTTTGTCAACTGTATCAACAATTTAATTAACAAAATAGAATAAAACAACTTAATAGATTATATTTTCATATTTATATAAAAATAATAGGAGAGATCCCACATTACAGAAACTATGCTTAATTCCTCTGTTTCACTTTAAAGTTATTATGAAACTTTTATTCAGTTACCTATTTTATTCTCAGTTGAGCTCAATTTTTTTTTTTACAATGAAGTAATTTTAAATCAAGATATATGGCAGTAATGATTGTCATTTAATGTAACCTATTTAAAAGTGGTTTATTTCTATGAAGTTTCTTTTAAAGAGTGTTTCTATGTAATTTAGGCAATCAAATATACAGAACATAACAATTCATTTATTGGAGGATAACTATTTAAAAAAAACTATTGGGCAGGTTTCCTTGTGCAATAAACATCCATTATATCATACCTTTCATAATCAGTTCGAAAGCTGGCAGCAAAGCATTGTTGACTATTAAGACATTTTTAGTTCTCCATAATTAAAAATACACTTATAGAAACGTTAGTTGGAAGTACTCCAAAACTTTACCTCTCTAATGGCATAATATAAACATAGATAAAAATTAAATATTTCTTGACATCCATTCTATAAGCAGCATAAAGAAGTTTGGTTTTCCTGTTCTAGTCTGAAAATCAGACAATAGGAGAGAGATTTTTTTCTTCATTAATATTGCAATTAGTTTCCATAGAAACTTGGTATTTTAAAATAGTAACTTTTATTTTCAATTGTAATTTCCACGAACAATTAAATAATTTTGTCATTTAATAAGAATAATTGTTATTGTTTTTTGTCAACTTGTTAACAATTTATTTTACAAGCATGACTTTTATAATATTGTAAAAGATAGTAACAGAGATAAAAATGTGTTTAACTGAATTTTTTAAAAAACTGATCTGAGACACAATTTTCACAATAACTTCAGTTTTAATTGTGTTAGAGCAAAAAGATTTACATTAATAGAAACTAGAAAAACTAAGAAAAACAATAAGTCTGAGACAAATAGTGATAACCATTTAAAAATAAGGGGAAAAAGAAATTTCAACATCTGACATAATTATTACTTTGTTTATTCATAATTTCTAATTAATCATTAAATAAGTTTAAATTATATCTTCAATGATAATTTTTTGTATTCCTCACAAAATTATCTTTCAAACCATATACATGTCTTACCTGAGATAATCCATAGCTTCAGAATCTCCAAAAGTATTCACATAAGAATCCTTCATTTTTATTTTGTACCCCAAAAGTTAGCAAATCTCAAAGGTGTCTATAAGAAAAAGATTCATCCTAATAAAAGATACAAAACAAATCATTTACAGAAGATAGATATGCATTTGTCATCATAGCAATTGGCTTTTTGTTTATCTAAATTGTAGGTTACTGTCTGTATCACCGATAAAATGAGTTTCATCTATTCATTTTATATTTTTTCATGTGCATTATGATGTTTATATTCTTTATGCACACCAGTGATGTTTATATTCTTTATGCACACCAATGATGTTTATATTCTATATGCATACCAGTGATGCTATCTTGTTATATTTATTGTATCACATAGATATAATATATTTGCATATAGTCCATTTGTTAGCTATAGACTTGAAAATAATGTGATGAAACATATAGCAAAACTAGAATGACTCTGCAGCATGAGTATCAAGGCATAGACAAGAATCAGAATTTGATTATTTGCCTGCATATGCAATCTTTCTGTACAATTGTTTATTAGTTTTGTAAATCATTACTTGTACACACAAACACTCCATATAAACATAATAACAAATAATAAAGTATTAAACTTTTTGAGAATCATTATTTTTATAAAATAAGTTTATTTTTATAAAATAAGTGGATTAGAACACAAAATTAATGTACATATGAATTCATATGAGCAGAAATAAATATAGAATTTATATACACACAAACAACCCAATAAATCATTTTTCAATTAATAAATTATTAATTCTTTTGAGAATCATTATTTTTATAAAATAAGTTTATTTTTATAAAATAAATGGATTAGAACATACAAAATTACTGTACATATGATTCATATGAGTATAAATAAATATAGAATTTATATAGACACACATCACTACAAATTCAAATTAATAAAAATTACATCATTTTGTCAAATAATTAAAAAATATATATATATATATTATTCAAAAAATTAAAAAATTAAAATTTGTATACTTACAAGCCTGACATTCTGCTTATGTTTAGACTCCATTGAAGACCTTGTCTGGGAATCAAAGTATTTCTATTCTGATGAAAGCATACTTTTAGGCCGATAAGTGTTTTCTGTCTTTACCGCTTCATGGAAATTACAAAATTGATCAAAAAAATAATAATAAATGCACTGGTTATAATAAAAAAATCAAAA
Organism: Epiperipatus broadwayi; assembly: GCA_028023455.1. Taxonomy (NCBI): domain Eukaryota; kingdom Metazoa; phylum Onychophora; class Udeonychophora; order Euonychophora; family Peripatidae; genus Epiperipatus; species Epiperipatus broadwayi. The sequence continues at coordinate 2,493,601 of JAQFVV010006232.1, forward strand.
TTTCATTGGATTTTTTTGTTAAAGACATCTTTAGAAAGCTACATCAGAGATCTATCAAATGCCCACATTCTGTTGATGTCATGCTTAGAGTTTTTATATCAGTTAAAAAATAAAAAAACATTTCAACCAATCAAATAAGATACATGGGACACCTACTTAATAACCTGAACCAGTTAATTAAATACTTTTATTTATTATGTACTAAGAAGAAAATAAATATTTCTTCAACCACAATTGGGTTTTTTAGATTTAACTTGAATTAAAAGCATGGGGATTCCAGAAATTACTTAACCTAACTCCCTTACTATTATTTCAAGTTAAATCTAAAACTCCAATTGTGGTTAAAGAAACAATTTTTTTTTATAGTGCATGGTCATAAAAAACATTTAATATATAAAATATATCTCTATTATTTTTAAGTTTTTAGTATTGTTCCAGTAAATGAAAATGTAAAACTATATTGTATTTTAAATTGACTGAACAGTTATATATATATATATATATATATATATATATATATATATATATATATATATATATATATATGAGTACTGTTTTATATATGTCAATGATATTTATTAGACATGAACAAAAGATTAGTTTATATATATATATCTGTTAAAGATATATCCTTTACCTCCAAAGCCATACCTAATGTAGGCTATGGTAGTTAACCATATTTAATTTTAGCATAAGCATAGTATATTTCCCAGGTAATATGGTCTTAATTATAACTAGCTAACTTTCCCTATATTGTCACCTTTAATAGTTTAAATTTCTTTTGTTTTATTAGCAACCAGGATTCTATTTTAGATATCCCTATTAAATTGACAATGTAGGCAAGTTCCTCCCCCTTTTCTCACACCATAAAAAACCCCTCTCTATAATGTGAATGAACTAATAACTCAGGTATTAACATATCCCTATAATATTCACACAAAAATGCAAAAATATTATATAACTATCATGACCTCACAAATAATAAATCTAAAAATATAATAATATTGTGTTGGCATCAACAGTTGAATTTACCCAGAAGATCACTGAATGAAGATTATTATGAGGCTTAAGTAAATGAGTGAAATAACAAAGAAAATTTATGTCATCATAACAAAATTATTTTTTGGATTCATTAACCATATAAGTAATTATGGTCCATTAAAATATGTTTTCTTTTCTCCTAGATGGTGTAAGATGTGAGTACTCTATAAAATTATTTCTATAAGCATATACATTCAAAAATTTTATTTCTTACCAGTAAGTTGCTTTGTAGAATCATTCCTTGGTAATACATAGCATCCTCAGATTTTTTTCATGGTAGGTTTATTAGGTTCCAGTTTTGACATGAGATTCTATTTTTGGTAGGTGGTGGCTTCATTCTTCTAAATCATTGTAAGTATGTTTGAGGGAATGGAACAATCGGTGATGTACAGGCATTTTAGCCACCTATCTGAATGTCAGCAGCTATCAGGAGGTAGTTGAACATTTTGTTAAAAATCCAAAGAATAAAAGATACTTCTTTATCTATGCCCATTCCTTTTATATCCCTCTAAAAATTCATTATGCATGTGTATGTTGAATACAACCCATATTCCTTTTTCAAAACTTTTATCTTTCTGTATATGTTTGTTCTTAAAGTTCTTTTTTTTTATCTTTGTAGTTACCCCAGTCATTATTAATTACCAATCTCTCCTTTGTATAACTTCTATCAATATTATAATCAGTATTCACTTTTATTATTTAACTTGTTCTTTTTTAAATGAATGAAAAGAAAACAAACATAATGTGTATTGCCTCAAGGAAAAAAATTCTAATTTTAATCCCATAAATTATTTATTCTACACATTAATTTGTATCTATATCAAACATACTTTTATTTTATTTTCCTTTTTTTATATTCATTTCAGCAAAATCTTCAAATTTAACTGCCAACACACTTTGCACAGCTACAATACCATCCACAGTTAATGATGAGAATAAACTAAGTGTTTTAAGCTAGTTTATTCTACATAATATTATTCTTATTCCCTTGTACTGTATTAGTTCACTGTTTTCTGAGGGGCAGGAGGTCCTGAACATACATATTGAAACAGACAGATCGGAGAACCGATCTTCGTTTCAGGTGTTTTCATGTACGGTAATTCAAACTACTGTTCGCCCGCAGTGAGGTTTTGTCTATTTCAAATTATAATAAAATTTAGTTATGTATTTTATAGTTATAAATAAATATGTAAAGATCCCGTATATAAATGTCACAAACCATGAAATAATATTTGTGTGTGCGTGGTTTGTGAATTTGTATCATTTAATTTAAAGTTTCAGTGCGGGCGTATTTGTTTAAATTATAGTTTTTTTAAAATTGTATAAAGTCGTTTAAAAATACTGATCAAAAGTCACATTCCTTTGATCAGTGTTTTAATTAAAATCTAATTGCACAAATGTACAAAGCAATTAAGTTGTATTCAAAATTAGTAAGGAATTTTTATATGTAATTACTATGTCAATTTGAAAATAACGTATTAAATTAAAAGATTGCTAAAAACAGATAAATTGATTGTTGGTCAAGCTGGAAAGGAGGCGGAGCCTAAAATAAAAACAAGTCGGAAAGGTCAGCAGTGGCTATTTTACAGAAAAACTTTCATTCTAACTTTTGTCGTGTTTGAGAGAGGTAGTCTCGAGACAACACAGCAGTTAATAATAATTCAAATATCTTATTAAGAAGTTCACCGGTAAGCCACAATGTTGATGGGCTAAGTGCCAGGAGCTGGTCTCTGCCCCGCCAATATGGATCTTTGTGCCGCTGTCTGATCATGTTTCACGTAACTCACAATTTCCAACTTCCAATCTCAAAATTAACTATGCCTTGCAAATAACTTTCAAAATGCGCCCTACGTTTCGTCACAAGCCAAGCAGGATGAAGAAAGAAGAGTAACTGTGTTACACGAACTTTAACTTTTTTTCCGTGCTTAATGTTATCAATCAAGTGAATCATATGTAAGTTTTTATATCATTTATAATGCTATTGTTTAACCTGTCAGTAAATTTTCTTTTCTTTTAAATCCTCCGCTCTAGTCTTTAGAAATAATTTATAACATTTGTAATTAATAGTAATAATAATTTAAATGAATGCATTTATATTTTTTTATGTTGCTTATTCCCTAAACAAACGATGCCAATAGTAACATTTCCCAACTCCGTGTAAAACTAGTGTACCGTAATGATCAAAGTATTTTAAAAGTAATTTCGTTTTTAACTTAAATATTCTTTCATATTCCGAGTTGGTAAATGTTAAATCACTTTATTATTTTATGTTAAGTTGTCATATCATTGCAATCTAAGGTTTAATCTCAAATATATAAAATGGTTTCACAGTGTTATATTAATGTCACGAGAAATAACTCTTTGTATAAAATGATACTATCGCTACCGCCTGTCAACCTGAAGGGTCCGGAGTTTCAGAGTAAAATTAACTAATTATTGTTTTCACCGTCAGTTTAATCCCGCTATGTTTTATTGGGATATGGACCTCAGCCTGTGGCGTAGAAACAGACAAATAGATTCCAGGTTTTATATAATTTCTTTTAAAAATCCACTTCAAGTTCTCGTCCGTGATGTCTGTGGCAATGCCTTCCCTTCGCTGAAGTTAGCGTCTCGCCATTCTACCATAGGGGAATGAAAGCAGTTTTCTTTCCCGGTAATCTCTTGGATCACCGGGGTTCGAAATGACCCCGGCTGGTTGTCGTGTCCCGGAGCTACTTGGGGGCATTAAGCCTTGTCAAAGTACAAGCCGCCCGGTATTCCGTTAATGCACCGCAATTGATTACTGTAGGGCTCTTGAATCCAGGCAACCACCAGTACATCTATCCTTTATGTCGTATTTATATAAAACCACCTCCAACTGTTCGTCTACGTAACGGCTCGAGCCTATTCAAATAAAATAAGTTAATAAAAATTCTTTAGATAAATATGTTTTCAATGCTAAAATACTCTGATTCTCTTAACCATCCGTCAAATATTTAATTACACAGCTATTGGCATGAGTTTGTTCACCAAATAAAACGTTCACTAAAGACTAGTAGCCAAATACAAGAGGATTTATGAAGTCTTACCGTACTGTATAACACTATATTTATATGCTGTCTATTTTTATTATATAACACTATATTTATATGCTTTCTATTTGTCTTATTTAACACTATATTTATATGCTTTATATTTTGCTTATTAAACACTTTATTTAATCTAAATTTTTGTGTCCTCCACCTTATTACTCTCTAAGTCTATTTAGCCACTTACTGTCTGTATTGGCAACTTAAATATATACGTCACATAAATGACCGTCCCAGTATCTATAGTCTAATAAATCTATTTATCATTAACTGTAAGAATTTAGTCTATGTTCTGAGCTGAGCTAGAAAAGGGATAACCCCGTGCTGTTATAAAGTCATCATCGGTTAGTCATACCGGGGTTTGGGTTGGAATTCAGTTGGCGTTTTGGAATTTATTCTTAAACGTGGGCTGGGTTCGAACTCGGGTACTGTGTATGAGTAAGCGTGGTGGATTTATACCGGTACAATATCTTCTAGATTACTTTCTTAATGGCATGTAATACCTAAGCTTCTCAGACTAGTATAAACATATCTTGGTGTCAGTTCCCTGTCCTACATGTGAACTAAGCTCTGTCATTTATTGAGTCTTATAGGTATGCGGTGGTGAGGTCCCTTCATCCATCTGGGGCATAGCTCTCTGGAGACTTACAGGTGTTAAGATGGTCCTACTGATCAATTGTATACACTGCAGACATGAAATCCTCAACTGTTATTTCACATCCCTTCTTTACCCATTTTACACCCATTTTAGTGAACTGTTAGTGATATCTATTTTTCTCTATCAGTGTTCATTTCTTACTCAGTAATGTGTAACCAATTTCATCTTATCCTGGGACAAATCCAAGGTCCTTATTGTAAAATTCACTCTAATTTATTTTTTACTATCTGTTAGTGTAGTTCAATGCTGATTGTACAGATTGATCCACATGTTGCTCACACTAGTCCTTCAATATCATGTCTAGATCTCTTTCAGGGTGTCTATCCTGATTTCTACATGTTTCCATTGGGGATGGAGATCTTGACCACATTATTGTTTTTTTCCTGTAGTTGAGGATCCCTTTCTTTTGTTTCCAGTTCCTGAGTTGCTTATTAACATAATGGTATTTACTTGTGGCTTACTTCTCATATATATGTATTTGTTGTTGCATTTATTGCTAATTCTCTCAGTAAGCTTGCTACTTGATCTACAGACTCACACCCATTGCCAATAAGTAGTTGACCCATCTGAGTCAGGAAGTTTCTCCACACCAATTTGATGATTTGTTTCTCCATCATTGGATATTCTGTTAACACCCTCAGGTGAATGAATTGCTTTTGCAAGAATGGCACATATGGCTCTTCCATTCTACATTTTTCTTGTGAGAATTTGAACTTTATTCTTTCTTGGTGGTCTTTATTCCAATAGCTTTTGGTTAATGCCAACATATATTATACACAATTTATCAGCCTCTTGAATAAGGATTTTCACCATGCTTGTGATGAACCCTGTAAATTAGTAGAGACCACCATTAGTTTCATTTCTTCTGCCATTTTGTTTATTGAAAAAGTTTTCCAAACTTTTTATGTGTTCCACTGGCGATTCACTCTTTTGTCCCTAAAACATTTTTATCTTCAGGGATTGGTTCACTACAGTAGGCCCATTATCCTGTTTTTATGATCATCTTCTCTTTGCTCTCTTCTCATATTTTTGTCTCATCAAGGCTGTCTTCCGTTTGCCCTCTTGACTCTAATTCTGTCTTATCTCCTTTCATTGTTTCTTTCCCTAGTGCCTTTTTACTCCCTTCATTAACCTGTCTTCCATCTCAATTCTGTTTTTATTTCCCTTATTTCTTCCCCTATATTTTTCATTTCTACCATCAATTCTGTTTTAATTTCTTTTTTTCAATCCATCATGAGCTCCTGAAATAACTTTCTCATTATTGGTTTAATCCTGTCTTTTTTCCTTACTGTCAGCCATTCTCACTTCTTTGGCTCCTCTCAATTCCATACCCTTTCTTAAAATATATATCATACCAAATTATTAAAAAATTGTTCAGTGTAATTTTCTTTCAACTATTATATATATTCAATGTGTCAAAAAACTACATATATATACTTTTTTTTACAGATTCTTTAATACTATTAATTTTTGCTATATATTTTATTTTAGTCCTTAACATATGCCTGTCTCCCTTTCTACTCCCTACCATCACTTTTGATTGTTGCTTGAATATTACACAGCCACCTGTGAAACAGATAGAGCAAAAAAAAACAGTGTTATTTTTCTAAATAATTTTGAAGATCTGTTATTTTTGCCATCTTTTTACCTAAAAAAACAATAGAAAATGAAAGAGAGACTACACTTCCTGTCCCCTTCCTCTTTTTATTCAAAATAACTTTTTTAACTGAACAGTGTACTACCCAAAATATATTACCAACTCACATTTTACTTCTTTGCTGATTTGGAAAAAAACATTTACCACTTATATATTATCCCAATGTATTGTGTTCACAATCTAAGCTGCAAATACATTAATAACCACTTGTTTTCACTTATCTCAGGTCATGGTTTCTTTGAGATCCATTGTTTGGGCAGCCATTGTACCATTTTATATATGTCTAATAATATTTATTAGAAATGAATGGTCATAAGATTAGTTTATATATGTCTGTTAAAGATATACCCATTACCTCTGATGCCACACCTAATCTATAGTATGGTAGCTAACCATTTTTAATTTTAGTGTAAGCATAGTATATTTCCAGATAATATAGTCCTAATTATAACTAGCTAACTTTTCCTATATTGTTGCCTTTATTAGTTTAAATTTGTTTTTTTATTAGGCACAAGGATTCTATTTTAGATATCCCTATTAAATTGACAATGAAGGTAAGTTTCCCCCTTTCTCACATCACATCAAAACCCTCTCTATAATGTGAATGAACAAATAACTCAGATATTAATATGCCCTAAAATATTTACACAAAATAATGCAAAAATATTATATAACAATATCATGATCTCATAAATAATAAATCTAAAAATATAATAATTTTGTGTTGGCATTTTTACCCAGAAGATCACTGAATAAAGATAATTATGAGGCTTTAGTAAATGACACATTGCAAATCTTTTTTTCATTACTTTTTTTAATGAATATATTGAATAACGGCGAAATAACAAAAAAAAATTTATGTCACCATAGCAAAATTATTTCTTAGATTCATTAACCATATAAATAGTTCTTGATGGTCCATTAAAATGTTTTTTTTCTCCTAGTTTGTGTAAGATGTGAGTACTCTATAAAGTTACCTCAATAAGCATCTAACTTCAAAAATTTGATTTCTTACTGGTAAGATTGTTTCATAGAATTATTCCTTGGTAATACATAACAACCTCAGATATTTTTCATGGTAGGTCCATTCCATTCATAATTTATAAATTTATTGCTTTAACATATTAATTTATTTTTTAAATGAAGTGGAAATAATTGTTTTAATTAACATACAACTGCTAATAACAGGACCAGAGATTGTGATTATAAGCTAATTATTTTTTATAAAATAATTTTATGCAATTATCATTGACTAAACTGTGATGTGATAAATAGAAGAAACACAATCTTTTGTCATACATGCTCATAAGCAGACTAAATAAATAACTATTTATTAACATATTTCATTATATAGGAGATAAATAATAATTAACTAAAGATTTGTTTAAAGTTTATATTTATTCTTTCATTGTCAAAAGTTTGCATTCAGTCTTTAGGTATTGGTTTATTTTGCAGCATTTCCATTAAACCATAGCTATGGTAATGATAGATTTAAATCACTTTCACATTTATTTACAATGTTTAGATAACTGTCAATTATTCTTAGTTTGGAAGCTCGTTTTTCCTATATGATTGGACATCAGACTTTTACTATCTCAGTTGAATATATAGCAGATATAAATTTGGGTTGTTTCTTCTCTTGTTGACAGCTTTTTTTTGAGGTTCAGTGATGGGTTTTCCGTTTATCCTCTGCCATCTGGATAGGATAAAGCAAATAATGCCTTCTCTACTGTTATATGATAGATATGGCTGGAACTAGCAGATTAATTAACTGACTGGCAGAATCTGGTAGGATAAGAATAATATCAGAAGAATAGAATCCTGGAAGCAGACTAAAATTAATTATAACAGAATAATCCTCTGAATAAATTGTCATCACTATTTGTATGGTTTGGAGCTATCTTATCTGTAAAATTTGGAACCATGTTTCATATTTTGGATCCTTTTATCTATTGTCTTTAGATAACTCCAGAGATTCCACTATCGTTGAGCTTATTTGCCCAATATCACCCATACTTGCAAGCTCTTATCTTTGGCTGGAAATAACAGCCTTTTAAATTAAATCATGTCGATTACTTATCTCCTTAATTTTAATCTATTGGTCTGTCTACAAGCATTTAATTACTTTTTCCTAGAATTTCATTTCCACTTTTAATTATGGTTAAACAAAAACATCTTTTGCTTTTAAACTACTTTTTTCTTTTTACAAACTTTAGAAAAATATTTTGTTTTTTAACTTGATTTATCAAAATACCATTATAATTAATTATAAACCACTAAACATCACATGATTACCATCTCAAATGCTAGCACATAACTGTTATTAAACAGGAAATACTCTCCATACAATAGTGCCACCCTGGTTGGCACAGGGTGGCACTAATTAATTATACTGTATACATTTATCTGTGTGTTTAATATATATATATATTTAATTTATATTTATTAAAACTTATTAAAAGTTTTTAATTTAAAACTGTGTTGTGATTTTTAACATTACTGACATGAAATATATATATATGTGTGCAAATATTTAGCTTTAATATTAACTAATACATTTCATTCTCACAGGTAATAAAAAATGAGAAACTGTCTTTTAACTATAATATATAAATTGAATTTGTACAAGTAATAAACAATTTAACAATCAGGCTAATAATAAGATCAAGCCCTAATTTAGACATAGATGATAATTGTTATTGATGGAAGTATGTCAAGTTTAATACATGTGTGAAGAATATTTACTTCCACAATGTTATATATATATATATAGTGTTGTGTGTGTGTGTGTGTGTAAATTCAAACTCTGGAGAAAGCTGATTATTTGCAGAGATTGTTAAGTAAGATGCTATTTTTCTGCATTCTGATATCTGTAAAAAATTGTTTTCTAGATTTAAATCCTTAGAAGAACTTGGGTGTGAAGTTAAAAAGATCCTCTTTTATTTCTATAAACCAATAAAAAAGCTATGTAGAATTAATAAAAAAAAATTGTCAGGAGGATTGTCAATTCGTAGTAATTGATAGTTTTCTGGCAACATGAAAAGGTAAAATTATCTTTTTATATGGATACAATCTCTTAGTTTCCATTCTTTATTAAACTATCCAAGAAAAAAATATATTTAACATATATATAAATGATGGATAGCCCAAAATATTACTGCTTCTTCGCTAATATTATCAGCAATAGTCTTAGAAATTGTAAAGCCTTTTACTGTGTATTACCAATCTTTTGATTGGCTTCGGGTTTAAGTCGTTAAAGGTGTTTAAATAAGTAATTTTCAAGTTTTTATTGTAGAAGTTAATTAATTAATCCATTTTTTCCTTATGAAATTTGTGTATATGACAGTTAATGTGTAATATTAGAAAAGAGGGAGAACAATGTATTAGAAACTGCAAGTAAGTAAACCGAATACAGCAGAGGTATTGATTAAAAAAATGAACGAGCTCAGCGGGAAAATCTTTTGTCTAAATTGAAAAATAAGTATTAAAATATTCTAAATATATTATAATAAGTCTGCTTGTCTCTTGTCAATTTTCATTGTGAATTTATTTCAAATTATAATTATGTGTATGTTTGTGTATGAAATAAATTTATATTATTTACTGAAGGAAGGTAATTTCTATTTATTGATCGAAAGACCGAAATAAGTTTGAGTCAATTTTTAATCTTCTAGACAAAGTTTTAACATAATGTATAAGAAATGTGTTGTGTATGACTCGCTAAAAATAAATTGTTTGTTTTTAAATTTAATTTATGCAGGAAAATGAATTAGTCTCATATCTAGTTAACATATGAATAGAGCAATAATACTTTAAATAATAATTCTGTTTAATTCTAAATAAAGAAAACTAATCAAGATAAAATACAAAGCCATATTTCACTGGATTTATCACCATTCCGTTTGATATTTAATCACTTGATTCATAAAAAATAATTTCTTTACAAACATTATTCATTTTTGTAATCATTCATCATAATACAAATAATGAAGCAAGTTTAAAAAAGGTAGTGCAAACACATCTAAGTCAAAAACAAATATTTTTACATTATATATTCTGGATCAGTGTTCATTTATATAGAGATATGATATTCTGTTTTCATTAAGAATTTTAATTTTAGACTTAGCATTAATTTTATTTTCTTTAGATATTGATTATCACTAAGAATTTATTAGATTAAAGAAAAAATTAAGTTAATTTTATCTAATAATTTAAAATAGCCTAGAGTCTTTATATCGTTTATATATTAATTTAAACCACTAAACATCACATGATCACCATTTCTTATGCTTACTCATAACTGTTATTAAACAGGCAAAACTCTCCATAGAGTAGTACCACTCAGTGCAAGCCAGAATAATCAATGGATGGCAGAAGGCTTGTGCATAAAATCCCTATCTAGTGTGTACTCATCCAATATCCCCAGAATGGCCCTACTATATGAAGAGTTTTGCCTGTTTTAATAACAGTTATGAGCAAGCATAAGAAATGGTGATCATGTTATGTTTAGGGGTTTAATACCAATCCTGCCTAATAGAATAGTGGTAGCTATGGTTATTAAAGAACCAAATACACCAAAATGTATGAGTACTGACATGAGTTCAGACCCATATGATCATATAGGCTAATGAGTTTAGATTGAAAATATTGTGTTTTCAATTTTATTCTCATAGTTTTGTAATTAAATAGAGATAAAAGATGGTTTTTGGAGGAATGCATTAGATCCTAAGATCTAGGTACAGTGCTCTCAGATCCAAGACTCTTCATTGACAAAGGTCACATGCCAGAAATGGTTGTTTTCTCATCCTTGGTGTTCGCCTTAAGATGTCTAACTTCTAGGTAAATTCCTAGAAATATACCATTTCACCGGCCTTCACCCAACCAAAGAGGAATTTTTCTACATTATAAATGCAGAAAAGTCCTCACATTATGTTGGACTGAGGAGGCGGTGACAGAAGCCAACACAAAGAGACTTCTTTCTATGATAAAACACAGAAAGAGTTCCCGACGGCTGCCGGTTATGGCTTTTTTTCTATGCTAAAAGCAAAGAGAAAGAAATGCCTTGATTGGCTGCTGTAGTAGTTGATTTTGTGCATCATTTTCTCATAATAGTAGAATATCTACTCTCTCTGTAGTTTCATGTGAGAGTGGGTGTATTTGAAGCGGTTGTAGTTTTTTTAAATTTGATAAGACATCTATTTTTTTAATGTGCTGTAACTTACTTTACTGTTGTAAGTTTAGTAATAATGTCCTGAAGATTCCATTACGAAGGGGTAACCCTCAAAAATTGCTTTTAAGGGTGCGAAAGGGAAAAAAATTAAAGGATCACACGAAAAGTACCGTTTTCGCGAGAATTCATCCGTGACCAGTTACTTTCGCTATATATATACGCACAAACAAAAACAACCCACTGTCTAATTATTAGGAATTACTTGTCTGAAAAATAAAATTAGTCAGGTATTTTTTTTTTTTTTGTTTTGTTACATTTATTATTTCAAAATAAGATTAGTTTTTATATCTACACACTAACAAAAACAACCCAGTTCCTGATTAATTACTGTCTTTATAAAAAAAAAAGAAAATTCAACGGGGTTTGATTTTTTTCAATGGAGTCTTTGAATTACGGTTTGTTTGTTTTTATATATACACAAGATTTTCCAAAAAAAAAAAGAAACCCACTTTTTGATTAATTACTGTCAAAAGAAACGCAAATTAGTTGGCTATCATTTTTAAATTTAGTATTTCAATAATGGTACCCTTTTTATATAGACAGACTTAACAAAAACAACCCACTTTCTGATTCATTACTGTCCCCCCCCCAAAAAAAAAAGAAAAAGGAAATTAGTCGGGTATCATTTTTCAATCGAGTCTTTTAATGATGGTGCTTACTAATCATAGTTGGGTATCAATTCTAAATTGTAGTATATAAATTACGTTACTTTTGATAGATTTAGAATTACGTCTGACCAAAAATATCGTAACTTTAAAAAAAAAGACACATAAAGTCCAAAAAAAAAATGAGAAAAAGCCCCATAACTTTAAAGGCACACGCACACACACAAACTCAAAAACAATCTAAGATTAATAAACATTGACTTATAATGTCTTGCTTTTGAATCAAATTATTGATTTACTCTTGCAAAAAAAAATACCGTAACTTTAAAAAGACACACCTAAAGTCCAAAAAAAAAAAAAAATTTGAAAAAGCCCCCTAACTTTAAAGACATGCACACAAACTCAAAAACAAGATAAGATTAATAAAAATTTACTTATTACGTCTTGCTTTTGAATAAAATTATTGATTTACTCTTGCAAAAAAAAAAAAAAAAAGACCGTAACTTTAAATAGACACACGTAAAGTCAAAAAAAAAATTAGAAAAACACCGTAACTTTAAAGATACACACACACAAAGTCAAAAACAAGATAAGATTAATAAACATTTACAAAAATGAAAAAAACTAACATCATATAATAGTATTAGTTATTAGAATATTTTATTACAAATCTAAGAAATCAGATCTTTTTAGATCAAATCGATCATTTAGGCCCAGCCCGGAATCGTTATATGTATATGTTTTTGATTAGCATCAATGCCATCATAAGGTGAACACCAAGGATGAGAATACAACCCCAGAAACTACTCTGAAGATATTGGGTGAGTAGGAACTAGATAGGAATTTTATGCACAAGCCTTCTGGCATCCATTGATTATTGTGGCTTGCAATGAATGGCACTATGGAGAGTTTTGCCTGTTTTAATATATATATATATATATTAAATTCTCTTCAAAGCTTTATATTGCATAAATTAAATGTTTTTTATGATCTATTTTTAACATTACATTTTTTTTTTATAATTTGAAAGATTATTATAGATATATTTACTCTCATTTAAGAAATTATCCTTTGTGATTAATTTAGTTAACTCGACTGGAGCTTGGTCTACCATTGTATTCTAGTGAAAAAAAATTAGTCTTTACCATGGTTGAAAATAAGAATATTTAATTCTATGTAAACACTTAAAATACATTTTAACAACTATACTAATTGCCTTATTAATCCCAGTAATAAAAACATCAAGATCAATAATAGAATAGTATTTGCTTGTATAATGAAAACCTCACTGTGAATGAAGCTGATTTTAATATAATATTCTTTCATTTTAGACTGACCAAGCAATGCCAATTAGAAACAAGGTCTATTGTGTTCTAATAAAAAAAATGAATCAATTTTTCTTTTGCCATACAAATTTTTAAATAAAGCATATATTTAACTATATGAATAAATTTCAAATCAAATAAGATGTTGGTACTGTTGTGCTTGAATTTGCTTATATGTAAATTTAGAAGGTAGTTTTTTAATAGACCATAGATTAGATAATCATAATGCCAAATTTAAAGTCAATCGAGATGAATTAGTTTGCATTTAAATTTACAAGACGACATTAATTATTGCTCATTTTTCTATCTTGTCAATAAAAAAATAATCAAACAGCTTATTGATCAAGAATTTATAAAATATGAGAGCACCAAAAAGAACAAAGCTGCATCATAATTTGCAATTAAATAGCAATTTAAGAATAAAAAATATGCAGAATATGAAAGAATATGTAATAACACTAGGGAGAACTTTTTTATTTAATTCCTTAGATATGCCACTCTGTAATTGCAGCCACTACACAAAGCAACTTTACATTACTCTCATCCAATATGTAATAAACCAAATATGCTATTCTAATTTAAAATTAAATATATAAAGAAATTATTCACTGATAATTTTTAAATTATTCAGTCAACTGCTAAAAACTGAATTAATAGTTGATTAGTTGCATAATATAAGCTTTCTTAGTAACAGTTTGTTTACATATAGTTGCAAGTTTAACATAATATATTAATTTTTATAGTTTATTTGCCCTGTAAATTTAACCATTATTTAAATAGAGTTGCAAAAATATCTTAATTGATTTGAAATTTATCTTTACAATTTCATTGATTAATTTAAAATCTTAGACCAAACAACAAATGATAAAATTTATTTTTCATCTTTATATTATAGACTTAACTACTTGATGTTTTTAAATTAATAATTACATGACTGAATAATTTATATATTATTGTTGAGTAATTTGTTTATATATAATTACCAGAATAGTGATATTATATTAATCACAATGTTCACACAGTCGACTAAATTACAAACTTTTACTAATATATATAGAGCCTTATTGGATTATTTTTTCTAAAAAAATGTATAATCCTTGATTCTATAGTAAGAATGTCATATCCATTATAAATTGGCATTAGATGTCTTAAATGAATATTTAACATAAAATAATATGCATTAATTAGAAATAGGATATTCCTAATATTCAAGATGATCTATGTGTTACTGAGTAAATAAAGTAGACTTGAAATCAGATTAATGATAAATTTTAATTTGATTAAGTCTACAATATTTATATTTTGTTATCTAAAATCCTATTGAATTTAGAAGCAAATTTCAGTTTAATTTTAACTAATAACTAATGTAATTTTTATTGTTTACAAAAGATTACAAGGTTCTTTGTTTTTCAAGAGCTTATGATTTAAGATTCTTCAACAAAATCTTTTGGTTGTTTTTAATTATATAATGAATGACAATACATTCATTTGAATCCCAGATTACATCTAATCAATATGATTTTTATTTTAGTTAGTAATATGCAATTTAATTATAATATTCTACATGAGCATTAGCTACAATAGTTATGTTTTTCTAGGTCATTTTAAAAATTTTAATACAAGACTAATGTTATTTAAAATAGTGTCAAGGTTGTTTTTATTTTCTAGAATCTTTTTGTCTGGGTTTGTTCTCATTGTTTGTGTTAAGTTATATTCACAATAATTTCTTGAGAAGTAGGCTTTGCATTTGCATAAAACTTTCACCAAAATTAGCTGTAATTAACCACACACAGCTATGATTATGAAGCCATAGAGCTTTGAAAGTGCTAAGCTTTAAATAAATTTAATAATATATATAACTTCTTTAACGAGTGTTATAAGCGATAATTATTGATATTTTTTTAATTAAAAAAATTTCTCAGAAAGATCTAAAAGATATCTGTTTCAAAGAAGCACAGAAATTAATAAAGTAATGTTTGTTTTTTATATATATTTATGATGTGACTCTGAATAATAGCAGATGAGGGAAAACAATGACAATCAAAGATTGATACTGGATATCTAAAATATCTCTTATATATTTATCTCAAATCTGTTTATGGCATATAATTTAACATACCACTATAAATTTTTACAATTTTGTCTTTTATAATATCCATTTTGATGCAATGCATCCTCTGCACATTGTACTAAAGTTTACTGTAGTTCATAGTGCCATTTTAGAATTTAAAAATTATGGAATGTATAGCAACAATTTTATCTAAAACTTGATTAGAAATTTTCTAAAAAATGACTTATTTATTTAGACAACTTAAGTGTCTCAGTTGCAATATATTTTCTATATATATTATGATTATTAATATATATATATTATTATTGTTAATAGTAGTAGTAGTATATTTATACACTGAACAAACATGCTCTTCAGTAAAATTTATAGATAAGCAACTTATAACTTTTGTCAACATAGTATACTTTGATAAAAAGTTTTAAAAAAAAAGTTAAAATATTATTCACATTATTATTATTAATCAAAAAAAATATGTGGTAGAAATGTTAATCCTTCAATGTCTGATTCTCAGAATTCTAACATTCTTTATAATAATTATAAATAAAATGTAAAATTAATTTGATTAGTTCATAGTTAAACTTAATTAAATTGTTGTAATTTAATATAGCATGACTAATTAGACATGTTTTAAATATCAAATATGAAATTATTTCTTTGTTGTTTCTTTTTTAATTATATATGCTATTAAAATAACTCTTCAGAAATATATAAAAATAAATATTGTAAATGAATAAACGTTTGCCTACTACAAGATAATGATTGGTGATTAATTACTCCTGTAATAAAAAGTACAAATATACAATAACTTTTATTATTATGAAAAATAATATTATTAGCCATAAAAATTGTTTTGATTAATAAATAGACTTCAAATATTAAATATGAGCTGAATTATTTTATTGATAATTAAAGTGAAAGAGAAAAAAAACAACAAACTAAAAATTAAAAAATAAATGAAAACAATCAATTTCAGGCTTTCTAGGAAATAAATAATGTTATCTTGAAGATGTATAATTTAGAAAAAGGATTTTTATTTTCACTTTTTTTACTGCAAAAAATGTCTATTAAAAGAAAAATGTCTTAAGATGATTTTTTAAAAAAAAAAAAAAATCTAAAATTTCAAATAAATTGTCTTTTTACTATTAGTTACAAAAATTAAATCCTTTTGGAAAAAATGAAAAGTGAGTTAATTATAGTTTTAGCACTTAAGTTAGAGATCAATAAGTAAAACATCTTTATTTTCAGTAAACTTCTTGACCTGATTAATAACAGAGATTTTTTATTTTATAATACACTGATTCAACATAATAATCTTGAATAAAATAAGTTATTTATAAAAATTCCAGATTCTAATGTAGTATCAATCCTGAATAATAATATATCATTTGGGTCATAATTTACTTTAAAGTCTTATTTTATAATTTGAGTAAATACTAGAGTATAGTGAGATATTCAATCTAATATAATAGTTTCTGATCCTAGCCTTCATCAGAAATGAACATTGATTTTTTTTCTACACAATGAGGCAGTGGTTCCCAACCTTATGCCCATGGCCACCATGACACCCGCAGACCATTTTATGTGTGCCCGCCGCTATCCGAACACGATAAAAAATTACTTATCTGATACAAATAAATTTAATTTTTAAAATTTCTTATAAATTATTGTATTATATTGTAATCAAATTGTAGGGCATACTATACTTTTACAGTGTAAAAATATAAACATTAATTATATATTAAAATTTTATTTTTGAAATAAACATTTTTTTGTACATTATGTGTATTATTAACAATATCCAACTATAAATTTACATTGAAAAAATAAATGGTGCCCACCACCTGGTTGAAAAAAATAAATGGTGCCCATCACCTGGCCAGTATTACAGAATGTTCTCTTAAGTGCAAAAAGGTTGGGGACCTGTTCAATGAGGTATCACTTGTTTTTATATTTAAGGTATAATCATTTTAGAGCTAAGACTATAAAGGCATTATCATTTTCAACCATTATTGATCTACTGCAGGATAAAAGTCTCTCCATGTTCAATCAATTTCTCTGATCTCTATCCTCTGTTCTTCACATCACCCTAGTACTTTCATTCATTCATTTCACACTTAGTTTCTTTCTACATCTTTTATAATCTCTTGGAATCCAAATTAAGATTTCACATATCCATCCACTATCATATCTTCTAGTAATATGTCTATCCCAACTCAACTTCAGTCCCTTAATTCTCTCACCCACATATTTAATTTTTGATTTTTTTTTGTTACTCCTAGCATTCATCTTCCATATTTGTATTGCCCAAAGTCTTTGTATTGCTCATTTATTAAGTGATCAAATCTCAGATAAATAAGTAAGAACTGGTAAAACACATTTATTAAAAACTTTATTTTTCAAACACATAGACATATTTCCTTTAATATTAATTTATTCTTACCAAAACCCCTCCAAACAAATTTAATTCTTTGATTAATTTCATTCAATATGTTTTCGTTTATAGTAATAATCTGATCAAGGTATTTGTAGTTGTTAACTTCTTTTAACTCATCATTATCAATCTTTATTATCTTCTTTTGAGAAATTCCATAAAAAACATTACTTTAGTCCTTTTATCATTTATCTTTAATCCTACTTTATTACATTCATCAAATAATCCTACCAACATTTTCTGAAGTTCTAAATCATTATTTGCAAAACAACTATATCATCTACAAAATATAGATGGCATAAATAATCTTCAATCTACTTTTACTTCTTTAGATTCCCATTTTAATCCACAAAATACTTTTTGTAAAATGCTGTAAAATGCTTTTGATATATGATCACTCTAAAATACACCTTTTCAATGTTAACTTTCCTCGTATCATTATGTAATCTAATAGTTGCTGTTGCATCTTTGTAAATATTCTTCAAAATATGATAATATCCTGGATATATACCTTGAGGATTCAATGCTTTAGTCAGTGAGTCAAAAACCTATTCATAATCTACAAATCCAAAGCATAATGGCGATTTATATTCATTTGTCCTTTTGATAATTTTATTAGTTCTTTGTATAACTTCTCTTAATAATTGGATATGATTAATTCTAATAGAATTACTTTTAAATACAGCTTGTTTGTTTTTGATTGATTAAAATCCAAAGTTTTCTATAGAGGAAGTTGTAATTATCTTGATAAAAAATTTATATAAAACTTACAGAAGAGTAATAGAGTCTATTATTTGAAATATCTTTTTGATCACCTTTTTTAAATATTAATATTTCATTCTTTCAATCATCTGGTATGTCTTTATCATTTAGACATTTTGTATATAGCTTTGCCAAACATTTTTCTATTTATTCCCCTGCTTTTTGCATGTCTCACTTTTTAATTTAAAACCTTGGGCAATTCAGAAGATATAGTCATTGTAGGAAGTGAATTTTCATGTTATTTATTGTTATATATTTATTGATAGAATTCTTATCTCTCTTTCTAGAAATAGTTTCATTTTTTTTCTTATTGCAGAAATAAGTTTTACATCTTATATATCTTTCCTTGTTAGTTCACAATTATACTTTCTTATATTATTATTAGCTCTTTTTGCACCATTTTACAAAATCCATGATATTCAATTTTTCTTAATGCATTATTTTTATGTGTTTTCATATAAATTCTATATATATATGTTAGTAACAATATATTTTAGTGAGCATATTTGGATGCTTATCATCGACATCTTTGATATTTTCAACAAAGATTATATATATCTAAAGAAAGAATTACATGTGTTTCTCTGTTTTATAAATAAATAAATAGTAAATAATTTATTGTTCAGAGTTTATAAAAAATTGAGAATGTCAGAACTGACATCATTCCATTAACCTTTCATTGTAAAATATGCTGCTTCACTATTGCAGTAACTATGCAGGTCAGTTTAATATCATTTAAATTTTATTTTGTTGTTCTGTTATAGAACTAACTGATGTAAGCTTCCATACTGTAACCGGCCGACTACCTCACTGAGATTACAGGCTTCGAAATAAACATGACATAGCGTAAGGCTTTATTTATTTTCTTATATCGACAGTTATTCACGATCCACATAAGGGGGCGCCAGATACGATTATTTAAGTTGATTTTAATTACTCGCATCACCTTACATCATGTCAAAACGATTTCGAAGTCTAATCCCACCCACTAGCTCAAAACTCCCAGCATGGACCAATAAGGTTTCTCAAGGCTGTTACATGATTGTTCTAGGATGACTCCTCCCGGAAAAGACGCATTGTCCGCTAATGAAAAAATCAGCATGGTTTTCTAATTACTCGACTACGGCATAAGATCCATTTATTGGTTGTCACTGATCAATGAGGTGGTTCGTTACGCCCCGACCACTAGGCTTACAAGTTCATCCCCCCGATGTATCGTATATAACATAATTATTTGACATTTTTCGATTGATTATAGACCCGCCCACTCTTAAATCTATCTTAACTAAGGTTAAATAAGAAACATCGTGACTTACGGCACGATGTTGACATAATTAATACAGTAAATAAATTGAAATGAAAATTAAATTTAACTAAATATACTTCAAAGATAAGTCATTAAAAATAAATAAACTACGGTTTGAGTGTGTGTGAAAAGATTTGAGAAATGCTCGACTTGATTAGATATTGACAAATTTATTAAATATGAAAAGAAAACATTGTTAATTGATTTATTATACACGCGCACATACATTCACGCTCACAGAGAATCATAATTAGTCATAACATAATGTGAATAACGAGATAAAGTTCCTTTCTAGTTGATAAAATATATTATCTTTCCTGAGCTTCGCTTAAGTTCAAAGTTCATGTTTACAAAGTTCTGTAACAAGGATAAACTATCATGATGAGGAAAGTTTTAAGATTTGTTTGTGCAAATTTATGTTGGTTAATTACGAGATTGCCTTATGAGTTTCTAAATTGAGTGAGTGAACATAATATAAAACATATTTACCTAGGATTTGTCTTGGTTACAACGAACATTGATTGGTCTGGACGAGTTTGGGTATTTCACGGAACATTTCTATTATTAGGAGCATCAACTTCACACGACGATGTTATCGGAATTTCATAGCTTCGGAGATATTTCAGTAGCGGGCGCCGATCAGTCACTGAAGGGTTTATTAGCCCCTCATGACAGTCGACGCTCTTGGTATTAATTTCATAGTGATCATCTTCAAACTGAGGAATAAATCAAGCTAATTCAGAACAATTTTATTGTTAAAATAAAAGCATAAGCATCGGAATAAAATGAGCAGGTGATAACTCGGAATATCGAGAATAAACAACAGCAATGATAACGTATCAATCGAAATGAATCGAATCGAACCATTGAATAGGTTTTGACTGGTATTTATAAGGGTTGATCCATATCTTGGGATCCAATCGACCCCCAGAGTTCCTTGCTCCTGGGGTTGTCGTTCAGGTCCACGTTTGAGCTACCTGTTCACTCACTCTTTGTGCTAAAGGCAATATTTATTTTGAGACAATCTCATTTTGCAATCTCACTCAACCAACCTTATCCTTCACACCTCGAATGCATGCGTGTGTGCGTGTGTTTCTCCAGAACAATACAAGCTATTTTAAATTTAGAAGTCGAGCATTTTATCTTTTCCTCAAATCTTTTCTCTAAGTTTTATTCTAGTTAAAACTATATTTCTAAAATAAACATTTTTAAATTCCCCGTGGTGTTTTTGATTGTCAATTATATTTTACTATTTAGGAGAGCATATTATATTTTATTATTTAGGAGAGCAAATTATATTTTGTTATTTATTTTTTTTATTATCTAAAAGCTTTAATCATTTAATTAGCCGTTTACCGTCTGTATTTTATCAATGTGTTTTATAAATGTATTTATGAGAGAAAACAAAACTATTACACGTTACGAAAATAAAATTACGAGTGTTTTAGGCTGCTTGCTGGTGTGTGTGTGTTTATCGATTTGTCCCGTTCTGATCTATGCTTCCTAGATTTAATACTGATGTAACGCTGTCTCGTTACAATACTAAATAGACATTAAATATTAATGCCACATTGAAAACTAAAAACTAGTAGAAAATTGACATTGAATGACAAGAAGCTTTGGATTTTCACCAGTATCTCCAGAAATAATTTTTATTCATCATTTTTTCAACTTATTCATTCTATAAAAAGAATCAATATTCTATTAATAATCATAATTCTGAAAATAATGAAAATTAAATATTTGAAAATAGCTGTCTTGAAGTTTAGTTTAATAATATATCTAGAATTTAATTGTATGAACTCAAATGAAAAGTTTCATTTATAATTATACCAGTCGTTTCATTAATAATTATACCAGGAAAAATTCAAAACAACTTTTATTAAAACAACAATAAATTTATAGAAAATTATTATTTTTGATATTGTTTTAATTAATAGACTTTAAATGTTGAATATATTTTTCATTGCAAAATTCAGAGGGAGAATTAGGAATTAATGACTAACGATTAATGGATCATAATTTGATCTTTCATTTCAAGTGTTTGAATATCATGATCTCACTAATGACAAATTATTTGTCAAATTTATACAAAAATATTTTTTGAATGTTATATGTAGAGAGAAATATTTTATTCAAAATGAAAAAAGAACATTATAAACATCATAAAAGAAAGTAACTTTGCCAGTAGGCACAATATGGACATTGCTAATTCTGTAATCAGTATTGTTACAAAAAGTATTGAATTCCGAAAAATCTTTAGTGTCTTTTAGATACCCTTCAGGTACTAACAAGAATATTTAAATCAATTATCACTATAAGCATTAAAGTCACTAGCATGTATACTTTAGAAATATACTTTTATACCCCCACAAGTCCAAATTTATTTAAAAATATATGTAAAAGCTAAAAAATGATAATAATGTGCCATCTCAATGAGGAGTTGATTGAGATAAAATCTAGTTTTCATGTGGAAACATTAGTTTTTTTGTACTAATACACATTGTATGCAGGGTGGGCCATGTGAAGGTTGTCAGTCATTCACCCCATGATAAATATTACTGTTACTTTTATTTCTACTCCTATGCAAAAGCATCATATTTTGTTATATTCTACCACTGAAATATCAGAAGAAAACTTGTTTCACAGAAAATCTATAAAAAACTATCAAGCAGATCAGACTTGTCAATAATTCAAAATATAAATCAAGATCCCCTTTTGAATATTCAGCCAAGAATTTATAATTGAAAAATTATGGCATAGAAAATGAAATTTTTATGAAATTCTAAACAAATTTATTCTGCCTTACCTAACAAGAAAACTCTCTAGATTTAATCTTTCTATATATAACTGGAGTCTCATCAATAGATTCAAGATAATCCATGGTCATTGTGCTTATCTGCTTTATAAACAAAATTTATCAGTCAGTGATTTTTGTAAATGAGAAAAACAAACTTTGAACCACATAGTTAATTATTTTCATATTTATGTCTACAGTGACAGAATTGAATAAGATAATAAATCCACTAGTGAAACTATCTCATAGTTGGAATCTCTACAGGTATTTAAATCCACAGCTAAATAAATATGCAAGCTATAAGCGTTCAAAAAAAAGAAAATTCTTAATATATCATTGCTGTGTGGCAGAATCAAATATCCTATAAACTACATAGATCAAATGTATGTTTAATATAATTTTTAAAATAAGATATAAAGTTCCTAATTTGAAAAACTAAACAGAAAATTATAAAGAGTAAAGAGTAAGTGAAAGGAAAAGTTATTGAAAATCAATAATGTAAAAAATTGATCATGTAAAAAAATAGAATAATAAGATGATTCAATTGCTTACTAGTGATTAATTTTCTTTGTAATTCTTAATCCAAATTTCTTTACATGTATTATTCAAGAATTATAAGTATATCCAAATATAGTATGTATATATTTCCTTTTAACTTTTTTTGATAGGTTTTTATAATTTATTTTCTAATAATATAAAAAGCGATAACATTAACATTGTCTTATATTTCTGTATTATCAAAAATGACGTGAAGTACTTGATTAATGATTTTGAAAATCAGTATATATAATTATTAAGTTGCTACTTAAATGAAAAGGGATGTCAATCTATCTCTGATAACATTGCTTTTAAATTTTTGTCATTGTGCTGTTCTTTTATTTTTAAAAAATGACAGAAATATATGAATGAGATATTAAAATCGTGTACTACAGCATGTTCTTCATAACTTTCACCGTTGCACATATGCATAAAATTAAACAATTATATTAACGCATAATAACATAATGAAATTTTTAATTCATGTTTTAAAAGTATTTATTCCAATACCATCGCATATATATATTGTGCCCTTTTCTATAGGTCAGTAATAATTCATAACAGTCAATTACTAAAAAATTTTAAATTTAGAATATGTTCTTTTAATACATTAATTATATTAAGTCAATTATATCTTTAAAGTACAATTTGAAGCTAAAGAGAATATGTAGTATATAAAAATCATTTAAAAATAGTTATATAAAGCTTTAAACATTGTTTCATATGGTTGTAAAAGCTGGCCATATTAAATAACACAGCTATAAATATTAAAAGTATATTTAAAAATTCGATTTTAATAGTTTAAAACTGATAATTTAATAAATGCTATATTTAGATTTGTAATCATATTTAAATAGTCAAAATTAATATAGTATATTTTTAAAATAAACTTTGTGATGGTGAAAATTATATCTAATTCTATATTTTCTAAATTGTTCTTCCAAATTTTTTATAATTATATTATATAATATAATAAGTGTATCAATTTTATTAGTCTAGGCAGAGAAATAGATTGAAAATCATCTGTCAAAATTATTAATCACGTGATTTTTAATGTATACTATCACACACGCGCTTGTTTGAAATAATAACAAAGTTTTAAAATATTTTAAAAGTTATATTATAGAATTGGATGGAATTATTGCCTATCATAAAAGTAAATAGTATTAAACATTAAGTTAACTGTCGTTATTGCATATTTAAATGATGTAATGTTTTAAATAGTATCATAAAGACGAATACATTCATAATATAAAAATTAAATATTTTATTTAAATAAAAATAGATAAATTGAATATTAAGAAATGGTATAAGTTATTAAATGTTATTTTAAAAGTTATTTTAAATGTTTAAATAGTTTTAATAAAATAATAATTTATTTAAAAGTGGTATTTTAAATAATATTTTAAGTTTATTACGTCACGATTTTTAATTTTGAAATTCAATTCTACTATAAACTAAAAATATGTAAATTTGTTCTCAAGTTAAAGTGGGAATTAACCAATAGGAATAGGTATTCTTACAGACTATAAATATTGCCGTAACTAAGTTATAGGGGAAGATTAATAATGTATTGAAACCGAAGAAAGGTAAATTATAACTATCAAAAGATAGTATTTTTTAAATCTTTTATTTTAGTCAATTTTTTTTAGTACTTTCTTATAACTTTATCTGCAAAAAACTAATTGATAATTTTAAAAAATATTTTTTGCAAAAGAGAGTATAAACTAAAAAATATTTTAATAATTTCATTTAACATGCTTTGTTAAATTTTTTAAAGTTCTTTATCAGTCGTATTTTACCTAAAAGTTTAACCTAAACTAGCAATAAAAAAATGGATATACTACAAAATAAAATGGATATAAATTGTAATACTGAAAAAATATTTGAAATATTTGTTGATACAGCTTTATTTATGCATAACTGGAGAACTTTTTTGGTACATAAAAAATAGCCACAGCACGGACATCATACGGAGTCTAATGAAAAAATTGGAGACACATTATTATTTATAAGCCTATCCAAGATTTATTTTAAATAGTAATAAGATAGTTATATATTGCATGAATTATTTTATATAGTATGATATTCAAAGGAATGAAATGTTATATCCTTTCTGAAGGTAACATTTTTAAAATATTTTTCAAGAATTAAATAAAGAACCCAGGAAAATATGTTACAGAAGCGTTTTTGGTATTAAAATATCCGTTCTTCGAATTATTTAAAATGTACTTGGAAAAGATTTGTTCAAAAGTACTTGAAGTTTTATTTTAAAAGAGATTTATAAAAAATACCAAACGAAAGTTTAAATGTATCAAGAAGGAAACATAGATAAAAAGTGAACACATAGATGAATATAAAAAATGGATCCATGGAAATACAAATAGTACTTAAAAGTTTATCGAATATTTTTTTTAAAGTTAAATTAGATGGATTGATGCATCGGATACACAGAGAATATTGGTAGAGAAGATTAAGAAGCTTCATGGGATTAATTAATATTATCGTCCTAAAAACTAAAACCAAGGATTATTTTCTAAATTTTACTAAATGGATTAATAATTATTTTATTTTAAACTTTAACGTGCTTGGAGAACATTTTTTAAAACTCTAGAGAAAATGATAAACATTTTGGACTTATTAGAAACTATCGTCAAGAAAATATGTAACTATAGTTTTGATTCTTTTTATTTTGTTAACCTAGTTTAAATCTAAATTTTTATATAAGATTAGGAAAAACATAAAAATATTAATTTATTAATATTAAAATTTTATAATATAACAATCTAATAATTTAGCTAAAAATATTTTAATATAAAGTGTATGGGTGTGAATTTTTATATCTGCAATGCTCAAGTGGACAAAGGAAGCCTACTGAACATGATGACTAGATAAAGGTTATTGGTAATAAGAATAACTATTGATAATTTATAATGTATATTTTTTTGTTTTCTTTAGATCATCTATAAATTGGAAGAATGAAGTGTAAAAGTTTTTACTTATATGTACTGCATTTTATACAACATTTTAAAAAACATTATGAGATAGGATTGATTAGAAAATATGCATACGACAATTTTTTTTTTTTTTTTAGTAATATAATCCAACATAACAAATAATTGTGTGATTCTTTTAAAATTTTTATGATATGGGATATTCAAATATTGTCTAAGTAGATTGTATATGATTAGACATATAGAATGATGAAGTGGACAGACTTTTCTTGTGGAACAGCTAGATTGTTTAACTATTAATGAATTTTATTTATTGTTTTGTAAATGCAGATAGTTATTTATCGATGTAAGATGTAGAAAGATCTTGAGAAATAATGTTGAGATAGTGGCTTGGAAGTACTATAGTTAGCAGGAAACCAAGATGATGTATTTGTTTTTTTTTTTAAAAAAAAAATAGGATGTTATAAGGAATGGGAATAATATTTAGTCTTTATGTGGTTATCAGCATAGTTAACATAGCCCTATGACTGATACACATTTTATTTGGACAGTGTTTATATTTCTTCAAATATTTGATGTTCTAATAAAGCTGAAGAAATAGCTTTAACATCGTCCCTGTACTAGAGGATATTAGGCAAGTAAATGTCCTACCTTCGCACTGTACCATGATTTTGAGATATGTTAAGAGTAATACTCTAGCTTTCTTCCTTAATCCTATGCATCTGTTTTCGCTATCTTTATTTCATGTAACTGCATCGTTTAGTAAGATATGTTTAAGAGAAATGATAAATAATTTAGAACTTATGTTATGCTATCGTTTTTGGATAAGATTAGTTTATTTGCTTATAAGGAGCAGAATATTATAACTTAAAATTGAAGATCCAAAGTATCCTAAGGAAAGAAAGAATCATAAAATATATTTTGAATTTTATTTCGGAAATGAAATATAAAATTTTTAAAATAAGGTATCTAAACAAAGATATTTTCTTTAAAGTGATAATAATTTTAAAAGCTTTAGTATTATTATTTTTTAAGAGAAAAATAAGTATTGCATATTTTTAAAATACAATAGTACAAAGTAAATTATGTAAACAATATGCATAGTATATTTTTTGTTTATTGATTAACAGACATGTATTGATGATTACACTTATATCATACTAATGTAGGGCTTAAAGAAGAATATATTATGATTAATAAACATTGTGTGATAAATATTAAAATCTATTACTGAATTTTTGGATAATATTTTGTGTAACATCTTTGACTTTGCAAGATGAAATTTTTTTTTTATATTTTGAGAAGTCCATACTTATTATAAAATTTTGTTTTCTATGGAATGTTTTCTAAGTATGAATTTTTAAAAATAAGATAGTTTAATAGTATTAAGGATAAAATGCTGTTGCTAATAAAGTAGATAAATATACTTGTAATAAGTTAACCATAATGAGAAACCAAATAATAACATTTTTTTTTAATTTTGTCCTGAATCTAAATAAAGACATGATTGAAATATAAATTATTATTTTTATAACCCAGTAGATCAAACTGTAAAGTAAAAAGTTAAGGATATCCACTGTAAATAGTGTAAATAAATTGTTGATTTATTTGTTATTAGTAATAAACTTTGTTAAATTTTGTTATTTCAAAAATTTTGTGTCCGAGTTATTTATTTCTCCACATTGCTGCATGAAATCACGATATATGCATAATAATCGAAACAAATATATAATTTTGCACAAAAGATAAATAGAGAATTATTTTAAGAATTTAAATATTTTATTGGTATTCATTATAATTAGATAATCATAATCTTACATTATTTATTGGTCATAAATCAGTTATCACAATTGTATACTGAATCAGATGCTATCAGTTGCCACACATATTTTGTGTGTCAGATTATCATATGCTACCACGTATTTATTTATTATATTCATGAAGATAAAAGATTATATAAAATTATTTTATTATTTTATTATGGTAATAAAAATATAACGAAAAGAAAAGATATCCAATAGTAGTTAAACAATAAAGAATATTATTATTCTTATTTATTATTATTAGTTTCAGTGTAGTAGATTATGACATAAAATCCCTTCTCATATTTTACTACCGTATTTTTATTAACTTAGAATAAACTTTATGAGCCTGAGATTATTTTATTGAGCTAGATTATTAAATAAAAGATTCAGATTTAATTATTAGTTTAATCTCAGTGAGTAGAAGTTATTAAAATCGTAAGAATACTATGAGTTTGTTATTTGAAATAATAATAGAGGGGGGGGGGATAGTGTTCTTATGCCATTGAGGTAGTATCCTGTAGGATATTGGCTCAATGTAATCTATCTTGTCACCTGTATTTTCACTTCAAGTCTCATGAAAATATTAAATATTTATTTAATTTATTTTTATAAACTGAACCTTATTCGTATTTAAAATTTGAGCTAGTGAAATATTTTTATTTTAATACTGAATATTTTAGTTATTAATTATTAACTGAGATAGAACCCATTTTATTTTATACCATATATTATCTGGAAGTGAGGATACACGAGATGAGGGTCAGAATATATATATTGGTTAAACACATGAACCTAAAAATACTTGGGTTTATTTTTTTTTTTTATACACAGTAACTTATATAAAATAAATATGAACTATTTTACAGTTTTATTGCAAATACTTTATATACATATATATATATTTAAAAATAATACTAAAAAATTTGAAAGCCAAATAAACTAATTACAATATTTTATATTAGAAAATATATCTCATTAATATAGTTTTTTTAAAAACAATATGTTTTTATCAGATAATTGACGAAGTTAAACAAGGGTTTCTACTTATTAAAATTTGTGTTGTTTTTTTTTGTAAAGGCTTTACTTATAGCTTTACCTTGGAAGTGTGAAAGCACGATTTGATATTATTATATTGAAGACAAACGTAAAGTATAAATATGCAGGTTATTACTTAATATGAAGTGAGTTTTTTGTTACTGAATATCAATTATATTCTGTCTAATCTTGCACTAGTAATCATAAATAAAATAGAAATTCGTATAACATTACAATACTAGCCAAAAAATAAAATTTTACTGAAATTCATCCACAAACATAGTTTCATTTATTAACAAATAGACCATTTCAAGTAAAATTCAATTAGACATACATATATTAGTGATGAAGTGTGACTTTTTACTTCCTTTAGTACCCGTATTCGAACCCAGCTACTGTTACAATATATTTAAACTCTTTTTATCCATAGTAGTTTTCCATCTCACCAATTCCCTATTTTTTATTAATTCATCTATTCTTCTATCCCATTCCTTGCCATTATAACACTAAACAATTCTCCTAACACAATCATCACACTTTTTGTATAAGTATACTAACATAAAGTCTTTATCCATATCATCTGCATATTGTACTACCTTTCTCACCCACCTTGTTGCCTGTCCTTTACTCATAACCCAATTAAATACTATTTTGGCGATTCTCTTATTATCCATAAATTGCAATCTATTGAACATTTTCATTTTACTTTTTGCATCTTTCATATAAAAACTTGGCCATCCATTTCTCCTTAAATTGCCTCTTTTGCCAACCACACAGCTGCATCTAATGCATGTATTTCTACTTTTCTTTGTACTTTTTCTAAGTAATGTAACACCCCTTTACTAACACATAAAGCATTTTTACCATAAGTTAACCATGCTACTGCTACTTCCATTCATACAGTTGTAGCTACATCATAGTTATTGTACGAAAACATTAATTTCATTATCAGTTCCTTTCTTTCCTTTGCTTCATTTATCAATTTTTCTTCCCATTCACCCAAGCAATTTCTCTGATTATTTAACCAGATTTAACTTTATATCCCCCCCCCCCCGCAAAAAATTATTTGTCTTCTCTTTGCCCAGAATTTATCGTCATTACTTTTGATTTTACTTCACTAAAAAGAAAGATAAGGAGGAAGAGAAGAAAAAGAAGTTAAGAAGAAGAAGAAAAAAAAAGAAAAGTTTTGAGATAATGATACAAGTCAATCTATGAAACAAATATAAAAACATATGGAATGCAAAAATGCACTCAGATTCATTATAAAATTGTTTTGGGGAAGTCTGCTAAAGTCCATTTATTTTACATTTTTATTCAATTCAGTGAAGATATGAATTTATATTATCAGATTCTTTAGTATCTTATTTAGAAATCTGAAAGTCATATTAATTGATCTTATGAAATTGCCATCAATTTTTGAAACTTTGGGTAATACTCTTAAATATTTATTTTAACATTCTGATGGAACTAAGATATAGGTAGTCAAATCTAATTCTCATAATAAATTGGATAAAATAATAACCTTATTTATACCTAATTAAATTGCAGTAATTATATCACTATTATAATAATAGTCTACTTTTTAACTCGTTACAAGCAATTATAACACATCACAATCTTTATTATATCATTGTACCTCATTTGATTTTCAATTTAAATAATTACAAAGATACTTAAATAAATTCACAGTCACCTGCTGATAACTGTCCAAGCTAAAAGTTACTAAAAATAGAAGTATTACTTTTTATTTAATGATTATAAACAATTTTGCTTTTTTATATTTTTTATTTTAGTAACAAAATGTGTATTTATAATCAATTTTAAAAATACAAGTAATGGGTTATTAAACATAAGTAAATATTGCAAATTTAGATTTTTGTTAGATAGTAAAAAAAATATTTTTTTCCAATGAGGAAAATATTTTTTTTAAATGATTGGAGATTAAAATATTTCAAAAATTAAAATACATTTTTATCATTATTATTTTTTTGAAAAGTAATTCTGTTGAAAATTGATATGGCTTCAAAACTTTTAACGTTAATGACTATCAGGTAGATATATTAGTACATAATGATTTTTGATGTTGGTTTAAATATTTTTTAACTACAACATTATATCTAAATATCTATGTAATTATCCATCTTTATGATCATATTCATATAACTATTCATCTATCTATTTATGTATTTATCAATCTGTCTACTTATCTGTCTAATTATCCAACTATCATCTTGGAACTTACCTATTCTTCTATCTAACAAATTATCTATCTATATACGTGTATAGATAATTTTTAGATAGAAAGAAATAGGTAATTTCTAAGATGATAGATGGATAATTAGACAGTTAAATAGGCAAATTGATAAATACATAAATGAATAGATAAAATTATATGGATGGTCAGAAAAATGGATATTTAAATATATATTTAGATATATTGTAGTCTAGACATTTATCATTCAATATATTTATTCATACATTCATCTATCTATCTGCTATTTGTTTGTTGATTAAAAGTCAAATGATCAATTTATCTATCTATCAATTTATCTGTGCATCTGTCAATAAGATTTATCTATCCCATTTATTTATATGTTTGTCTTTCAATTTGTCTATCCACAAATGTCAGCTTATTATTTTTTATTTTGTCTATTCACTTCTGTATTAATCTAAATGTTACTTCTATCTATCTATCTATCTATCTATCTATCTATCTATCTATCTATCTATCTATCTATCTATCTATCTATCTATCTATCTATCTATCTATCTATCTATCTATCTATCTATCTATCTATCTATCTATCTATCTATCTATCTATCTATCTATTTATTTTATATCTATGTAACTATATATATAATACAAATTCATATATATATTGAACGGAATATAATATGTCGTCACATTATTTTAAAATTAAAATAAAAAGGATCATAAATAAAAATTGATTTATTAAAGAGAAAAAACTTAAAAACTGAAAATTAAAAGTTGTTTAATATATATATATTGTCGTGCAGATGGAAAACAAACTATTTTAAGAAAAAGTATTTAAAAGTATTTTTGTTGTAAAAAAAAAGTTAAAAATATAAAGATTGGTATTTTAAAAATAGAAATAATGTTGATTTCTATAATCTTAGAAAATGGAAATGATTGTCTTATTAATTAAATTATTGTTCAAAAGCAAACTGGCCCTTGAGGCATTTAAAATAAATTAAATGGTCAGATAAGAGAGTACAAAGAAATTAAATGACCAATGCAAGCATGAAATTGACAGCACGGACCATAACTGAAACATGAAAGGATTAGTGACGTCTTGCTGGTTGAATCCCAAGATCTAATGATAAGAGGCTAAGAAAAATATAAAAGCCAAATGATTATTATAATTCTTATCTGAGAGCTGACTATGAATATGTCATTATAACTAGCTATATTGCAGATTTTCACAATGTGGAAGTCTGCAATAAATTTAATTTTTGGACAACCAGCTGAGATCTCCCTATGACAGTTAGGGACCAAAAAGGGATGGCAAGTAGCAGCTTCATTTTTAAAAATGAAGAACAAACAATCTACATAAGTGATAATGAAGATGGACCTCAAAATCTGCAGAATCCGTAAAGTATAAACTTTTACCAATTGAACTTTCTTTTAAATAATTACCATATAACGTCAATAAGTAATCAATCAAAAAAAAAAGTAATATAAATGAATGTACTCTTATCTGACCAAGAATAGAACTCTAAATCAATTATAAATATTTGTTTTTATATATGTTTGCTATTTCAATCATTTCCATTTTTTTTTTAAATTTAATTAATTATGTTTGTATTTAACTAGGTTATTTATTTCTATCTGTTAAATAAAATGTATTAAATTTAAGTTGGGTATAGACGCTTGCATGGGTTCGTTATCGGTTAATTATGTTTTTGGTTTTCATATTTGATCAAAATATATAGACTTTCGGTAAATACTGATACCTAACGGTGAGTATCTAAGATGTATTTATTTCGGATGTCTTATAAGTTATTGGTGTCTATGTGGTATCTTATGATGAATGCCAATGGGTTTCTTGTATTCCCTCTGCAATTGACATATTCAATGACTTTGTATTTTGATCGGTTATGTTTATTTGAAATGTTTTTAACCATGTAATCTATGTAACTGATCTATACTCAACATTATAAAACAAACTTTCATAAATCCATCTATATGAACTTAATTAAAATGTAAACTTATAATATTATAAAAATTAAAATATAAATTTAAATCAAGTTAAAATCCAAAGTAAAGGTTATTCTAAAATAATGCTAAATTTTATATATATATATGGGTCAATAAATGTTTGTATGTTAATTACTGGCAGTGGCTTATTTTATTCTTTTTTTTTTAAATATTCTTAGATAAGAATTTATTGTAAATATAAATCTCTGCTGTTCCATTGAGCTAGTGATAATGGGCTAACAACCGAAATCAAAATATATAAAATAATTTTTTTTTAACTTACGTATCTGCCTACTATATAAATTTTCTAGGTTCAAATCCCTAGTGGCGCCCTGTAGTGCAGATTATGTTAAGTCCCTTCTCCAGATCGTTATAATATATATATATGTTTGTCTATCTGTCTGTTCATGAATCTATTTATTTGTCAGTGCACTCAATAGATTTATAAATATTATTTTGTATATGTATGTGCATATCTTTTAACTGCCTTTATTTACAATATATAGGGATTATGAGCACAGACTTTCAGATGACCCATCACTCTCCAGTCTATCTAATAACACTCATACACTCAAGCACATATATGCTGAATAGATAAATAATCACCAATATACGTATTTCATGCTAAACCAGCAATCATCAGTTAAGTGCATAATATAGTGCTTATGATATTAAATGCACTCAACTAAATAAAAGAAATAAATAAAAATCATTTCATAAAGCATATACACATATACAAAAGAATGACATAGAAAAGTGCAATTAATATTTACATATCTGTCTTTATATCCACATGTCCATTTATTTCCATATCTATCTATATATCTATCCATCTATCTATCCATGTATATATATATGTCCATCATTATACTATCTATAATATCTATCTATGAATCTTTTTATCCATTTATCTGTCTTTCTGTCCACATCCAATCATCTTTAATTAGTTATACTTATTTATCTAACTAGCTAGCTAGCTATATGTTTTTATCTATCTATCTATCTATCTATCTATCTATCTATCTATCTATC
Organism: Epiperipatus broadwayi; assembly: GCA_028023455.1. NCBI lineage: Eukaryota > Metazoa > Onychophora > Udeonychophora > Euonychophora > Peripatidae > Epiperipatus > Epiperipatus broadwayi. Next base: position 2,528,134 of record JAQFVV010006232.1, read on the forward strand.
TATCTATCTATCTATCTATCTATCTATCTATCTATCTATCTATCTATCTATCTATCTATCTATCTATCTATCTATCTATCTATCTATCTATCTATCTATCTATCTATCTATCTATCTATCTATCTATCCATCTAACTGCTTATATTTTTACCTGTCTATCCTTTTGTCTATCAAACTGTCTGTTATCTATTGATTTATATACCTATGTACCTATGTTTATGCATATGTTTTTATTATATATTATAACCTACACTCCCAACACTGCTCATATACATTACATGAGCGAAATGCCCAGACGCCAGTTCTATTAATGAATAGAACAATATAACAAGATATATAATACAAACTATTATTGAGACTCTATATTTAAGTTTATGTTCAGTTCAGCTCAGTGGGAGGCTATAGGCAGTTCATAAGATATATGATGATAAATAAATGAAAGAAGAAATATTACAAAACACCAAATATAATATAAATCCTTTTTATTAATGAATTGTATGATAAAGAATCATGTTTATCGATACAGTCTATTAAAATATACTTTAAACTTAATTTCTTCCTTCATCCAAATATAACATATATCAGCCTGTTATAATTATAATACTAAACAATTCTATGATTTGGCATATCACAATCTAAACATATACTTTAATGCCAATCAAGAAATAAACAATACGATCTCAGGGAATTTAACAAACACAGTTGAATTAAATAAACTACATTGGCCCATAAGTTATAATTCTAAAGTATGATAAAAATGTAATGAAACAAATTGACTAAAATATTTTACTGTGTTTCAATGATAAGATAATGACAGAAATAGAGTATTTTAATTTCATATCATCATCTAACAAATATACTAACTTGGCAACCTTTCTAATACATTTATCCAGTGGCAAATGTTCCTTATAATGTTTGGATTAAGTAAAAACAATATTATCAGACATCAGCAGATTTAATATTATAACTATTATAACTCTAAAATAATATATCTATTTTATGATAGATTTATGAAATGTGGAGATGTGGAAATGGAAAACACGAATGTATACAATAATAACTCCAGACACAATTTTAAGATTTTAAACAAATAAAATAAATCATTTATTACAATAAAATAAATTTGATTTAACACATTTACGATTGGACTACTTGTCCTACAGATTTTTAAATTATCAAACAAACTTTAGGCATCAGTTTGGGATTATCCCTATAATCAAAGCAAATTAACAACAAACTTAAATATTCTGACTTTAAACACATGATTTGCCTACATGTTTTATCTACATGACACTAAATAAACAACATGTTATATTATTAACACACTTTTACTTTTGCGAGGATATTACCATTGATTAATAAAATAAATCAAATTTATTATATTTGGCTCTCAACCAAGCAACTTTCTCTAATTGACTAAATAATCACTTTCAATTACGAATACCTTTCATGCATAGCAACAAAATCATGTTCATTCTGATGATTTAATGATTTATAACCTTTATTTAAATAAATGCACTGTAGTTTAAAATATTTATTTCCCGTTTTAATCTCAATAACTTTATACTTCCATTTATTTCTCATTTTAATTTCAATAACTCTATACTTTATATACGCGATATTATTTATATTACGCGTGTGTGTGCATGTGTCAAGCAACAATGATAGAAAATAATCTTTTCTACAAATTCTCCATTCATCAAGAAAATATCAGACAATTACTTTATTTCGGACAATGTCGTAATTCATCAATAAAATAAGACTAATATAACATCAAGAATTAATTTAACAATTTATCTGACCACATATTAATTAACACAGAGCTATATTTTCATGATTATACAGACTATACATTACAAGGGAAATCTACATGAGGAGCAGATAACTCTTACTGAACTATTCTACAATAATTCATCTACTTCTAAATACACTGTTGGTGGATAACCTCTTTCCTCATCACCAAGAATATAAGAAAAACATCACATAACTTCCTAAACATCATTTAATCATACTTCAACAATAATTCATCTACTTCTAAATGCACTATTGGTGGGGGAATCTTTTTCCTCATCACCAGGGCTCTAAGAAAACATCACTTAACTTCAAAAAATATCATTTAATCATACGCATATAATATAAACTAGGCTCTACTCATGGAAAAACATATACTAAATAAGCAAAATCTTTTATCCCTACAAACATTATAATGCAATCAGGTTTCTTTCCATTCTCAAAGCTCTTCTAAATATCGAATATTATAAATACACGCTGGCAGATAAATACATACAGATAACATACCAATCTGTTCAACTCAGTAGAATATGACAGCATCTGAAATTTATTCATAAAAATATTCACAAACTGAACTTTATCAAACAAATGTCATAATTGTGCAAAACAGACACACACCGGTGAATAAAAGTATATATAAAATTAACTCTAAATTACACACTATGCAAGCAACATGGTAATTAAATATTGCATCAAGGTATAACTTTTAATTCAGAATAAACTTTAGGTTACCTTTTAAAATTTAATGGTTATAATTATTAAGAACGAACTTTCTTTCATATCTAGTAAACTATTTCTGTTATATGTTCGTTGATTAAAAAAAAAAAAAATTCTCACTTTGAGATAATAAAGTATACAAAATAAATATAAACCTCTTTAATAATATATATAAAAAAATATTTCTTTCTTTTACCTTTGTAGAAGAACAATAAGACCTATTAGTACACAATCAATTGTTACCAGCGTATTCCTCATTTAGATACACTTCGAGACGGTCTAGAAGGTCAAAATAACCCAAATTATCAATAAAACATAATAATAAGTAATCCTATTATCAATAATATACATTAATAATGACAAGCAATAACAAAAAAATAAAGAAACAAAAGTTATTTGTTTTGTAACTTAAAATAAAAGTTCACTTGCAAAGCTCTGCTCCAGGCTTATGAAACAATATGGGACCCATTCCAAATTGAATTTAAATGAAATAACTTCTGCACGATAACTTAAAAAAATATACATAAACGTAACTTAAATCTGACCCAGCACCTCTAGTGTTCATAGCATATCTATTTGAGGTACCAAATCACACACACAAGCATTTAATTTCTCCTTTATTATACTGACAATATAAAACATTCTCCATTGTAGTGTTAAATTAAATACGTAATTATTTTAGTAGTTTTCTTGAGTAGCATTTAACACTTTATAGTCTATTATACACATGGTTTATTCTCAAATATTGTCAATTAAGATACCATGGTTCCTTAGTAATTCCACAATTAATAATACTTTGTTTTATATTCCATCTTTATCAAAGAGAACAAAAATTACCCGCATTTCTATTCTTCCATTCGATCTCAGCAAATACTTAATTTGAAGGAACTCACATTTTATTTCCTTCATTTAAACCACGTATTATTTCCAGAAATACCAGATAAATAAATAGCTTTATCTCTTTATGGTGAATTTGAACATGGCATGATTTATCAACATATGCGTATTCTTAATTCTATGTTTCATCCTCACAAAAACACAACATGGAAAATAGTGAAGAACTAAAATACATTCTGTAAAATAGTTCTGCATGCGTTTCCCAGATATATTAAAATACATATGTTGGTTAGTGATACAACAATAATATTCATGCAATTTATTCCTGTTTAAAATGACAATTAAATGAAGTAGTGTAGACTGAATGTTATCAACATACATTTTAAAAGAGCAATAGTTATGATAAGGTTAATTCAAAATGTTTAAATTGAGGAAAGCAAAGTAAACTGTGTATCTTTTGAAAATTTAGAATTCCATTTTAGTCAACTCTTCTCATAATAAATTTTTTTTCAAGATCCTTTCGATGTTTTACTCCAAAGTCTTTTTAAAATCAATTTGACTTCGGCAACTGGTTTTTAATTTTCACAATAAAAAAAAAAATGAGCCACTGTTTTCTGGCTACAATTACATTAAAGAATATGCAAATTTTTCACTGGAGATCTTTGTTAAATAGCTCTCTTTAGCAAAAATGTCATTTTCCTTTACAAGGTTACTCCCACGCTTCTTTTCTATCTAAGCTAATTGCATATTCAAAAAAAAATCTTTTAAAAAAAAAACATTTTGATCAAATCAAGACAAAAAAAATAATAAAATAAATAGCTTTTATAAACTTGAAAGAAAAGTGAATATTAATTAACTATTAAACAAAAATGATTAATAATTTATTTAATTTGTGAAACAATTCATTGATTCAACTATCTATTAATCATTGGAAAGAAATATATATTTGTTAAATTATTTAAGATTATTACTGTAATTTAAATGTTTTTATTGTACATGTACTATTGCTTAATGTTGTTAAAAGATGAAAATGAAATGAAAACGATGCAGAGTCATACATGCATGCACATACACTATACTATAAATATTAAAGTATCTTAACTAAATATAATTGAAATGGCTATTAATTGTTGACAAAAGGATAAGTACTAAAGAATAAGGATTTTGAAACCATACCAATTCCTACAATAACAACCCCTTTCTCTGGCATTAAATACTTCATTAACCACAATAATAATAATGAATACTTATAAAGTGGTCAATCAACTGCATAAGCAATCCATATCTAAGCTTCAAACAATCTCCAGCAAAAAAAATTTTAAATTCAAAGGCTATTTCATTTTTTTTAATATAATGTAACTATTCAATGCAGATACAAAGTATGTCAATTCCTTGTGCCCATCCAGATGGTCACAATATATATATCATTGTACTAAAGGTTTTTTTATTCGAAATATAATCTTTTTTAAAAAAATTTTTGATTTAAATGAACAAAATGCTTTTATATATATAGGGTATATGAGCACAGACTTTCACATGACCCACCACTCTCCACTCTATCTCATAACACTGATATACTTGAACACATATATGTTAAAAAGATAAATAATCACCAATATACATATTTCATGCTAAACCAGCAACCATCAGTTGGTCCAGATTACCATCTCTACACATATATGCTATAAGTGTTTCAGATATATATTAAGATAGGAAATCTTCATGCTTTAATGGATAGGCTTCAATCCACTCCACACTCCAACTTTTCAACCATTCATCCAATTGAAAATCAGGATGGAATGCTCAAAGGCCACCCTGAGGCTGAGATTCTTGTCACACCCATGTTGACCTAAGGTCAATCTGACCCCTCATATACAGGACATAATCCATTTAATACATATTATACAAGGGATGGACAGACATCTCTTAGCCCACCCTGAGGCTGAGATTCTTGTCACACCCATGTTGACCTAAGGTCAATGTGACCCCTCATGTACAGGACAATCCATTTAATACATATACAAGAGATAGACAGACATCTCTTATGTAATAACTAAAACACAGCCTTATTATATACCTGTGTATATATATGTAATACGTAGGGTATATGAGCTCAGACTTTCACATGACCCACCACGCTCCACTCTATCTCATAACCCTGATACACTTAAACACATATATGTTGAAAAGATAAATAATCACCAATATAAGTATTTCATGCTAAACCAGCAATCATCAGTTAGTCCAGATTACCATCTCTACACATATATGCTATAAGTACTCAGATATATATTAAGATAGCAAATCTTCATATTTTAATGGATAGGCTTTAATCCCCTCCACACTCCAACTTATCAACTGGCCGTCCAATTGAAAATCTGATGATGGAATGCTCAAAGGTCACCCTGAGGCTGAGATTTTTGTCACACCCATGTTGACCTAAGGTCAATCTGACCCCTCATGTACAGGACAATCCATTTAATACATATTCAAGGGATTGACAGACATTTCTTCTATGTAATAACTGAAACACACAGGTGTATTATATACCTGTGTCTATATATGTAATATATAGGGTATATGAGCACAGACTTTCACATGACCCACCACTCTCCACTCTATCTCATAACCCTGATACACTTAAACACATATATGTTGAAAAGATAAATAATCACCAATATAAGTATTTCATGCTAAACCAGCAATCATCAGTTAGTCCAGATTACCATCTCTACACACATATGCTATAAGTACTCAGATATATATTAAGATAGCAAATCTTCATATTTTAATGGATAGGCTTCAATCCCCTCCACACTCCAACTTATCAACTGGCCATCCAATTGAAAATCTGATGATGGAAATGCTCAAAGGCCACCCTGAGGCTGAGATTTTTGTCACACCCATGTTGACCTAAGGTCAATCTGACCCCTCATGTACAGGACAATCCATTTAATACATATTCAAGGGATTGACAGACATCTCTACTATGTAATAACTGAAACACACAGGCTTATTACATACCTGTGTCTATATATGTAATATATAGAGTATTTGAGCACAGACTTTCACATAACCCATCACTCTCCACACTATCTCATAACACTGATACACTTGAATACTTGTATGTTGAAAAGGTAAATAATCACCAATATACATATTTCATGCTAAATCAGCAATCATCAGTTGTTCCAGATTACCATCTCTACCCATATATGCTATAAGTGCTCAGATATATATTAAGATAACCAAACCTCATACTTTAATGGACAGGCTTCAATCTACTCCACACTCCAACTCTTCAACCATCTATCCAATTAAAAATCTGAGCATCAAAGGCCACCTTGAGGCCAGATTCTTGTCACACCCATGTTGACCTAAAGTCAATCTGACCTCTCATGCTGGTTTAGCATGAAATACACGTATTTATGATTATTTATCTTTTCAACATATATGTGTTCAAGTGTATCAGTGTTATGAGATAGTGTCGAGAGTGGTGGATGGGTCGTGTGAAAGTCTGTGCTCATATACCCTATATATTACATATATAGACACAGGTATATAATAAGCCTGTGTGTTTCAGTTATTAAATAGTTATTAAATAGTCGAGATGTCTGCCCATCCCTTGTATATGTATTTAAATGGATTATGTCCTGTACATGAGGGATCAGATTGACCTTAGGTCAACATGGGCGTGACAAGTAACTCGACCTCAGGGTGCCTTTGAGCATTCCATCATCAGATTTTCAATTGGATGGATGGTTGAAGAGTTGGAGTGTGGAGTAGATTGAAGCCTGTCCATTAAAATATGAGGTTTGGCTATCTTAATATATATCTGAGCACTTATAGCATATATGTGTACAGATGGTAATCTCGACTAACTGATGATTGCTGGTTTAGCATGAAAATCATATATTGGTGATTATTCATCTTTTCAACATGTATGTGTTCAAGTGTATCAGTGTTATGAGATAGTGTGGAGAGTGCTGGATGGGTCATGTGAAAGTCTGTGCTCATATACCCTATACCAGGGATCTCCAACCTACAGACCATTTTACATGTGCCCGCCTGCTGCTAACTGAACACAATAAAAAATTATTTATCTGATACACATAAATTTAATTTTTTTATAAATTATTGTATTATATTGTAATCAAATGTTAAAATTTTATTTTTGAAATAAATATTTTTTCATACATTATGTGTATTATTAACAATATCCAACTATAAATTTACATTGAAAAAATAAATGGTGCCCGCCACCTGGCGAGTATTATAGAATGTGCTCTTAAGTGCAAAAAGGTTGGGGACCAATGCCCTATACATTACATATACAGACACAGGTATATAATAAGCCTGTGTGTTTCAGTTATTATAATTTTATTAATATTGTTATGAAATTTCTTTAAAATACAGTACAAAAACTTGCTTCTAACATATTTATATTTTAATTTATAATCCTTTTCATTAGAAATAATTTATTTTCACTTTTTGCGCTGTCCAAGTTAAAATGTTTATATATTTATGTTCATATGTTTTACATGGATTGGCTATCTCTAGAAGTATCATTATGATTCATATCCCAGTCAGCCATTATCTAATTCTATGCATTTAGTCAGTCACATAAACACTTCTTACTTTACCTATGTTTAATATATAATTGTTAATTAGAGAAGATATTAATTAGTATTAAAGTTTATCGGCTTAACGTTTTCGAGGATCCATGCCTCATATTCATAGCCTTCATAAAATGTATAACAAAATATGCAAATACAAATATTCAAATAAGCTAGTATTACGTAGCCCATTTCTTTGAGATCTCGAAGCAAGTATCCTTTCTATATCCACCCAGGCCCAGTCTTTATCTGTGGTCTTTTGCAATGTCAGGTAGTGTAGTTTATTCCAGGTCTCACATTCCTGAAGAATGTGGGAAATTGTTTCATCGGTTTTCTAATTAACAATTATATATTTTACATATAGTGAGAAGTAAAGCTATATTTACCTATGTTTATTACTGCACTTTCTTCTTTGTATCTGCATCCTGCTATTTTTTGTTAATTGCTTATATTGATGTTTTAAATGGAAAATATTTTCATAAGTTTGTGTATATATAATACAAGATGTATTTTATGGATTGGCCATTATAAGTAATTTTAGACCTATATAAGACAAGGCTGATGCAAAATAAATGATATAAAGAAACTTTTTAATTAAAACCTAGAATTAATTATGCAGTATACCATAAAAATATTTGAATTAAAATGGAATAAAAATATGAAACACATTGCTATTTAGTGATAATAACAAATAGAAGAAAATATTTACTCAATAATGCTTAGGCAAATACCAAAATAGGCATTTTAAAAAACGCTATGCTCATTAGCACTCATATCTTTTATATTGAAGCCTGAGCCAGTATAAAATGAAATTTTTGTTTAGATCCATTTAAGCTTTATGGTCAAAACTTATTTAGTTAATTATTTACTTAGTGGTTGATAAATTATATCTATCTAGTTTTAGTTATGAATAAATCAAAATAGAAAAACATTAAACACAATTCTGATAGTGCAGGTCTGGTGAGTAATATTTAAATTTTTACTGTTTCTGTTTATTTTTTGTTGGGAAAGGATTATCTAATGGATACATATATTATATTGAAATTCTAGTTAAAAATTACTTTAACTCTTTATTTATCTATACAAATAAATATAAGTTTAACTTCATAACACAAAATTACTTTTTATACAAGTCAAACACCATTAAGTTGAAATCTATGGTTGTAAAGTTTGATCCAATTTTTGATTGGGGGGGGGGTAAAATAGATCATTAAGCTTCTAGTCAATGTAAAAGATGCTAAAACTGGCGAAAAGGCAGCTCACTGCAATTAGACATGAATTTATAAGAATTTATTCAAGGCTTTTTTAATTGTTTTTTTATATAAATATGTATGCAAAGTAATTTATAAGGGGGGGGGGATATGTTTGGATAATAGAAATTTTTGAACAATAAATACTTGTATATTGATATTCTGTCTATACCCAGTCATTGCTATATCATTGTCATTTTTGTATATTTTGTATTAAATTTTGTAATTTTAAACATTTTAAAAGAGAATTACCTATTATTATTCTCAGTTTTTAAGACTTTGAACTTTGTTAAAAGAGTAAAATTATATATATAAAATAATATTTAAATTAACAAGCAGTTTAGCTTTGCATAAAGCAGCAAACATTATTTTTCATTATCTTTTTTAATAAAATGATTTAAACATTAAGTTGAATGCAATTTATATATTTTTTTATAGATTTATATTTTACATTTTTTTATAGGATCATATATGAAAATGCTTCTATCTTAATATTGATGTTTCCTAAGCTACCCCCCCCCCTACATTATGTATATTCTTTTTAAATATATTTGAAGATTTAAAAATTCAATGTCATTATATTTATGTAAATGTACAAGTATATAAATATATAGGCAAATGTACAAATCAATAGATTGATAAATAGATAAATAGGAAAATGAATCCAATTATTTCAAAATATTTAGATAAACAAGCGGTGTGTAAATAGACAGACAGATAGATACAAACATATGAATATAAAGAAAATGATATCTAGACAGATGGACAAATAATCAAATAAAAATGCAAGTTAATATGTGAGACTATGGACAAATATTATATAAAAAAGTACTGCAGATAATCATGTATAGACATATAAATATTTGACTAAAGAATGATAAATAATATATAAATAGGAAGGTAAATAGGTAGGTAGGTAAATAAATATGTAGTTATTAATAGATAGATAGACAAATAGATATACAGTCAGATAAATAGATAGGTAATTAGGGAGGAATATAGATATGTATACATTATTGAAAAAAGTGAAATTGATATTTAACAATGCACTTGTAAAAATAATAACTCAATATTTATTTTTTCTTTAAAAAGTACAGTACTTTGGTATTATTTTTGCTATGATGTAATAATCATGTGACATTTGCAGCTGATAATAATTATCAAAGTTTTGTTAATGATGACAAATCATCCAAGAATTCTGGCATGACTAATCCATGTCAACACATTTTACAATGAATAGAAATTCACGAAACTCAATCACTTGGCATTAATAATCATGCAAAAATATTCATCTCGCAATTTCAAAAATTCAGTAACTTTTTAATATATATTTGAAATATGTAAGAATGAATATTTTAAAAATTGTTGTTTTTCATCTTAAATAAAACAAGAATCTAAGTAAAACAAGTTGGACTTGCAAGACATGTACATAGCAGAAAAAAAAAAAAATTAAAAGATAAATTTTAATATGTAGTGTTTCCCCCATTCCCTCTAATAAAACATATGTGCTGAGACACATATTCTATTTGATTTATTATATTTTAAGTAAGAATAATGATTGTTTAATGAAATAAGACTTTCTTCTAAATAAATAATCAAGGAGCTATATTACTTTTGCAATTCTTAAGAAGTTCAAGAATAAATGTTACAACTAAGCTGATTCAAGCATCTTTGTTTCTTTCGAGTCAGACACCTACTATCATACTAAACCATGCCTTCTGATGAAGACATAAATGCTAGCCTTGTAATAATGGCTAAAAAAACTATATGTATAATGTTTATTACAAAAGTGTGTGTAGGTTTACTTTGTTTTAAGAAAACGAAATAACTTATTTTCAATGAGGGCAATAAAAAGAAGGCTATAAAATATAAATTGATTATCTTAAATGTAAAAAAGGGATGGAGAGGTCAAGAGATGGATGAAAGAAAAAAAATAGAATGTTATGGAAATATAAAAAAAGTAGTGAAAAATATTAAATAATTATTAAATATCATAACAGAGATTAAAATAATATTAATAATAAATTTAATATATAGAAAGAAGAATCTAAAACTATAATAATCAGATGAGTCACAGTTCAGACAAATTTCAAGCACTGGGAGAGACAAAACTGTTAAAAGAATTTTACTTAATAAAAAGAGAATAGTTTACAAAATAATCAAATTAAGAAAAATTATTATATTTGTAAACACATAAAAACATTATGGAAATATTTGCCTATGTAGGAAGGGTGATGCCAAATAGAATTCCCTAAAAACTTATTATTTTTAATTTCAAATTACTCACAAATTAAGAAATTAACAGTGAAGTAAAATTATCTTTCACTAGGAGAGAATGGGGACCCATAATTGATTATTTATTAATACTGGAGAACATACTAAGGCAAAGTTAAAAGTCTGAGTAAGATTGCATAATTTCTAAAATTATGCTGACTTCAGTATCTTAAGGTTTATGATTTTTTCCATATGGCTAAGTTTATTATTGCTATCAGCTTATGGCAACTCTATGGATATGTAATGTGATCACTTATCAACCTGATGTTGTGTAAATCTGAATCTTTTGTGAATATCTTTTCATTGAGAAAATATCCTGTTCTAGAATAGGAAAAAGCTAAATCTAAAGTTATATAGTACTACCTAATAAAAAAATGTTATGGAAAAAATATATCTGAAATCAGTATCATAAGAAGAAATAGCAAAATAAAAATTCATGGTGAAAATATGATTTACAGAGAAATGAATAATTGATAAAATCCAAGCATGTACTCATATATATATACTGTAAATTAACAATAAGTTTGGTGAATAATTACTTGATTTAATTATTTAAATCTTATAAATTTATAAAGCTTATATTATTTTATTTTACCCTTTGTCATTTGAATAATGTTTCTTTTTAAACTCCTGTTTTGTTTACCTCTATATTCTTGTGCATAGGCAATTATTGATTTACATGATAGCATATTAATTTTTGATATAAGAAAGCCAGATTAAATTAAATCATTATATCTAAAACAATTTTAACTTTTTTTAAATAAAAAAATAAATACACATTGTAACTTATTCTAGAACTATTGGTATCTCTATTGATAGGTGGTTTCTTCATATATATGGGTGTGTATGTGTTTTATGTTAATTTAAATATTAATATATTGCAGGTTTGTTATGTTATGTTGATTTATTGCATTGTTTATAATTAATGTTTTGATGCCATTTTTATTCTATTATGCACTCTTTTTCTATGGTATATTATGGATATGCCATATGATTATTCATTTTATCCACAATATATTAAAATATAGGACTGCATACTTGTGCAAATAAATGCATGCCTTTATTTAGTATGCATATAAATAAATATCCATTAATTAAAACAAAATTATAATCCTAATAAAAATAATAAATTTAATGGTAATAAACTATTATAAAGTTTTTAACACTGCAATTTTTATAAATAGGAATAAAATGCATTTAATAAATAGACAAGCTGCTAACATTAAAAATGCAGCATTCATGTGATTTGAATAGATGATGTTTATTTCTGCTTTATTATTATTATTTTTTTGAATTTAATGGGAGGTAAGCTTTATAATAGTTTATTACCAATAAATTTATTATTTTTATTAAGATTGCAATTTTGTTTTAATTAATGGACATTTCATTTATATTACATATTTTTATTTGTGTTATGGTATTTAATACAATGGATTGAAGTATTATTAAGAAATGGTGGATTGTTAAGGAATGGCGGAAGCAATGTAAAAGAATTATTAAGCTTAAATGCAAACTTCGTTTTTTCAAGAATTGTAAAGTTTTTCATGTATTCCCAAATTGTTGTAACATAAAGTTGAATAGCTGTATAAATTTAATACCGAGATGTATGGATAAATTGAAATTAATCATTTGAAATATTATTAAAAAGTGTAAAAAGGAAATTTTTGATATTTGAAAATATTTGAAAGCAATTGAACATTTAATAATTTTAAATGAATGGTTTGCTTGGATCGTATATAAAATTGTTTGTGAAAATGAATTTAAATTAATTGAAATTAAGTTATATAATAAATTTGAAGAAAAAAATGATTTTTTATTTAATAAGTCATATCCACAAGCTTATAATGAGTTAAATTTTATTAATTTATCAAATAATAAGATACATTTGATTCAGAAATATGTTTTAAGTCACAGAACTAAATATGTCAGTGGTAATTGGAATGATTATAAATTGGCACTAATTGCAGCTATTCAAAATTCATTTGAAATGATTCCTAGTGATAATCATTTTGTTGATATTATTAGGAAAATTAATTGAAATATGTGATACCTTATGATAAATCATGGGAATTAGCTATTTCAGAATTTAAACAGGTTGAAGAGTGATAATATGATTTGTTTGAAAGAAGTTAAAGGGCTGCGAATTTGTTTAATGACAAAATATCAATATATTGATAAAGTTAAAGTGTAAATGGAGAAACTTGGTTTCTTTTTGATTGAAGAATATAATATGGATGTTCAAAGAATAAAATTTATTAACAATATTTTAATAGCTGAATTTTTTCTATACAAGTTTTTTCACACCTGCACTCCAATATGTAATATATAAGGGGTTAAAAAATGCTAAAAATAAAGCTTTAAGTAATAATGCATACTAGATGATATATCTTTCCTGTGCTGTGTCCTCATATTTTTGCAAATATAAAGTTACATAAAGAAGGTAATCCTTTGTGAATTATGATAGATTTTTGTGGTTCATTCATGTATCAGACTTCTAAATATACTGGTAAGCTTTTACATGAGTTTTTAGGATTTGGAGAAAATACTATTGCTTCATCTTTTGACTTTGTAAATCGTATTAAAAATTTGGTGATTTATGAGAATGATGTTATTGCTTCATTTGATGTAACAGAAATATATGGTTCTATTGATAGAATGAATTCCATAAAAATAATTGAACATTCATTAAACAAGTAAAGGTATTTATAAATATATGATAAAGTTTATTGTTGATTCTTTAAAAAATTTTATAACATTGTTGCATTTTTTGAAGGTCAATATTATAAAATGTCTAAAGGTTGGCCTATGGGTCTGCCTGTAGTTGCACAAGTTTGCAATTTTGTATTGTCTACATATGAGAGAGGTATTTTAAATATGTGCTTTTTTAAAGATATTAAAATTTACAAAAGATATGTGGATGATGGTTTTGTTTGTGGAAATACTAATACTATAAATTCACTTGTAGAGGAATTAAATAATTTGAATGGCTTGAAATGGACTTGAAAAGGAACAGGACAAAAATATTAAATGCTTGGATTTAATTGTTACAAGAGATAACAGTATATTAAATTATAAATTAAACAGGCAAAACTCTCCATACAGAAGTGATGATGTGATGTTCAGTGGTTAAATTATAAATTAATAATCAAGCCATTGAAAAAGGGGGATATATAAATAATAAATCAAAAGTACCAATTATGCATAAGATTGCAAGATTTAGACTGTTTTTGTTTTGTAACGAAAAATTATGTCATTACCAAACTGATAAACTGAAAAATATTGAAATATTTGCCAAGAAATTGTTTGATGTTGGTTATAAAATGGAACAAATAAACAACACTATGTCAATTTAAAAAAAGTTATAATGGTTTAAAGGAAATGAAGATTGATAGTAAACAATTGATATCCCATTTATTTCAAATCCACAAGTGAAATTTTTTTAAGGATATATATAAGAACATGTTTAATGTTTTATTCTATGTTCCAAAAATTAGTTAATAATTTTAAGGATGTCATACCATTCAAGCAGAAAAGTAATATCATATATCAAATTTTTTGTGACTGTATGTTATCATATATAGGTGAATCAAAGTGCAGTATTGAGAAGAGATTAAAGGAGCATGAATTATTATATAAACATGTACAAAGTAAGAATAATGGTAATTTAATGACTGCTTCAGTTTTCTTTGATCTTAAAAACATGGAAATATAAATGTAAATTTGATTTTGAAAGTGTGAAAATTCTTCATGAATAGAGAAATCATAATAAAAGAAAAATTAAGGAGGCAATTTTTATAAATAGGAATAAAATGCATTTAATAAATAGACAAGCTGCTAACATTAAAATATGGGATTCATGGGATTTGATTACATTTGCTTCTGCTTTGCTTTGTTTTTTTTTTTTAATTTAATGGCAGTTGAGGCAGGTTTAAGAAATTAACTGAAAGTACTTCTGCAGATTTAAAGACTGTTTATAATACTTTATTACCATTAAATTTATTATTTTTATTAGGATATATATATGTTCGAATAAGTTTATCACCTAATTTAAATAATGCACAAACCCTTTTAAATCACTTGCTAATAAGATACCATAAGTTAATGGAATATATTTTTATTGCAAAAATTTACATTGTTAGATATTTTACATTCAAATGAAATATATATACATATAACAATAATAAAAATTAAAAAAAATAATTACTTAATCATAAAAAAAGAAAAATGAAAAAAAAACCTTCCACAGTTTTACAATTTTTGGTAGATTTATAGTGATGATTTAAGTTAAATTTCCAACTTTTTATTTTAACAAATTAATCATTATTCTTTATTATATTTTTTAAATTTCAAATTATCTATTTAGAAATACAAGTTTACAAGCAAAATTATTCTTAAAAATAATTTCAACTTTGTAAATATATAAAAAGGTTAAACTGAAATATTTATAGATAACAAGAGCTTTTTGTTATTATGTGATTGCTGCAATTGCCAATAAGCATGTTTTACAAGTAAAATAAAAAAATTTTGAACTCCATTTGTAAAGACCAAATAAATATCTGTTAAGTCATCATAAGGCAATAGAACTTTCACTTATAATTATTTTTAAAAATGATACACTTTTTTATTAGCTTTTTGCAGATATGACATTATATTAAATTTTTTTGAATACTACATTAAATTTCTAATATGTCATCCTATGTTATAATCTTTTGAATTTTTTTTGTATCAAATTCAGAATTTGTGATAAAGCAATATAAAATTGTTTTTTTGCCCAAACACACACCCAGTATCAGATATTAATAAAATGTAATACACTATAAAAACATATAATATTTTATATGTGAATGGATGATTTTAAAATAAAATTAATAAAGCAATATGTTTAATACTAAAATATTTAAGAATAATCAGTATAACTTTAATTTAATAATTAAAGTTATTTATGTATGCATGTATATTTATTCTATCTATTTCCAAATTAATAAGAATATTATTTTAAAACTAACAATAAAATGTTGTTTAATACTTTAAAAATGAAGAGATTGTTTATTATGAGACTTGATAAATAAATCAAAGTAATATATATTAATTATTTGTAATGTATGTTTTTTTATATTTATTAAAAATGTACAATATTTTATTTTAAAATATTTATTAAATATTATTCTGTAATTTAAAATATTTTATTTGCAATGAATGCCATGATTTCTATAAAAGGATACTCTTGCATGTGAATAGATGATTGCAACGGGTTTAGACTTGGAATTTATGTCAACATTAAATAAATTAATACATTGAGTGATAATATGTATTTTGTTTCATTGCTACAGCAACAATAAAATCGAATCATGATATTAATCAGAACTTGAAAATAATACTATATTGAATGAACTTAATTATCTTTACTTCTTTTGTTCAAGTCATTTGCTATGTATTTTGCTTTCAATTTAGCTATTATTTGATATTTCAAAGTACATTTAACTTTTCTTAAAGCAATGTAATTCGATAATAAATACATACATTGTGTATACTATGAAAAAGTGGCTCATTGGTTTTTAAAAATAATATGCTAACTTCTTTTAACATTGTATGCTTAGCATGCTTTCAACTAACAGGAGTCATAATAATAACAGTTCAAAAGAATTACATAATTTATATAAGTGGCAATTTATGATTTATAGTGCATTAATTATAACATATAAATGAAATGATTATATAAGCCACTTTTTAGAAAGGGGGATGCATGATTCTTTTTTTATTGATGGCATTCGTATTATTGGTGATGTGCCAGGCTTCTTTAGTTTTACATTTTGTGTCATTTCTCTTGGAGCAGACATCACTAGTAGATGTGAGTTTAAAGGTGTGCCCATTCTTGGTTTTATGTTTGAAAAAAATAGATTTAACTTCTACATTGGTTATAGCCCTATTGTACTGATATCAATGTTGGGTCACCCTTATAAAGAGATTGACTTGGGATTTCCAAAGTAAACAGCATTGGAATTTGTGTTTATTGCAAGTGATTTTTTACATGACCTGGGAAACAAGCTCTGGGTTCAACTTATCCATAGTGTTATTAATTAAGTAGTTTAGGGTGGAAGGAGTATGAAAAAAAACTTTTGATAGTAGTTATTTTAAAATGCAAAGGTAAATCCATCAAAATATTTTGCCTTATGGCAATTACCTTTGGAATTATCCAAGTTGAATATCTTAAAACATCATGATAAAAGAGATAATGCAAAACAAAAAAATATTATGAAAAAAATCATTGTTGCAAAAATGCCTAAGGAACACATATTTTATTCATACAGTTTATCTAATACTAAGAGAAATCAACCTCTTTTGTATAAATAACTTATTATAAACAACTCACCTTATTAAAGAATATGGAATAATTGTATCATTCCAGGGATTCTATGAAAATAAAAGCATTAAGGGAATTGCTTATAATTGCATCAGCTTAAAATCCACTGAAAGAAAAAGGCAGCCAGGACATTGCTTCTGTCAAAAAACACAGATTTTAATAAAGCTTTATTTATTAATTAATGTATTATTTATCTTTATTATTGTTAATAAAATATACAATCCTCATAGCACACTCTTGCTAGATAGGTGAAAGATAAAAAAAAACAATCTGTGATGAACAGGTGTTTCATCATTTAAAAGTTTATACTTAATATTATTATAATATTTTTTTGTGTGCTTATTTGTTATTTAAAGCAAGATATTACTTAAACTTTTCATTTCAAATTAATATTTTGGAATATTTCTTTTGCTATACTATGTTTTATTGAGTATTTTTTGATCTCCATGGCAGTGAATTATTTTAATTTTTATGTTGTACTGTAATACAATAGAGAAAAATTCCTGATGACCTATATTGTTACCTCTCAAGCCATTATTGTAACACCACACATAATTTGGTGAATCATATATAAAAGAGTTTGAGGTAGATGTACTTATTAGAAATATATATTTAGTAAAATAATACAATATTTTGCATGAGGGGTACATATTTAATTAGATACAGATGATTATAGTATAAAATAAAAATAGATACGCATATTGTCTTTGTATGGTTGTGATTATTACTATCTTTAATATTTTTGGTTTATTTTAACAACACTTTGTGAAACAGTTACACACATTACAAGCAGTAAATATGCCTGAATTTAAATATTATTTTATATTTTAAGATGTCCTGCTCTTTATATTTTTTTTATTTATTATTATCATTAAATTTTATCATTATTTCATATTTTGTAAATAAAATGTATTTATATAAATCAATTTAATTCACATGTTTTTGCATTCTCACATTAACACATAACTGATAATTTATGGTCATGTAACATTTTATATATTTTATTGTATAGAATAAATTTTCAAAATTATAATTTATGGTTATTATTATAACCAATACTATTTAAACATTTAAAATTGGTGATGAAAGGGTAGTTAGTTAAATTACTATACTTTTGTTATTTATGGTATAGTTAGCCAAGTGAACACATATTACAGGGGTAATGTTTACTTAAGTTTGTTATTACATAAGATCTTACAATTTATGTAAATATTTAATTATTATAGACTATAGTTGAGTACAATAAAATTTCCTTTGCTATCCAGCTATATATTTTCAAAGTATCTATGTATAGCTTAATAATTTTATTTTAAATCCCTGAGAGACTTGTCATTCATTACTTATTTACAATTACATATTCAGCTTCCTGATGTTATTGCATAATAGCTGTTTACAAAAATTTGGATAATTTTTATTTTAAAACCCTGAGAGTCTTCCTCATATATTATGTTCACGTGACAATATTAATTTTGATGTCTAGTGATTATTTTGATATGACTATATATTACTGTAAATATAATATTACATATTCTCAGAAATATTTATCATGCCAAGTTTTAATATTGTTAGTCCATATATGATATGCAAAAGGGAAAACTTTGTCAATGCAATAATGTGTTTTCAATTTTTGTAATTTAAAAACTAATTGCAAAATGTTTGATCATAATATAATAATAAAAAGATTAAAGCCTTAATAATTATTAAAATGACAAAACATAAATTTCAAAATTGAAATTAATTGAAAAGTATAAGATTGATTTAGAAAATTTTATTTTTGACAATCAGTTTGCAAATTGGCATGGATTTAATAATAATTTTCATGATTACAAAGTGCCTATGGTTAAAAAAAGTGATGAAAAAATACTCTAAGAAAATTATATTTTTATGTATATTAAACAATACTCTCAGAATATTGATTTTTCTAGAAATATAATATTGTGAATTTTATTGGTAAATGAATTTGGGAGAAATTTTAGATTTGGATAAATTAATGAAATTTGTTGAAGGCCCTGTTAAGAAACATAAAATGGAAATTATTTCTTTCATGCAAAATTCTTATGAAACTCAGAGAATCTTAATATGATATCCAAATGATTTTCATTTTCTCATTTTATACAAGAAAGAAATATATATGATAGGAGCAAATTATTTTAATAAAGAACACATTGTTATAACATGATTATGTTTAATCTACAAAGCTACATATATATATGAAAAGTTGTCATCAAATTACATAATTAAGATTTTCATTATTAATATAGTTAGTTATTCTGTGAACACACAGAAAATGAATATTCTTAATTCTGTACTTACAAACTATTTAAATAAGTTGCTTAATAGAAAATTTGATTTTAAAGTTGTATGTTTTACTAAACAGCAGTTTATATTAGAAAGACTTGCAGGAACAATTAAGATTTTAAAAACATATAACTTTATTTTTATTTGATTGATGAAAAAAAGATAAATCAGCTTAGGATAAAGAGTATAAATTATTTATCCTGGATTATATGAAGTTACATATAGATCCTTAAGAAGTCTGTCTGGGTGATTGATTAATGTTTATATAATAAAAAAGTATTTCTTGTTAGTTATTGATCAAAAGTTGATAGAAAAATTGGAAAATCACATATATGAAATGAAAGAAGATTATCTCATAGATTTTTTATTCTCAGATGTTATATATAGTTATATGTTTATCTAATGTGTGAATATTTTGAGTGACTTTTCACTTAAGCATTAAAAGTTATTTTAATTATGTTGATGGTATTCTTATTACTGATTGTAGTCTTATAATGAATCTTTGCTTCTGATGACAATTTATATAGTATATAACTGTTTTTTTAAAAAATAGCCCTGCATGGGTTTATACAGTAATTGAGTGTCAGACTCTGGGGTGTAAAGTCCTTGGAACAAATATAGGTTTGGAACTTTCAATGCCTGAATTTATTAAATCATTCCCAGACGATAAAACATTTGAATATTATAAATGTTATTGTTAATATTTGTAACCCTCTGTTTAATTTACTGGCAAGGTATTTGTAAGTAATTTTAATCAGAAAGGAAATACACCTTATATTTATTCATTAGAATGTGATTTTAATATCTCAATGATATTTTGTTAAATAAGAAGGATATTATTATTATTATATTTACAATTTCTTGCCTGAAAATTTGTTTGACTAATTAGAGAAAAAAGCTATAACCTTTAATCTTTATCCAGCAGTAATTTTCCATAATCAAACTTAGTAAATCATAATTCAACATTCTATACTAAATTATAAAGACTTTTAGAAAGATATCAGTTATTACTTCTTTAAATCTTAAATATATTTTTATAAAGAATAAACAGAGACAAAAACATTATTTGTTTATTTGACATTTTGAAAATATCAACTTTCTCACTTTACAAAGATTTTCTGTAAGAATACAAAACTAATATCAAAAACACTTTTTTATATTATTTCTGAAAATTTCAAAACACTTTTCTCTAAATAACAAACTAAAACAATCATATTAATAATAATAATAATAATAATAATACATATTAAATTTATGGATAAATATTTATGCATTTGTAGTTATTTTCTAATTGAAAAAAAAAATTAACTTAATTATAGCAGAAATTAGTAGTTAGTTAAATGAAGTTTAGGACGCTATAATTACTTTTCTTAAGGCAAAAACTGATTAATGTAAAAAGGATTTTATTTTATTTTTGTAAGACCATTTGTGCTCTTTCTAACTATTGTTTGATTTTATACTTATGCAAAACATTACTACTACTTATGGAAAAAAAATAATTTAACAAGAATGTAATTTAAATAACTAAGACAAAACTCTTTGTGTTTATGTATTATATATAATTTATAGATTTAAATGATAAAAATTTAATAGGAAGTCTATATCTTATAATAATAACATTTCACTCTTCTTACACTTTAAAGCAAAATATATTTATTTATTCTTTACAGTTTAGACTGTTCCTAGCAGTCTTCATCAGAACTTAGTAGAAAATAAGATCTGATGAAGACCACTAGGAACAATCAAAACTGTAAAGAATAAATAAATATATTTTGATTTAAAGTGTAAGACGAGTGAAATGTTATTATATGTTATATAAAAAAAGCAAAAATAAAGAAGGAAAGAGGAAGAGAAGGTATTGAAGATTATATTACAATTTAAGTCTATGTGTTTTAATTTATTTCCCTGATTACAATTAATAATATAAAGTATGAATTAAAAACTGGTATTGCAAATTAAAATTATTTCCTCTAACAAATATAGTTGTCTGCAATACTTCAATCAAAAGTGGATCAACTTTGTACTTATTATCCAAGCTTATGTAATTAAATGGATACTTCATTGGAAATTTTAATCAGTTGCCAAAATTAGACAGAGAAAAGTATAGAGAGTAATATAATGTTGATGAAAAAAGAAAGATCTAGAATGCAGCTTATTTGGTCATAATTTTAATTCTAATTAAGCTTAATGTTAATAAGTTAAACACAAATTATTACCTATTTGAAAATCTAAACACATAGATACCATAAATTTATGTGCGCATGTTTGAATATCTGTGAACTTTTTCAACACTACTTTACTCAATAAAAAGTTAAAATTTCTGACATTGAATTATCTAATAGAAAAATTTATTTTCAGTTCTGAAAAAATTCTCTCAAGTATTTTTTTATTGATGGAATAAGGGTTGTTTCACAATTTTAACCAAGTTTCAGATTTGCTTCAATTAAATGTTGTTGTTTTTTTTTTTTTGCAACATAAAGCAATTAATTAATTAGATTTAAGATTACTTTATATATGGAGGTAATAAATAACCTAGTCTTATTTTTTATTGTCATATAATGTAAAATAATAAACAAAATAATTTTGTCAAGCATGAGTGGCCTAGTAGTTAGCATAGCTGCCTTCCAAGCAGCTGGTCTGGGTTTGCTTCCCAGTCAATGCATTTGACACATGAAGAAAAATTATATTAGAAATATGTTATCTTATCAAGATATATAAAGACTGAAAAAACATGTAATAGTCATTTATCCTGCTTCCAGATCTCAAAGGTAATCTTGCTATGTTTAAACATAGTAGGTTATTCTTTCCGGATTTCTCTATAACAGATATAGCTATTAGAAAAAAATCATATTCTAATTACTGTGAAGCACTTGTAAAACGTTATTGATAATTAAAGTGTATAACAAATAAAAAGAAGCTACAAATGAATAATAAAAAAAACCTAGAATCTTTCTAAGATTATCTATCTCATTTCTAAAATAGTATTTTGATCATTATCTACCATGCTTATCTACTATTAATCATTCTCAAATCAGTGAGTAGAATTAATCATAGTAACAATGTTTATAGTATTTATTACAACTGTTCTCATATATTGCACCCTGCATAAAAAATATCAAATTATTGATAACATTTAAAATACTTCAGAATTCAGAGACAATTTATTTAAGTTTCAAAGACTATTTACATATCTAACCAGAAACATATATAGAAAAACTATAAGTTATTATTTATAAATGTTTACTCAGACTTTTATTAAAACTTCAGTAATAACAAAAAAATCAAGTGTCAATCATTTATTTTTTACCTTTTGTCATTAATTTAATTTTATTGAAAAAGATATTAATTTACATTATATAATAACCTTTCTATTACATATTCTTTTATTAAAGTCAAAATATATTTTAAAATTCAAAGAAAGATTTATTTAGGAAAAAATAATTCAACTTTTTGAAAATATAATTATAGAGGAAATTTGTTTTATAGTACTTTCAAAAAACATTATATAAAACAATTTGAAATGTGTCTAAGAAAAACTGATACATACGTAGTTTCAAAATATTGTAATAAATATGGAACTATAATAAAAAAAAATCACTTTGTTACTAATTTATTGAATAATTTACATATTAAATTAAAAAATTGCAACATTTTTAGGAAATAAAAAAACAAATTAAAAATATATTAAAGAGGGGGAAAAAGGAAGTATTAATTTTATATATAGGAAAATATATATGAATACCTTGGCTAGAAAAAGGGGTTTGTTATTAACGGAATGAGACCTTTGATTCCTCTTGGAGACCTTAAAGGAACCGAGCGGGGCAAATTCCTAATGTCCATTCCATACATTCCTGTCGTTGCAGCTGTTATTACTATGTGATTATTCATATAGTATATGAACATGGATGGGCTGCTTACCAACATGCATTAGCCAGTGTGGTGAGTTTATTGGCTTTTATCTCTGAGTTTAAGATGAAAAAATAACATGGTCTTTCTTCTCATTTGCATTATAGGTCAGAACGAATATATATGTAAATGATAAATATTTTTCCAATAGATACATACAATCATGACAGACAAAAATAAATCATGGCATTTGTTCACAGGAGACTGTAAAATCACCAACCAAGGCAGCACTTAGTGGCAGAGAGTGCTAAGAATCCTCTGATTGTTGACCCAGGCTGCCATTTGATGATGACTTTTTATGTAGTTACTTACACAACTGCAGATCACTTTCAAGTGAAGGAAGATTGCAAGAAGTTGAAGAACTGTCTTATATTAAATTGGACATTAAACTACTAAACATCACATGATTACTATTTCTTATGCTAGCACATTACTGTTATTAAAACAGGCAAAACTCTCCACACAGTTATGCCACTCAGTGCCAACCAGAATAATCAATGGTTGCCAGAAGGCTTATGCATAAAATCCCTATCTAGTGCCTACTCATTCAATATCCCCAGACTAGTTTCTGGCTTGTGGCCTTTGTCAGTGAGGAGCTTTGGATCTGAGAGCACTGCACCTAGATCTTAGAATCTAATGCAACCCTCCAGCAGCCACCTTTTATCTCTATTTAACTACAAAACTATGAGAATGAAATTGAAAACACAAAAATATTTTCAATCTAAGCTCAATAGCTTATATAGTCATATGGGTCTGAACCCAGTTCAGTACCCAGACATTTTGTTGTCTTTGGCTCTTTAACAACCATAAACACCACTATCCTATTAGGCAGGATTGGTGTTAGACCAATAAACATTACATGATCACTACTAGCACATTACTGTTATTAAAACAGGCAAAACTCTCCATACAGTAGTGCCACTCAGTGCCAACCAGAGTAATCAATGGATGCCAGAAGGTTTGTGCATAAGATCTAGGTGCATTTCTCTCACATCTGAAGCTCCTCACTGATGAAGGCCACAAGCCAGAAAGTAGTCTGAGGATATTGGATGAGTAGGCACTAGATAGGGATTTTACATGCAAGCCTTCTGGTATCCATTGATTACTCTGGTTGGCACTGAGTGGCACTACAGTATGGAGAGTTTTGCTTGTTTTAAATTGTACATTATTGGACTTTGTGAAGTTAGAAGAAAATGTGAAGAGACAATTGATTTAAAAAGTGGACATGTATTCTACTATAAAGGCACAAATATTGGAATTACAAGTGCAGTAGGATTTATTATAAATAAAAAGTGGAACAACAACCTTGTGGAGATTGATGGTGTATCAGACAGAGTGTCAAAATTAGTTATACAGTTTAATAGCAGATACCAAGTGCAGATAATTCAGATTTATGCCCCAACAAGTTCTCATAGTAATGAAGTAGTGGAAGATTTTTATATCAATGTCCAAAAGCTTTTGATCAGAGTAAACATTTTAAAATTGTTATGGAAGACTTTAATGCTAGAATTGGTAAACAAATGAAAGATGAAAACATTGTAGGTAATTTTAGTTATGGTAATAGAAATGAGAGATGATATAGACTTGGAGAGTTTGCAGAAAAAAAACAACTTTATATTATGAATTCTTTTTTTGAGAAAAATGTTAAAAGGAAATGAACATGGAAGCATCCAAACGAAGGTACAGCAAGAATTAGATTCTATTTTGACTAACAGAAAATACATATTTCAAGATTGTAATGCTTTTAATAAATTTAACACATGAAGTGATCATTGTTTAATAAGATGTAAGATACATGTTAATGCAAAACTAGAGAGACAAAAATTATTAAGAAAAACAATATTTACAGTTGATATTCCTAATCTTCAGAAACATTCTAATGAATTTAAATTAATACTTACAAATTGGTTTCAAGTATTAGTAGATTTTGAACATGATTCAGATTTGAATGAAATTAATAATAAAATAACTGATACACTTTTAAAAACTGCAACAAAGGTAGCTGGTAAAAAGAAGCAGCAATTGACCAATCAACTTTCTACTGAGACTAGAGAATTTATAAAGAAAAAAAGGAATATGGAAATATACAAAAACGATGCATTAAAAAAGATTGAACACTTTAAATTTTGTAAATTGGTGCAGAAAAGAATTGAAAATGATATAAGAAAATATAACTGTGAACTAGCAAAGAAAGCTGTAGAAAAGAATAAAAGTCTCAAGAGTGTAAAACACCATTTTGGTATTGGTAGGAAATTTATATTTCCAGTAAGAAAAAAAGATGGAATTATTATTAAAAAGAGAGATATTATGAAATGGGTAGAAGACTTCTCTCAAGAATTATATAGTAATTAAGAACAAGTACCTCCTATATCTATTTTATTTTCAGAATTGCCCAAAATTTTAAATGAAGAAGTGAGACATTGCAATTAAATTTATGAAAAAAAGAAAAGCTCCATATAATGATGGAATTATAATTGATATTTTAAGAAAAGCAGATCAAGAAATTGAATTTTTTTAGCAAAGTTATATACCAAATGTCTAAATGATAAAGATAAACCAGATAATTGGAAGAAGGCAGTATTAAAATTAATATTTAAAAAAGATGATAAAGAAGATATACCTTTTATCAGTTTTATACACAATTTTTACCAAGATAATTACAACTTATCTATAGAGAACATTGGACTTGTACCAATGAAGAAAACAAGCTGGATTTAAAAGGGATTTTAGTACAGTAGATCATATCCATGTATTGAGAGAAGTTATAGAAAGGACAAAGAATATGAGTTGCCATTATGCTTTGGATTTATAGATTATGAAAAGGCATTTGATTTTATAAATATTTCTTCAGTGATTAAAGCATTGGTTCATCAAGGTATAGATCCAGGATAGTGTCTTATTTTGAAGAATATTTATAAAAATGCAACAGCAACAATTAGATTACATAATGATACTAGGAAGTTCAACATTGAGAAGGTGTAAGACAGGTGAATCCTTATCTCCAAAACTTTTTACAGCAGTGCTGAAAGAAGTATTTTGTGAATTTAAATGGGAAGCTAAAGAAGTAAAAGTAAATGGATGATTATTTAAGTCATTTAGATTTTGTAGATAATGTAGTTGTTTTTGAAAATAATGTTTTAGACCTGCAG
The DNA here is from genome assembly GCA_028023455.1 of Epiperipatus broadwayi. Lineage (NCBI taxonomy): Eukaryota > Metazoa > Onychophora > Udeonychophora > Euonychophora > Peripatidae > Epiperipatus > Epiperipatus broadwayi. The sequence goes on from JAQFVV010006232.1 coordinate 2,555,333, forward strand.
TAAATGTTGCAGGAGTTATCAACTAAAAGTAGGAATGTAGGACTAAAGATAAATGTTAAAAAGACTAAAGTAATTTTCAATGGATTTTCTGGAAATATGAAAATAAAGATTGATTACGATGAGTTAAAAAAAAGTTAACAGCTACAAATACCGTGGTCAGATTATTAATATAGATGGAAACATAATGGATGGAATTAATCATAGAATTAAACTTGTTTGGAGTTCTTTTGGTAGAAATAACTTGATACTAAAAAAGAAAATATGCCTATGAGTTTGAAAAGGAAGGTTTATAATAAATGTGTTTTACCAGTTCTTACTTATTGATCTTAGACTTGCACATTTAAGAGAAGTGCAATAGAGAGGACTTCAGAACACTCAAAAAGTATGGAGAAATGCATGTTGGAGTAACAAGAAGAGATTGAAAATACATTAAAAACTGAACTGTAGTTGGACTGAACATATTACTAGAAGAAATGATCATCGATAGACAATTGAGATCTTAAACTGGATTCAAAGAGATTGTAAAAGATATCACATGTGAGATCGATGGATGAAATAAGAAAGTGTGCAGGAGTGATGTGGATAAGAAAAGCTAAATATCAGAGATGGATTGAACTTGAAGAGACCTTCATCCTACAGTGGATTGATAATAGTTGATGATGATGATGATGATATGAGTACCTTACATTATATAATCAATATTTTTAGTATTTAGTTAATATATTATTTCAATGTAATTTATTATTATTATTATTATTATTATTATTATTATTATTATTATTATTATTATTATTATTATTATTATTATTATTATTATTATTATTATTATTATTATTATTATTATTATTATCATTATCATTAACATATTTTGTATTATGTTTAAAATTAAAAGGAAATGTAAATATATAAACAGTTATGAAAATTTTCTTCTATATAAAATTTGAACTAGGGTTTAGTAGGGGAAAATGACATTTGTAATTTTGTAAATATATTTTGAGCTGTCTTTACATAAACGAATATAATGAATGTATTAATCATGATACAAGATTTTAAAATGTATTTATATAGTTTTTTGCAACAATGTTTTATTTTACATGTTCTATACCACCGCACTTTTAAATCGATTATGGTAGGACTTTCTTATGAAGTAATAATAAATATAAATGTCTTTTGAATTAATTTAAAGAAGGGTAAAAACCTTGATGAATAACAATGTAATAAATAGCAAAAGTTTTAGTATTCTAAACATCCGTATTAAAAATTTTCAAAATTGGAGGTAAATTAAATACATTTCTTAATATTAGTAGAACAGAATTTATTTAACAATAATGTTGAAGATGTGCATATGAATGAATATTTATAAATGCAAAATTTGATTCCTTAATGAATAATTCTATTAGTTATTGATAAGATAAAAATGTTTTGACTTAATAAATTTGAAATATTAGATATATTTGAAATTTATAAACTTTATACTTTTCTTAAAATTAAAGATCATACTAAGTAAAGATTTTTTTTTTTATTAAAATCATCAGAAGACGAAACAATTTATATTTTATTGGCAATATTGTATACAGGTTGGATTAGTCATAGTTGAATACTAGTAGAATAATTTGAAATGTTAAATGAAGATTTCTATATACATATGTTATGTAATAGTGTTGATTATAATAGTCATTTATCATTTCCTGTATTAAACATATTAATTCCTGACGATTTTCTTGGGTTAAGAGAAGAATTGACTAGTATATATTTATATTTGGTTTGTGTGGATAGTTAACAAATTCCTATAACAGGAACCTATTTAGATATTTAACTTAATAAAATTATTAATATTTTATTAACGAGAAAGTAATTTATATTTGGCCATATATAATACATATATATGTAATATGCACGCCCATGAAGAAGTTTTGAATTTTTATGGGGTATATGGATTGTGTATATTTAATTAGATTTGATGAATATAGTTTGATAAATTGAGAATATATATTTCTTAGGATGAAGTAAGTAATTTGCTGTTAACTGAAAGGATATTCTTCGATTAGTCTTTAAGGCCTTAAAGCAATTGAGCAAGGCAAATGCCTAATATCCACTCGACATCTTCTTGTTGTTGCAACTATTAATATTATATAGTATATGGAGCATGGCTGGGATGCTCACCAACATGCATTATCCAGGGTGGTGAGTTTATTGGCTTTTCCTTTTGAATTTTACATCATGGTCTTTTTTTTAGTTGACTAATAGCTCTTAACAGAAGTATCAGTTGAGTTTTTTTGAAGGCAGAATGAATGTGTGTGAATGATTTTTTTCTCTTCTAATAGATATTTACAATCATGACAGACAAAAATAAATCATGGCACTTATTTCTCCAAGGCTGTAAAGTCAACAGCTAAGGCAGCAATTGGCAGCCAAAGCTGGAGGGTACTGAGAATTTTCAGATTGTGGACCCAAGCTGCCATTGGTGATGATGACCTTTTATTTAGATACTTACAATTGTAGATCAGTAAAGGAAAATTGCAAAAATTGGAAGAACTGTCTTATATTAAATGGAATATTATTGGACTTTGTGAAGTTAGAAGAAAATGTTAATAGACAATTGATTTAAAAAGTGGACATGTACTGTATTAAAAATGAACAAACATTGGAAATACCAATGAAGAGGATTAATTATAAATAAAAAAAATGGAAAACAACATTGTGGATATTGATGATATATCAGACAAAGGGGCAAGATTAGTTATTCAACTGAACTTGTTTAATGTCCAGGCCACCATACTGAATTTTTAAAAAACTGTCTTGAGGCACAATTTTCACAATAACTTCAGTTTTAAAAAAAAAACATAACTTCAGTTGTAATAATGTTAGAGCAAAAAAGCTCTACATTGATAGAAACTATAAATCTAAGAAAAACATCACATGATCACTACTTCTTATGCTTGCTTATAACTGTTATTAAAATAGGCAAAACTCTCTATACATACTGCTACTCAGTACAAGCCAGAGTAATCAATGGATGCCAGAAGGCTTGTGCACAAATTACCCATCTAATGCCTACTCAGCCAATATCCCCAGACTAGTTTCTGGCTTGTGGCCTTCATCAGTAAGGAGTCTTGGATCTGAGAGCACTGCACCTACATCTTAGGATCTAATTCAACCCTACATCAGCCACCTTTTATCTCTATTTAACTACAAAACTATGAGTGGCAATATATATAGAGAGTATTGCCTGTTTTAATAGCAGTTATAATTAAGCATAAGAAATGATCATGTGATATTTATTGGCTTAAAACCAATCCTGCCTAATAGGATAGAAGTGGGTATGTCTATTAAAGAACCAAAGCCACCAAGATGTATAGGTACTGAACTGAATTCAGACTTATATGACTATATAAGCTAATGAGCTTGGATTGAAATATTATGTTTTCAATTTAAGACTCATAGTTTTGTAGTTAAGTAGAGATAAAAGATGGCTGCCAGAGGGTTGCATTAGATCCTAAGATCTAAGTGCAGTGCTCTCAGATCCAAGCTCCTCACTGATGAAGGCCACAAGCCAGAAACTAGTCTGGGAATATTAGATGAGTAGGCACTAAATTGGGATTTTATGTACAAGCCTTCTGGCATCCATTGATTACTCTGGCTTGCACTGAGTGGCAATATGTATAGAGAGTTTTACCTGTTTTAAAACTAAAGAAAACAATAAGGCTAAGATAAACAATCGTAACCATTCTAAAAAAAATAAGGAATAAAAAGACATTTCAACATCCGACATAATTATTATTTTATTGTTTGTTCATAATTTCTAATTTATCATTAACTAAGTTAAAATTACATCTTCATTGATAATTTCTTTGTATTTCTCACAAAATTATCTTTCAAACCATATATAATATTTCTTACTTAAGATAATTCATAGCTTCAGAATCTCCAAAATAAGTCATATATGAATTCTTCATTTTTATCTTGTACCCCAAAAGTTACCAAATCTCAAAAAATTCATCCTAATAAAAGATACAAAACAAATCATTTCCAGAAGATGGATATGCATTTGTCATCATAGCAATTGGCTTCTTGTCTATCTAAAACTAGAAATTGTACTTTACTGTCTATATCACTGATAAAATGAGTTTCATCTCTTCATTTTATATTTTTTGTGTATATCAGTGATGTTTATATTCTTTATGCACATCTATGATGCTATCTTGTTGTATTTATTGTCCCACAAAGATATAATTTATTTGCATATACCTCATTTGCTAGCTATAGAATTGAAAATAATGTGATGCAAGATGTGGCAAAACTACTGACTCCACAGCATGAGTACCAAGGTTTGGGCAAGAATCAGAATTTGATTCTTTGCCTGCATACAATTACATGTGGTATATACATAAATATTGTGGTTATCTCCACACATACACCATTTGAAATCTCTCTTTGTTAGTTTTAAGTGTTTATATTTTCACATAGTACTATGCCCAGTAAATTTTGTGATTGCTTTGTCAACTGCAAAATTTCTATATATTTGATAATCAGTCCTAAAATTTACATTGTACTGCTCTATATACCTTAATTTTATATATATATATATATATTGTGCCCTTTTGTATGGGTCACCATCTAATTTTTGTGCTAATCTATTAAAAATTTTAAATTTAAGATATATTTGAATATGTGATGTTAATTTTGCTTATGGTAATATTTCAAAAGGTTTAATTAAAGCAATCTATGAGTGTTTGATATGTAAAATTGTGCTGATATAGAGAGAGACATTTTAAATGATGATGATTATAATATATAGTTGGGAAAAATAGCCATAACCAATACTGCATTAATATATTTAATAAATATATTTAAAGCTAAAAGTTTTAAAAGACAAGTAAAATTAAATGCATATTTTATTTTATAAAATAATATTATAAAAGAATATAAATATTTTAATTATTATAAGTACTTAAATAAAGACTAATATTTGATTTTAATAATATTGGATAATTATTTTAAAATCTATTATAATATCTTATTTATTTAAAAAATATTTATTTTAAAATGCAATTGTTAGTTTATTTTTAGACGATGACAAGCGTTTCTTGTGTTATAAAAAAAACAGATGTTAGTTAAATTTACACAATGCTGGAAGTTTTTAGTAAAGTTCAAACTATTTTAAAAATTATGTTATAAATTTATAAATAATACGTGAGCTATCACGAGATAAAATAGAGATATTCAATGTAAATATTAAATCTGATTTTAAAATATTTTTTAAAAATATGACGTATAAAAAATACTTAGTTTATTTAAAAATAATCTTATAAAAGTTAAAATTAAAATCAATAGGTAAAAATATTTTTAGAAAATATTTAATGGATTTAAATAAATGATAAAGATTATTTAAAATTTAATAATGTAATAAATATTAAATATTAAATAAGTCATTATTTATTTTTAATTTTTTTGTTGGTAAATATGTAAATAAGCCAGCAAGTTGATTGTTTAATCTACCAATCAAATGGGAAGTTTTCTATAAAAGCTCATTCAATTGTTAGGAGAGGACTTCTGATTGAATTTTCAAGTTAATTGTGATTAAAAAATAGCTAATTAAATTTATAGACGCTCTAAAATCATTTTTAAAATTACAAGAGTGTCTTATAAATAATCTATAAAAGTTTTAAATAATAGACATGCAGTGTTAATTTAAATTTTCCTATCAATCTCTCTAATTGGCTCAATTTCAAGCAAATAATCATGGAAACATCATATATAGTGAAAATATATCGGAAACTTTATACTAGAGATATGACAAACCTGGATTAGTTCGAAAATTACGGATGGAGAAAAGTAATATTTTGAAGTATATAATTTTAAAAGCTAATTACTATTGACTATTAGAAAATAGATATTTTAAGAATAAAATACTTCTTTATGAAGAAAGTATTTTGAAGCTATAAATTTAAAAATATATCTTAAGTAAAGATATTAAAAAATGAAAGTAGTTTTATAAATACTTCTTGTTAAGTCTTTATGTTTAAAAGACTGAATATTGACAATTTAAAAGGCAAATAAATTGAAAATATAAATTAACTAAAAGTCTTAATATAATAAAAATTATTATATTAAATAATTTAAACATAGTCGTTTATAATAAAGGCTTATTCTTACCTGGATATTTTGTTAAAAAATGCAAGTAATATGTGATCCCAATCGATTTAAAATAATTAAATGATAATTTTTCATAAACTATAGACTAATTTAAAATAATAACTTTAATAACTTCTAGAAAGAATTAAACAGATCCTATAAACTATTTTAATTTATTTTATTTCTTTGAGAATACTTTTATTTTTAAAAGAACGTTTTTTTTTTCATAAACTTTTAAAAAAACACGTGATGGACCGGAAACAGAAATGGTGTTCTAGTGAATTGTCTAGGATTAAAGAACTTTATGGTAAAAGGAACATCCTGGATTTATGTAATATGATTTTTTTTATTTATCTAATATAAAAGTTAAATATTATTAATCTATTAAAAATAAGATAGGTACATTTTTAAAATAATAACTAAAGTAATATAATAATTAATTGCATAAGTTTATCTTATAATTAATATAAAAGTAATATGTTAAAGAATGATTGTGAGTGTAAATGTGATTTATTCTATGAAGCTGTAATTCCGAAGAATATTGGAAGATGGACTGGACATTAATTCATTATCTATGGTAAAAATTGTGTAATAATAATAATTTTGATGTATTTAATATGTTTTCTTTAGATCAACCAAATATTATGTTATTTTGAATGAATGTATGATTATTTTAAAAATACACACACAGTATATTGGCAGTGACAGTTTTATTTAAATATGCATAATTTGAATTTATGATATAAATACGATACAACATTACATAAGAAGCTTAGAAATAATTATATGATTCTTTCGTAAATAAATTTTAATATTTTATTTATGTTATAGTATTAGAATTATATTTGTTATTTCTATGTAATTATTTTATTGCAAGTTAGGAATAGATTTAAAAGTCTATATTTTACTGTTGTTTTATTGGATAAATTAAGTTAGGTTTTATGTAGAAGTTTCTGTTGGATTAAAGATTTACCGAAAATAGATGATGAGTATAAATAGTTTTGGATAATTAGTATCTATTTAAAGTTGATAATTGTTTTTTTTCCGGAATGTTTAAATAAGTTTTAGAGGATATTTTGTAGAAAGAAAGTTATTTAAAAGGAGTAGAATGACACATAAAGTAGAGTAATAATTTTACATAGAAAAGAATCATAGAATTTATCTAATGTAATACTTTATGAATTTGAAATAAATGAATTATTTTAATATTATTATTTAACAGTACATATATGTAATGCATATTTGATAAAACATGTAGCATGAATTGCAATAAGTGAAATATAAAATTATAATCAACTATTTGTTATTACATTATAAAGATACATTAGTTTCTATATTATGCTATTAGAGTAATGCTAATAGTAAAGTGAACACATACTAGTACATGATGAAATAAGTAACAGTAATACTTAAGTGATGTAGCAGTTTAATTAGTAAAGTTTAATTGTCTACATATGCTACATAAATATTATTTACATAAATTTTTCTGTGTAATAATTGAAGTTCACTGATATTTATTTAAAGTCTAAGTTTTGAAAACATACTTTAATGTTATTAGTACAGCATTTTAAAGAATGTATAATTACTTATTGGGAGTATGAGCTAATAACAGTGTAAACATCTTGTATTATTATTTTCTTATTTTATTTTCTTTGTTTTTTCATAATTTGAACTGTAAATATTGTAAATAAATTCTTAATCAAAGTTAATGTTAATAAATTTGTTTAATTTGTTTTAAAAGTGTGTCGAGTTCATTATTTTACACCACAGCATTTGACAGCAGATAATTTGAATAAACATAATATTTGCACAATGTGAATTTATTAATATTATTTAGAAATAAATACAATATTTTCCTGGTTATCATTTATGAGAATTGATTGACATTATTACATCATATTACAATGGTCATAGAGTAATTATAATGCATAATATAAGAGTACAATATTATTTATTGCCACAGATTATTAAAATTGTAAGATTTTGATTTATTTCAAAATTAAGATGCTATATGAAAATAAAAGATATACATATTATTATTTATTTAATGATTGATGATATAACAGAAATAGATAGGATTAAGTTATACCCTAAGATTAGTAGTGAGTATTATTATTATTAGAATAAGTTAGGTGTATTTAGGTTTGATATAAAATCCCTTATCATACTTATTTACATGAGTTATCATTACTTTAAGATAATTAGAAGAACCTGAGATTATTTAATTATATTTTAAAAATTAAAAGTTAAGATTTATTTGTTTATTATTATTATTAAAGATAGTTTATTTTATTTTAAAAGCCATAAGAATGCTGTAGATGTAGTAGTAAGTTAATAAGGAGGTAATAGTATTCTTATGCCATTGAGACAATGTCTTGGGAGGTATTGACTCAATGTAAATCTACTTATTGCTTTGTAACTTTACTTCACAGTCTCATGATTTTAATAAATACTTATTTAATGAGCACATAATATAGAATATATTGATTTTGATAATTGATAATAAATTTAATTAGAATATGATATTATAAAAGTAAATTAAAGATAGATATGCAAATTTTAATTAAGCATTATAATTTAATTGAGCTAGTCATATTTCAAACTATATTATACATCGAGAAGTAAGGGTACAATATATATATATATATAAACACAAACCTGCAATTGCAAACCTGAAACAGTAAAATATAAACATAGTAATAAATATAGTAAAATAAACATAGCATAAATTATTAAACCTTTTGAGAATCATTATGTCTAAAAAATAAAATTGTCTAAACATTAGATCAAAGCCCCAAAATTACATAAACTACTTTTGTTGTATTTGTATACAAATGTTTAAATTTATATATGTATAATAAAGAGCATAAATGATATATAATTTATATACTACACAGACAGCAATACAAATGCAAACATATCATTTATCAAATATTTTTTAAAAATTTACTATTCAAATAATTAAAAAATAAAAAATTTTAATACAATCCAATATTCTGATTACATTTTGAAGTCCTTAAGATGTGAATTATCACCATATTTGTAGTCTGTCATAATACACTCTTTTGGCTGTTTAAAAACTTCTGTTTTTATCTTCTCCATAAAAATTAGTAAACTGAGAAAAAAATAAAAGAATTAAATGAACCTATTCATAGAAAATTTAATTTTTTTTCGAATTTTAAAGTAATGTACTTCATTAGAAAGAAAATTGATAAATACAATGAACGCTGGGATTTATGTTGATGTCATGCTTGTGGTTTTCATATAATTTTAAAAAGAACACAAAATTTCAATTAAGCACCACTATGGTGCTGCATTGCTGCTCTAACTACTTAACATGTTAATAGCAGATATCAAATGCAGATAATTCAGGTTTATGCCCCAACAAGTTCTCATTGTGATGAAGAAGTAGAGGATTTTTATATGGATGTACAAAAAGATTTTTATCAGACCAAAACAACATTTTAAAATTGTTATGGGAGACTTTGATGCTAGAATTAATAAACAATTAAAAGATGAAAATGTTGTAGATAAATTTGGTTATGGTGATAGAAATGAAAAAGGATATATACTTGTGAAGTTTTCAGTAAAAGAGAGATTTTATATTATGCATTCATTTTTTTTTAGAAAAATGTTAAACACAAATAGACATGGAAACATCCAAATTTGACTAATAGACAATATGTATTTCAAGATTGTAATGTTATTAATAAATTCCAACACAAGAAATGATCATTGATTAGTAAGATGTAAGATAGGTGTTAATGCAAAACTAGAGAAACAAAAATTATTAAGAAAGCCAATATTTACAGTTGATATTCATTTTCAGAAACATTCTAATGAATTTAAATTAGAATTTGCAAATTGGTTTCAAATATTAGTGGATTTTGAACATGATTCAGATTTGAATGAAATTAATAGAAAAACAACTGATACACTTTTAAAAACTGCAACAAAGATAGCTGATAGAAAAAGCAGCAATTGACCAAAAAAAAATTTTCTCAGATAAGACAATTTATGAAGAAAAGAATATCTGAAATTTTGTAAAATGTTGTGAAAAAGAGTTGATAATGACATAAGAAAATATAATTGTGAACTAGTAAGGAAAACTGTAGAAGAGAAAAAAAGTCTCAAGGATGTAAAACAACATCCTGTTATGGGAAGGAAACTTATTTCTGCAATAAGAAAAAGGCATAGAATTATTATTAAAAAGATACATGACATCATGAAATGAAATATATAGAATTCTATCAAGAATTATATAGCAATAAAGAACAAAAAAGTACCTCATATAAGTACTATATTTTCTGAATGACCATCCAGAATTTTAAATGAAAAGGTGAGTCATGCAATTAAATTTATGAAGAAGAGAAAAGCTCCAGTTAATGATGGAATTATAATTGACATCTTAAAAAAAGCAGGGGAAGAAATAGAATTTTTTTTTTGGCAAAGCTATATGCCAAATGTCTAAGTGCTACTGATATACTAGATGATTGGAAGAATGCAGTAGTAATATTAATATTTTAAAAAGATGATAAACAAGATATTACAAATTATAGACTTTTCTGTTTTTTATCAGTTTTATACAGAATTTTTACTAAAATAATTACAACTATTCTACAGTGAACTTTGGATCTTAACCAAGGGTGAATGACAAATTCAAATTAAAAGTGATTTTAGTACAGTGGATCACATCCAAATATTGAAAGAAATTATAGAAAAGACTAATAAAATGAGCTACTATTGTGCTTTGGATTTGTAGATTATAAACATGCATTTGATTCTATTTGCACTATTTCAGTGATTAATGCATTAGATCATCAAGATATGGATTCAGGATATTATCATATTTTGAAGAATAATTATAAAAATGCATTAGCAGCAGTTATATTATTTAATGATACTAGGAAAAGTAATATTAAGAAGGGTGTATAACAGGATGATTCCATGTCTCCAAAGCTCTCTTTTACAGCAGTTTTGCAAGAAGTATTTTGTGGATTCAAATGGGAAGTTAAGGGAATAAAAGTAAATGGAGATCATTTAAGTCATCTAGATTTTGAAGATGAAGTAGTTATACTTGCAAATAAAGCTTTAAAGTTTCAAAAATGTTGCAAGAGTTATCAGATGAAAATAAGAAAGTAGGATTAAAAGCAAATGTTAAAAATAGTAATGTTTAAAGCATTTTCTCAAAAGATAAGTTAGAAGAAGTTAACACCTACAAATAACTTGGGCTAATTATTACTACAGTTGGAAACATAATGGATAAAATTAATCATAGCATTATATTTAGTTGGACTGCTTTTGTTAAAAATAACTTAATATTAAAAGGACATATGGCTATGTGTTTGAAAATGAAAGTTATTAATAAATGTGTTTTACCACTACTTACTTATGTATCAAAGATTTAGAGAGTTAACAAAAGAAAAATATAGAGACTCAAGACCACTCAATGAAATATGGAGAGATGCATGTTAGAAATAACAATTAAGAGATTAGAAATGAAATACATTGGTGAGATAATAGATATCATTGAAAGAATTAAGAGACTGATGTGGAGTGAAGCTGGACATATTTCTAGAAGTGACCCATAATAGATCGATAGCTAAAATCTTAAACTGGATTGTGCTGGGTGATGTTTAGAAAAGAGGCTAGAGACTGGAGAAGATGGATTGAACTTGGAGAGACCTTCATTCTGAAGAGATTGATAGTGTTTGGAAGTGATGATGATAATCTACTTGTTAGTAATTTTATTATTTGACTCATTTTATATATTATTTTAATATTTTTCAATTGTGTTCTCCTATATTATCAATATTGTTAGGGTAATAATTAATGTTGATTAAGGAAACTTTAAAGTTATGATCAAGAAATTATGCCAGTAATAAAAGAATTTGTAATAGTTGGGGGGGGGGGATTCATTTCCAGAGCCTGATATCCAAACCCTTTAATAGGTGTATACATAAGTTAAATTTACTATAGCATGAGTATTGTTATAATTATAATAAAATTATCAAGATAAATTATGTTACAGCAAATGAACATATTTAAATCTGATTGTAAATTATTTAAAAAAGGAAATCATTTAGGTAGCAGAAAATGAAAAGTTACGATCCTTTATAAATATATCCTATTACTAAATAATACTTTTGTGAAAGTGATGCAAAGGAAAACTAGCCCCTGTAGAAAATGGCCATATTTTATATATCAATATAAAATGCATGATAATGGGTCATCAATTAATAGTAGTATTGTGCATATTTGTATATAGATAAATTCTTTAGTTATATATTTTTGAGTAATATTCTTTCATATGTTACATTGAAAACAAGCATCATTTAGTTCCGAGAATTATGATCGCTTTTATTTGGATTATAAATCTTGAAAGTATAACAACTTTATATATATAATACTTTCTTGGTAAGAAGTTATAGGTTTATAAAAGATTTTTCTCAGGTTTTATATATTTAAATAAGTATGCTCCAAAAATTGGCATTTACGAGATTAACTATGAATATTTGGTAATTAACTTTTTTTTTTTTTTTAAAAAAAAAAAAAACAATCTTCAGATGTCATATTCCAGTAAAATATATCAATCAAAAAACATATATGTTAGCCAGGAAGGTTAATAGCAATAAGACAATGGGTGGAACCACTTGATCTTGCTTGTCTTTGAAAGGTTCTTACTATAGCATAATCTGCCCCCCTGACTGGCCAGCCAGGGCTCATATATCCATATATCTTCTTCATTAATCCTACAGAAGGTTCTCACGAATAGTTCTTTTATGGAACCACTGGCTCTCCTTTCTTTTCATCTTGTAACCATGTTACCTGGTCCTAAGGGACTGATAAATCACCCCATGTCATGTGGCATACAATTATTTGTTATATTTAATCTACATAAGTGTCACAAAGATTTATGGTAGTTTATAGTGCACATGTCTTCTAAAAATATTGTATTCTCATTTTCCCTCTCTTGTATCCTTTTGATTTTATTTCTTATATATTAGCCTAATGTGAATTGTAATAAATCTTGTTTGAAATGAATAGATCAATCAAAAAAGTTTTAAGGTTAATTTTTAGTTAAAGTAAAAGTATTTTATTTAAAAAAAAATATCGTTGTATATCTATTAGTATATTTAAAGTCAAACATCAAATATTGAAAGTATTTTTGTCTAATTAAAAAAATATTGAAGTATTTCAATTCTAATAAAGTAATTTGGCTATTGACAGAGTCATTTTAAATGTGCAATCAAATGGTACTGACTCTTGATGCTATTTTACATTTCTCATTAGTTTGACATAGTTTTGTTCCATTAAATGGTATATTTTTAATGATAGTAAATCCATAATTTAATTTATATTTTTATTTCTATATATCAGATATAATTAGAGGATATAAGTATATCTATTTTCAATATCCAGTAGGAATTATTTTTTTATTTGTTAAGTTAAAAGGTAAAGTTTTGATTTTTTAGAACCTTATACTTTTATTTTAAATATATTTTCATTTACAATGATTTTTAATAATAAATATAAAATATATATTATTTTTATAATTATTAATATTTTTTTCTTTTACTGATTTATATGCATTAGAAAATCCACATGATGACCATAATTGGCCATAACTGTCACATGTTTATTTAACCTACATATTCTGTTTGTTTATTTGTGTCAAATTCTTAAATCAATATTTAAAATAATTCTATTGAACAGATTTTCCTTAAATTTTGTACACTTATTAGGTATTAATGTCAATGCAATATTACATTTCAAAGTTTGTCCAGCCAGTTGTTCTACCTAAATGTGCTGGCAGTCCAAACTTCACAACACATTAATATTGATCAAGTAAGATTTTAGTGCTGTGCAACAGTCAGGGATATATTTTATTAATATGCTTTTATTGGATTTCATGATTAATTCACTACAATAGTAAAAAAAATGCAGATGAAATCTTACATTCTCTTGATTGTTTAATTAAAACTTTCTTTTTTTAAAAAAATGCTGATATTGAATAAATAAATTTTAATTTGCATACATTTTATTTCAAATACTGAAAATATCATGGTAGTATGTAGATACTCAGTTTTTAATATATCCTAATACTAAAAAATAAATAATATATATATTTTTCTTTTTAAAAATATATTAAATCTTTTTTTTATAATTAATTAATATATAGTATTTTTAAAAATATCAATTACTTACTATATATAATGAAGGCAAATAATTTTGTATATATATAAAATGGCTAATACATTCTGTATTCCTGTTATTTTGTATCTGTTAAATTAATTTCAATATCATAAAAACATCTTTTCAAACAATATAATTTTTAGCATTATAATAGAAAATAAATATAAGAAAAATTATTGTAGATTTAATTAATAAAAAATTATGTTTAAAAATGAAAAGTAATGAATGATTAATGATTATAATAAACAGATTTTATATTTGTTAAATTAACTGCTCTAGAATATCTATAAGATTAAAATGTTTATGAAATTTATTAATCATAATTTAATCAATATTTTTTTTAAATTCCAGCTTAAAACTATTAACATTACAAATTCATCTTATCACTGAAATGTTTGGAATTAACTCATTATGTGAATTTTGTATATTTTACTCATAAAAAGGAAAATAATAACTAAATAAGAAAAATAAAACCATGAATCGAAAAAGCAATTAAATCTTCCATGAAAATAACATTGAGAATCTCAAATCAATTAGTATTAAAATAACAATAAGAAGATATTAAAAAAAACATTGATAAAATGAGTTTAAAAAATGAAAAAGAGAAATCTTGAAGTAATTGAAGAAAGTAGATTAGTATGCATCCAGAACAGATTATAGATTTATAATTAGTATATGATCAATTAGAATCACAATGCCTTATGAAGACTTAAATGAGATCTATAACTAAACACAAAGGTAGAAAATAAATCATTGTCACAGATTCTTGAAAAATTAATTAATTATTTTGAAGAAAATATTTACTAATTGTACAACACTATTATCACTGTCATTATTAGATGAAATGATTGAGAGATCAGAATGAAAAGATTAACTTATCGAAAATGAATTTAGTCTCATAACTAGAAACATTGTCTTATTTATATCTTCTAGATATTATTCTTATAGTGCTTTCTTTTCACAACCTTCATTTATTTTCATTTAATACTCAATAACTGGAAATAGCAGAGAATTTTTAAAATTACTCTAGGAAAAAAATTCTACTAATTTACAAAAGAATACAATTTGTAAATATGTATTTCACAGATTGTCAGATAATGACAAAAATATTTCCACAAAATAAATATATTCTAAGAAAATAATATTTCTAATAAATTATATTTTATCTTCATCCAATATTTAAAATACTTCCAATGTTAAAAAACAATAAACAACCAACAAATCTATTATCACACCATATTAGTATATAGGTATATGAGCATAGACTTTCAACCCACCACTCTCCACACTATCTCATAACACTGATACACTTGAACACATATATGTTGAGAAGAAATAATCACCAATATATGTATTTTGTGCTAAACCAGCAATCATCAGTTGGTCCGGATTACCACCTCTACACATATATGCTTTAAGTGCTCAGATATATATTAAGATAGCCAATCCTCATACTTTAATAGACATGCTTCAATCTACTCCACACTCCAACTCTTCAACCATCCATTCAATTGAAAATCTGATAATGGAATGCTCAAAGGCCACCCTGAGGCCGAGATTCTTATCACACCCATGTTGACTTATGGTCAATCTGACCCCTCATGTACAGGACATAATCCATTTAATACAAATGCAAGGGATGGGCAGACATCTCTACTATGTAATAACTGAATCACACAGGCTTATTTATATACCTGTTTATATATATATGGTATATGAGCACAGACTCTCACACAACCCACCACTCTCCACACTATCTCATATCACTGATACACTTGAACACATATATGTTAAAAAGAAATAATCATCAATATACGTCATATTAGATAAAATTTTATCTCTATACTTTCAATAGAAATGATCATCCCTGTTTTTATTGCAACAAAATATAATATATTAAAATTAATATTACTATTAGTAATAAATTTGATACATGTTTTTGAAAATAAAGAATGCCATTATTTTTTTTTAGTAAATAAGGAGAAAAAAAAACCGTCCATCATAAGAAATTTATTCTCATTCTGAGTTAAGGATAATAAATATTTGTGATAAAACTATGAGGTGAACTAACTAGTAATAAATTTTTCATAAAAAAAAATATGATGTATTTCCTGATAAAAGAAAACCACTGATTTTATTACTAGATATGAATCAAGGCACATTAAAATAAAAAATAAATATATTCAAAATTGTTTAAAGTGCTCTAAAACAAATAGAAAAAGCAACACTAATGGGGTATGTATTTAGTATAGTTAATTCATAACTTATAGATTGCAAAAAAGCAGATAAAATATAAAATATGTATTCCACAAGTGAGACTATAAGTGATGCTATTTCATTGATCATGCTAGAAAAATATTTAGTTAGACCTTTATAATTTTCCATCTATAATTAGGATACTTTGATAGTTTTTCATTGAAAAAATTGATTCATTGATGTTAAAACTGAATGCAATATATAAAAAAGTTAATCTTTTTGATTCATGAAAGTTGTTGCTAAAATACTTCAGAGATGATTTGTATCAGGTTGTTTTTTTTTTTTTTCCAACGAAGTAAACTTAGAAATTAGAAATTTTTTTTCCAATAAACATAATTTAATATCCCAGTTTCTTATAAAAGAATTATTTTGTTATTCTGTTATAGTTTCTAGTATCAAAGAAATTTGTATAAACAATGGTCACAAAATAGCATTTGTTTAATTGATACTTTGAAAATATCAGTTTTTTTTTTTTTTTCTTCGCAAGAATTTTATTGAAAAATATAGAAATGTTATTAAAAATAGGTTTGTCTCGTTATTTTTCTACATTTGAAAAAAAAATGTTTATTTAAATAACAAACTAAAGCAATATAAAATATCATTTATTATTTTATCTATATGTATTAAACAAATGATAATTTCCAAGTAATAGTAATAGTAATTTGCTCTCCATCTGCCGTATTGAATAACTTAACTATTTATAAATAGGCAAAACTCTCTTCAAACAATAGTGTCATTCAAAGCAAGACAGAGTAGTCAATGGATGCCAGAAGGCTTGTGCATAAAATCTCTATTTAGTGCCTACTCATCCAATATCCCCAATCTAGTTTCTGGTTTGTGGCCTTCATCAATGAGGAGAGCCCACAAGCCAGAAACTAGTTTGGGGATATTGTATGAGTAAGCACTAGATAGGGATTTTATGCACAAACCTTCTGGCATCCATTGATTACTCTGTCTTGTTTTGAATGGCACTACTGTATGTAGAGAGTTTTGCCTATTTTAACAACAGTTGTAAGCAAACATGGAAGATAGTAATCATGTGATGTTTAAAAGTTTAGCTATTTATAATAAGACAATAGTCATTTTTTTAATCCATTTAACATGGGAAGTTTAGTTTTATTTAATATTAACCATATAGATCTTTATTGATAAATTTTAGATAACTATATAGAATGGTTATGAGACAACTATTTTTTTTTAAAATATCAATCTTCCAAAGCTTTTAGATTTCAATCCAGTTCGATCTCAACCCCAGATTATGGGATTGATTGAAATATGCGCTATAAAATATATGTGAATCATATAATAATTCAGTAATGCAACATCTAAATATTTAAACTGAAGTTAACATTATTAAGAACTTTGCCTTATAAAAATACAAAAGCCTTATAGAATAAAATATTTTCATAGTAACATGATTTTTAAACTGGTTTATGAATATTGGCATAAGTGTTACATAGGGGGAGAATATAAAGGACTGTAAGTTTTACAAATGGAAAGTTTGAATACTATTCCAAAAATATAAATGCAATTAAACATTGCATTATTGAAACAAACTGATTGCTGCTTATTAAAAAATAATTATGTGATTAATTTTTGAAAAAGTCATGTGACATTTAGCCTCTCTATGACTTGCATACAATAATAATCAATAATTAGTAACATATAAAATACATTTTAATGTAAATTTTAAAGAGAGAAAACAATTAAAAAACATTTTTACAATCGAAATATTCCTGAAAATTCCAACTAGAATGTAAAAATCATTTTAAAACATTAAAAAATTTAATAACTGCTCAGAATTTAAACCAAATAAGAGATATTTTACTGCTAATATATAGTTGGCATAAAAGCAAGCATTTAGCAATAAATTTCCAGTTAATATACAAGAATAATGTAGTTAAGAAATATAATCCATTTATAAAAGTAAATTTTGTAAAATAGTATGAAGAAAAGATAAGAGTGATATAAACAAATATAAGTATAAATGGACAAGAATAGTTGTAAAAAAAAAGCAGAAGTTATATAAGTATAATGCAACTCTTTGGTATTGGAGAACAGTTATTTCAGTTATAAAAAAATGGCATTATTACTAAAATCAGGGATTACATCATGACATCTGTGGAAGACATCTGCAAAAAATTATATTGTAATAAAACAAAATAAAGCAACTGTTATGATTACAATATCTTTTAAAATGCCTAATATTTGAAGTAAAGAGATTAGATTTGCAATTGCATATATGAAAATAGAAATGTTGCAGAACCTGGTAGATTTTTTTTATAAACATCATTAAATACAAAAAAAAACAAAAAACAGTTAATTAATAAAGCTGTAACATGTGATTGAAAGAATTCAACAATGATATTATTTTGTTGTTAAAAGGTCATAAAAGTTATTAGAAAGTATATCTATGAGTCACCTGCCAGTTCTTACATGATCTTCCCTAAAATGTTGGATTTAAAAGTAGTTTCAGCATATTAAATTATATCCAACTATTAATAGGAGAGTTTTAGAAAGGATTAATATGAGTGAATTGTCATTTTGCTTTGGCTTTATAAATTTTTAAAAAAATATCTACTGAGGAATTAAGTTATTAGAAAATTGAAATATAGATTCAGAACACTGTTTTATTTGGGATGAGGGGGGGCATCAAAATATTACAGCAGTGATTAGATTACATAGTTATGGATATTAAAAACATTAGCATTGACATAATTTTATACTTTGAAAATAGAAAACTTTTTATAGTAAGTTTATATGGAAAACATTTTATGGATTGAAGTAAAAAATTAAAAAACTAGATAGTAATTGTAAAATTTAGGGATAAGATGAAGGATTTTGGAGTGATTTGGAGAAAAAAAGTTACAGGTCATAGAAACTAAATTTAACTTGATATTACTTTGATCTTGAAATGGATAACTATTCTTTGAAAGATAAATATTCAACTCTTCACAATAGTTTTTGATTTTGAGGAAATTGCCACTTAAGTATAATTTGGAAAAAAATAACTTTAAATTAATTAAACAGAGAAAAAGCCATGCATGTACATAATGTATTAAATTTGTTACAGGTGTTATTTTTTTTCCTTAATATTTTAGTTAAATAGTTGAATAATTATAAGTCTTTTTTTCTTTCACGGACTGTAATATTTATATTATAAACATAAAAAAGGAAAATGTATAATCATATTATTTTCTGAGCATGCTTTTGACTAATCCATCAGATTCATGGCACTAAACTCTGCAGAACAGTTGAGCTCTATGAATCTGATGAATTAATTGAAAGCATATTGAGTGAATAATGTACTTAATATGATTTTTTTTTTTCATGTTTATAGCATAAATACTAAATTATTGAAATAAATTTATTGCACACACATATAATATACACACACGAGTTGTTTTTTGTTTAAGTTTTTACATAATTTTTATTTTTTTATTTTAGTAAAAAGCAAAATAAAATCATTTAAAAAACAAGAATAACTTAATATAGTATTTATTAACCTTTCCAATGTTAAATGTGATTTTCCAAATGCCAATAAATACTTGTTTAATCTGTACCACATGCATCTCAATTTATTTTAAGCTGCAACAACTGCATTTTTTACCAGAAAAAAATATTACTTAAGTATTTATTCTAATAGCAAAATATAAATTTTAAAGTTGATTACCCAAAACTAAGACTTCTGTTTTTGTTTATTGATACATATTACATAAATAAAATTTACAGGTGTATATCATACAATCTTTATCTGTCGATAATTTTACAAATGATCACCATTATTTCTTATCAAAAATTATTATGTTTTATACAGTTTTATATATGAATTTCAAATCTAATAAATTTAAATATATATGAAGTTGGATTGTCTGATTCATTACAGCAAGAACAAAAATTTCACATTGAATTACAAAAAAAATATTTTGTTTAGATATAAACAATTTGATTTATATCTATTTTTCATACATAAATTTCACTTTTTTTCTACTTCTTATAAAATTTTAAATTGTTACTGATTGAGAAATATTTCAACATTCAGTGATACAATTTCTAATGTTAACAGTTTTCTTATAAACTGTAAACTATAATCTTGAATGTAGCTCCTAGAAAATCGTTTTTTGTTACTCATTTAAAAAAATTATTAATTGTTACAATAGTTATTATATAACAAAATATAATCTCTCTATCATTGCCAGGAATAGGAACATTAAACATAAACACCTGATATAAATGTGTAAACAGTACATATAACTCCAAATTTATTTCTGACACTTGTAGAAAACTTAAAAAATTATCATTTTCAAATAAAAGATAGAAATAACATAGGCAACAAATCTCTATTTTACCCACATGAACAAAATTTTTACAAATTACCTGAGTGTAACAACAACAATCTGGACAGGATTGGTTTTAAGCCAATAAACATCACATGACTATTTCCTCTTATGCTTGTGTATAACTGTTGTTAAAACAGGCAAAACTCACTATATATATTGCCACACACAACAAGCTAGAGTAATCAATGGATGCCAGAAGGCTTGTGCATAAAATCGACATCTAGTGCCTACTCATCCAATATCCCCAGACTAGTTCCTAAGATCTAGATGCAGTGCTCTCAGATCCAAAGCTTTTCACTGACAAAGGCCATAAGCCAGAAACTAGTCTGGGGATATTAGATGAGTAGGCACTAGATGGGAATTTTATGCACAAGCCTTCTGGCATCCATTGATTACTCTAGCTTGCTGTGTGTGGCAATATATATAGTGAGTTTTGCCTGTTTTAACAATCTGGACAATGATAAGATCTATTTGTTGACTTCAAGCAGATCCAATACATACAGACTTATTATTTTAATATATTGTTTAGTATTATATGTTTAGATAAAGTTTTCTAGAATTGTAGAATATATTTTTGTAGCTGCTTTATAATATACTTTTTTTTCACATTCACTATTAAAGGTATCAATTTTTTCTTTGCAATGTTATTAAAAACTATTTGTGAAAACATGTATATCTTTAAACCTTATTTGTATATTTTTAATATTTGAGAGTTAGTCTTAATTATGAAACATATTTTACTTTCAATCTAATTGAATTTTTTTTATGTTTCCTTATTGTGAGCACTTTTTTAATATTTTGATTTATTTTATTAATGTTTCATTGATTGACTATGATAAGATATATCCTGTGTAATTTTATATTAATATTTCATAATAAATAATTTTATCTCACAGAGGCAAGATTCATTAGATACAAAAAAGAAAACCTGAGAACACTGCTCAAAAATCCAAAAACCTTTTCACTAATGAAAGTCATAATTTGGAAACTAGTTTTTAGATATTTTAATAAGATAACATTGGATCAATCGATAGAAATCTATTAAGCATTACTATCTGGTATCTATTGATTTATAAAACATACACTAGTTATTATAAAAGTAGTGAGCTTGGAAAAATAAATAATTTTGCTTACAAAATCTCTTTTATTATATTATTTAAATAATAGTGATAGTCCAAAAAGAATAAACTTATGCCACTTAATGGTAATTTTCTTAACTACTTTTCAACACCACATACATTTCACAAGAACTTGATAAATTGTAATAAATTTAGATGACTAACCAAGGTGAGTTTAAAAATCTATCTATAGAAAGAGGTTCAGATTACAACTGTTTAATTTGGCTCTGAATAACTTCATTTATCGGATTTGTTATCATCATAAGATTCAAGATAGCATTCGTAAATGACCATTTTTTGTGTCCTGGATAATTTGATAAAAAAGTATTGATTTGAAAGTTTATTCCAATTTTTACTTACAGTTAGAAATACTGGATTTATTATTATATATAACAACAATAATAAACAAAATAATATATAAGACAAAATACTGGAATTAACTGTTCAATAAAAATTAATAAATGAAAGCTATAAATTATAATATGATTCAAAATAGGAGCAAAATAATAATAAAATGTTTTTACTGCCTGAGAGTTCATAGAACAATGATCGCTAGAAGCAACAGCATTGAAATCACGAAATCAAGGCAGACACTTTATAGTTGCATTAAATAGGGCAGAATACAAATGGTTTTAGTCTTAAAAGAAATCATAAGAAATCTGAACGCCGGAAATTCCAGAATTGGCATTGATCTAATGATTTCACATTCTAGAGACTGACACTCTACCAATTGCACAAAAATGTGCAGGGAAAAAATGGAAGTTATGAAGTTATGACATATGCTACATATGTACTATTTATCTATTTACATGTTAATACATTAAAAATTGTAAATTCCAGTATTTCATTTTGTTATTCATACACGTGCGAACACACATTTACATAACGATTTTTCTAAGAAAATAACCTTCCACAATTTTAGCAAAAAAAGAAATAGAAAGGTCTAAAATAAGTCTAATTTCAACATTTATTTATTTTTTTAATATTAAGAAAATGTTTAAGTTGAATTTAATATGTTCGTCTATTTTTATTTACTTTTTAAAATTATTTTAATTAATTATATTTTTACAAATTTTCATATTTATTTTTTTATATACAAAAAAATAATTTATTTTTAAAAAATAAGTTATAAATAATAGCTGCTTTTTGGAGCCGTTAAATGAAAAGGAAAATTGTTTGAAGATTTAAATCTTTTGATTTATACACTTATTTAGAAAACTTATTTTTAATTTATCTTCTGATAAAGCATAATTTAAAATTAGATTTGCAATAACTCAAAGAAGTAAAGTTTGTTTTAAAAAACTTCAAATTGAGTACTGATTTCATTTAGAATCCATATGATGTTTCTGCCTTTATGTACGCATTTTCTGTGTTTGTTTTTTTTTTGTAGGTCCACATTTTCGAATTTTAGCTTGTGGTTAAGACCTGTAGAGGTCCCTACCTTCGCATTTTCAGCGCACACCTTTGAGGTTTATAGCCTTAGTAAATATTACTTATCTTTTTTTTTTTTTTATTGGAAAAGGTTTGATAATTTGAATTTTGATCCAGCTGAAATTTTTTTATAGTTTTAACCATTTTTTGTTCTTAATAGAAAAAGTTTGATCTTTTTGCTTAGGATATTTTGCATCGCATCTACATTGTTGCCTTAATTGGTCTTTTTCACATGGCTTGATAATAATTAGCCTGGGAACACTTCATCAGTTATATTTTGCCAAAAATATAAAAGTTATATAATTGTAATTTCCACATTATGTCTATGTTATTGTCTTAATTGTTTTTTTTTATGTCCTATTATTAAATCATAATTTTGTCAGTTTTTTTTAAGTTTATAACTAAAAAGTAAAAATTAAAATAATATATAAAAAAAATTGTTGTTTTTTTTTTAATGTGTTATGTAAACAGTACTAGTCAACTGAAAAGCAAAAACCCCTGAATCTTGGTTATTTTGCCATTCTTGAAAAATACCAGCGATCTGAAGAATAAGCAATTGGAAATTGCTGAAATGTTGTGATTTCATAAAAACATTTGAGGCCTTTTTGATTTTTTTATGATTTATTTAAGCTTCAAATGCCTTTTTGAATAACAACATTTCTGCAATTTCCAGTTATTTTCTAACAAATCTAGATTCTTAAGATCTTTGATATTTTTTTAAGAATGACAAATTAACCCAGATTCATGTTTTTTTTCTACTTTTTAATTGGCTAGTACTTTTTATAGTAAAACATTATTTAAAAGAACTTTTTTTTACTTATTATTTTATTTATAATTCAATCTATTATAAGTACCAACTAAAATTTCTAATCCATGGTAAGTTTTATATACTATTTTTAACTTTTTTTTGTCTCTAAATAAGATCTTTAATTTTAAAAAAGTAAATCAGATATAACCTTTTATGTTCTTCTTTAAAACTCTTCATTAAACTGACATGATGGCCATTGGTCATTGAAATTCAGAGAAATCACTGTAATGAGATTTCTTTAAATGCTGCTTGTACAGTCATCTAATGAAATAAATTGTTAATTGTTGTTTTTTTTTAAATAAAAAAATCATGTACTTTATGAATATTGATTTTTTAAAATTAAACAAAATTTAAAGAGGTCAGTATAATTAAATAAAAGCAAGATCAAAGATATTTTACTCATATATCATACTCCTGCATTCATGCATTTGATAGATTTAATCTTTTCTAATTTAGTTTTGAGACCATTTGAGAGATTATTTTAGAATGACTAAAAACTTGATTTTTTATAAAGTTTACATGATTATTTTTACACAATAATGTAATAATTATCAAAAATATACATAATTATATGTAATCATTAACATCAGTCAACACTTAAACAATCCCAATATCAATAACAATCAACAATCTCAAACTGTTGTCAAGGCAACCTCCTTTTAACAATAAATTAATAGTAATGTTAAAAAAACGTTGACTGATGACAGTTTGTGATTGTTGATTGTTATTGATATTGGGATTGTCTACTTGTTTTAATGATTACTTATAAACCCATTTAGCCCCGAGCATTATATTTATATTTTTATACATATATTTTTTTCAATTTTTTTTGTTTTTATCAGAGCAAATTTATCTTAGATCAATTATATCACAATCATCCATAAGTCCAGGATTAGACTAACTAATTTCTCTTATTACTGATGCATTTAGAAAAATAAACTTTTTTTTCAAATAAATCATAAGTAGTACATGTTATAATTTAATTTAATATAATTTGTTTTAAAACACACAACTTTTAATATTGTAAGAACCCAGATTATTGCTGTATGTCATATTATTTAAAAAAAAAAAAAAGTTTGTTGATCTTATTTAATTCTCATTTCACTTGATCTATGGATAATGGAGATCTTAAAATATAATGATAATTAGATAACCATGGCAACCTAATGCTTTAAAATAATATTGTTTACTGCTAATTCTAGCATCAAATCATAAATCTATTGTGATCAATTTCAAATATATATATATAAATAAATAAATAGATTTTGGAAATAATTAAGTGAATCATAAAAAAAGATCACTTAAATAAAATCAATATTGTTATCCACTATTACACCTTTCAATTTCTGTTATTACAACCACCATAGCAACACATATTACAAAATTAAATGTTTTGTCTTTGCTATATGTTTGTTTATAAATAATTTATGGAAAAATTATTATGAAAAACATATGTAAAAATAATTATATCCATTAAAATGTATTAAAATTATAATTTTGGTCAAAAATAAAAAATAATATTCAACTTGTAAAACAGAATTTTATTTTCACCGTATCCAATTATTCCAAAAGCTCCATTTCATTTATTAAGTTTTCTTAAACAAATTTTTACATCATCGAATGAGATTTGGGCAATTTTCAACAGTCATCCTGATAATGTTACCATCATCAAAAGTATTTTATAAATAGAACTAAAATGCTGTAACTTGTGTTCTTATAGTTTGTCATTGCCTAGAACAGATATGTTTACATCTATCTTAAAAATATATCAAATTTTATTGTTTAAGTGGTTAATTTCTAAAACTATGGAAGAATAAAAATTTTAATTATCTCCCCATATAATTGGGCCCAATTTGTTGGTGAAATTTCTGAAGATGCAGCAAAATGTAAAACAACAAAACAAAACCCATCAAAATGTGCAAATTGGATATAAAGAAAAAAAATTCTGTTGTCAAAAATCTAGAATTCCATCTATTTATTTGTGATGAATGCAAACACCAATTATGTACATATGGATGTCATATTTCAGATCAATGGATTTCACAAGATCAATCAACCTAATTCATGTGTAATATCAAGCAATCTGAATTTCACTTTCTTAATCTGGAAAAAAGTTAGCATTTATTATGCACTTGAATATGGTTGAATTTTTGTCAATGAAAAAAAATTTCTCTTTATACATTATTACCACTGAGAAAAGAAAATAAAGCCAGTGATATATGATTTTGCATCAACTAAGTACTTATTGTTTTAAAGGCTTGCATACATTTATATGCTTAAAGGAAATATCTGATTTTAAATGTGAAACTAATTGGATTCAAATCCACGATAGTTACCATTCATGCTCATCTTCTCTACTTAAAGGAAAATCATCTTTACACATTAAGATCAGAAACCAGGAACCAGAAGCTCGATAGACTAGTGAGTGAAAATGTACAGACTTTCACTTAGATGGTATGATTTCTATGTATATGTATTTTTTGTTAAAAAAAATAGAGTTTACATTTGCTCAAACTTTATTTTAAAAATGAAGAGAAAGAGTATATATATGGGGTATTATAGAATTCATGCAATAAAAAAGTCAGAGAGATTCATTTTTGTTCTCATTATTTAAACTATTACTGAGGAAATAGATTAATATGACCTGTTGTTTTCAATCATTTAAAATTTTAATATATATACCAGATTTAACTTGGGGATATTCATATAGAAAAAGGTGTAAATGGAATTTTTTTATGATAGCTTAATTATTTAGAAATTACATTAATGAATAAATACAGATCAATTTTTGGTTGATTATATTGTTTTTATCATTATATATTTTATATAAAGTCTCAGGAAGATATTTAAAATCTTTCCTTCAGTTTTATATAGCATATTTATCATACAATACATTTTTGGAGTTTCATATTGAAATGGTATTATTTGGCCAAACATCCCATTTCACTTACTATATTTTATAATAATATATATTCTAGTTTACCACATCCAGGTTCACATATAGTATTGTTTAAATTAATCATAAAATATTGTGAAATCATAATACCAGGTATGCGTGTGTGTTTCTATAATGAAAATAAGCTATTAAATTATGTATGCATATATCAAGGAATACACAGTTTTAAAAATTTATATAGACATGACTGTATGTGTAGAGAAGCACCTACATATATGTGAGGGAAGCTGTAATGTAATAGACTTTAGAAACATCATGAACATTTTATTTAACTTATTTTAATTCTGATTTATTGTAAATTTCATAGATAAAATTGCTTGGTTTCACATATAAATCCCAAGTCCAGAAGTTACCATGTTATACATATAGTAGAATGTTGACAGAACTTAAATCTCTTTTAAAGAAAAAGGTTATCAGTTTCTTGGAAATATATCTAGATAGTTTTTAAACTGTGAACAGAAATTTTAAAGATGATTTAAAAATAAGGTTAAGAAACAAAGATAAAATCATTGGACCGGCACTACTTGTCAGTAGCCCCCAGCCAGATCTTGGTTTTTTTAGTAAAATTTATTAGAGCTCTTAAAACAAAATTT
The DNA here is from genome assembly GCA_028023455.1 of Epiperipatus broadwayi. Taxonomy (NCBI): domain Eukaryota; kingdom Metazoa; phylum Onychophora; class Udeonychophora; order Euonychophora; family Peripatidae; genus Epiperipatus; species Epiperipatus broadwayi. The sequence goes on from JAQFVV010006232.1 coordinate 2,583,166, forward strand.
AAAACAAAAAATTGTAAACAACTTAATGGCTTGTGAGGGGGCTGAGAAAGAGTTGGTATAAAAACCCCAGTTTTAATTTAAATGTCTCTCTCTCTTGTCATTTTAAAAAATTAATTGCAGCCAGGTATTATGCCAAATTTTACAATGAATGTCAGAGGCTAGAAGGCATCCTATTGCCATCTTCCTCATGGAAGACAAGTCTATGGAAATGGAATGAGACCAAGAATACCATCCTGTTGGAAAAGGTATCAGATGACCCATCCCATTAATGAATGTTCATGCCACACCATGCAAGACATCACAGCCAGAAGATCAGTAACAATCTCTCTGCAGAGCTCTTAAAGTAAAATCTAAATCACTGTTAAATGATTCTTAAAGCTAGCTATTTTATATAATAAATGTACACAAACTCTAGACTTAAATTACTCTCAATAATTAAACTCTGTAAAATAAATTCACTTCCAACTATATAAATAATAAATGTAAGTTTAAGTTAAAAAGGTTAACTTGCAAAATCTTGCCTAATTTAAAATTCAAGTAAATTTCTGAATTAAACTCCTGTAAAGATAATAACTGTATCCAGTTATTATTCTATCTATTCTCATCTATGTTTATGCCTATATTTTATTGCAATGTATTCATTCATTTATGCTATGCCTTCAGAGTGGAGATTGGTAATATTATTGAGGGAGGAGAGACAATTAAATGCCCTTGAATAGTTACTTATGTTGCTCATTGGCACACATAACAATAACCATTCCGGAAATTCATTTATGTATTAGTTAAGCTACTATGTTTTAACTTAAAGAAAGGCAGGTTTGCAGGATGATAAATATCTGAGTTAATATAAAGCTGAGCACTGATTGTATATATGTGTATGATAGTAATCTGGACCAACCGATTTAGCACAATATATGTATATTGGTGATTATTTATCTTTTCAACATGTGTGTGATCAGATGGGTCAGCAATATGAGATGGCATGGAGAGTTGGGGGTCATGTGAAAATATGAGTTTGAATCCCTTATATATTACATATGTATAAATTGTTAAAAAAAATTAATAGATAATTTTGGCTTTACATTTATCCATCATAATAGATTTTATTTAATAATTTAGTTTGTTTGATGATAAATGCTTAGTAAGCAAACTGTATAAAATTAATGTTTTCTTTTATATGATTTATATACACATATTGTCTATTAGAGGCAATAGATATATAAATATTTTTTTGCGGTTTGAGAAAGAATGTCTAATGTTGTGCATTATTTTTTAGTTTAAACAAATGTAATATTCTACAATATCTTAATTTAAATTATTACAGCAAATTTATTAACTATTTTATTAATTTTTGTAAATAAAATTATTATTATTTATTAAATTCAAATTAAGATTTTTATTCAAATTAATAGATATATGATATAGTAATCATGATTTAGAATCTCATTGCAAAGATAAACTTATAAAATATAACTAGCAAATAATACAAATTTTTTCGTTGTTCTAAAGTTCAGTAGTAACTAAAAATGAGTTTAATGTTCTATGAACATCCATTGATATAAAAGCTAGTTAATGAATTATTATTATAATAAATTTTTATGTAATCATTAAGCTTAATAACTTTGTTTATTCTTGAAGTTAATATAAACTTACCATATAATAATAAAAAATGGTTATTTATGAATGAATATCATTATAAAGAATTATTTAATATACAACTCATAATTTTCAAATACATTATTTTATGTTGTGTAGACAATAATGGGATCCAAGTGGGTTGATATTTATGTAGTATATAAATATTATTAGTAAATTTTAAACATTACTCCAATATAGATTTTGGATATTATTTATTTATAAAACTTGCTTAAATTATACTCATTTTATTCCATTACAGATTTGTTTACTTAACTTGTACAGCACTATTAATTTTAGCTAGCCTATTTATATTATTATAGATTTGGTACTGTACAATCAATACTATCATATTACTTTGAATATAAGCCACAATTTGTTTCCAAATCTTGGATGTCTATAAGAAGGATGCAGCTTAAATTTGAGGTAAAACATTTTAACATCTTATTTCTGTAAATCTTTGCTTTATACTATATATGCACATAGTATTATGATCATTTTCTGTGGAGAATAACATGTTAATTTTTTTAATCAATATTTTTAGGATTAATTTTGTAAATAGCTTTCACTCTCTCTTAAACCACTACTTATAACATTATTTTTTCAATTTAATGATTTTTTTATTGAGAAAAGTTTACTGAATATCTTTTAGAATATTTTTATAACTAACAAATCAATATAACAATGAGATAAGATCTGCCTTCCAAAATGTTGATTGGATAATTGTTATTCTCTAGACAAGAGAGTGTCTATCAAAATTTTGACAGTTCCTATAGGTTCCATTCGATTTTTAAAATGAAAATAAATGTTTTAGAATCTTTCAGTGTTATTTTGACAATGTCAACAATTCTGATGTTTTCATTTTGATTTCTAAAGTGAAAACAAATATTTTAAATTTTTTTAATGTTATTTAGCTAATTTTACCATTACTTTATCAAAAAAAAACTTTACCAAATAACCTTTAGAATAATTTTACAACTAACAAGTTAATATAACAATGAGATCTTGCCTTCAAAGGTGCTGATTTGTTGATTGTTGTTATCTACACAAGGGAGTGTCCATCAAAATGTTGACAGTTCCAGTAGCCTCCTTTTGATTTTTAAAGTGAAAATGAATGTTTTAGAATCTTTTAGTGTTATTTTGCCAATGTTGACAATTCCAATGTTTTCATCTTGAATTTTAAAGTGGAAAGAAATGTTTTAGATTTTTTTTTTACATATTTTTAATTTTTTTTCAGAAAATATTTGTAAAAATAATAATTATTTTAGAAGAATGATTCAGATTTTAATAGAAAAGTGTACTTTTATATAAACTCAAATTGCCAAAGAAATTATGTTTGACTGCATTTTAAATGGTCTGAATCTGATACATCTGACAGAATAGTGAAGATAAGAATTCAAGATCTGAAACTGAAGATGTAAAAATTGAAAGTACTGTATATCTGAAGAAGGTTTGCAATAAATTAGATGAATTTATTGTATTTATATTAGTTTCTCATTTAAGTACATATATGCGGCTTAAATTGGGGATTAATTTTTTTTTTCTAATTTTTTGGGTTTAAAATCATACTGTAGGTTAGGGGTGACCAACAAGTTGATCATGATCCATCGGTCAATTGCAAAGCCATTTTTGGTCAATCACGAGGCTAATCTGGCAAGAGCTGTCAGAGTAATGAGTGAAACAAATTAAGTCAAGATATTCAGGTTTTTTTGTTATTTTTATTTTTGTTCTAGTTTTTTTTTCAATTCTAGATAGGTGAAGTCCACTAAGTCATATCATTATTGAAAATAATATTTTAAATCTTGATTTAATGTAGCTAATTTGAATTAATAAATATTGTTAATAATTAATCATGTTGCTTTAATTACCTCGGGCATGAATTTTTTGGCCAATTAAATAATTATTTTTTACTAGGTAGATATATAAAAATAGTATTTTACATCTCCCTCCACTTAGACTATGACTATGACAACAAGTCCATCACAACACATTTAAAAAATAAAAAGTAGATCTTATGAACACAAAAGTTGGCTACCCTTGCCACAGGTGAATTTTTGTGGTGGCTTATATTTCAAGTAATATGGTATTATAGATGTTAACTTTGTACAATTTATAGAGCATATAAAAGTAAACAGTTCAATTTATTTTATTACAGATTTTAGTCTTCATATGTATTGGTATTTTATTAGAATAACTAGATCAATTAGCCTTTTCTCATTTTGTACTGTTATGGATTTTTCTTGATCAAGAACTTGGGGCATTAACAAGAGGAATTTTTATGTTTATACCATTAAAATTTTGGCATTCAGAGATAGAGCATACCAATATAATCTCTTTTTCTTGTTCATTTTTTTACTGGTACAGATTTAGATCCAATGTTTGGGCATGTAACAAAGTCTCTCCCATTGCTCTCATTTTTCTACCATTGTATATATATAAACTTTTATTCTGTCACCCATTCTTGTAATAAATCATCAAAAATATGTGGAAAAAATGAATGTTTTATTTTTAAAACTGGAAGATAATAATGTTTAACATGATGTTAACAAAGAAAACAAAACATTCAAATCATCTCACCTTGTAAAACTGATTGCTTATACATCATTATTGACACAATATTAAAATCTTTAGAGATATTCTAAAATGATAAAACAAATTTAATATTTTAAAGCAGAATTTTATAGATTTATCAGTGCTTAATTCATTCTTGTTTTAAAAATAAATTTCAATCAAAAAAGATTTTGTTCATTTTCTAAAGTCATTCTGTTTCTGTTAATTGTTCAATGATCATTGCTGATTTCTTCAAAACTTGCAAAGTTCAAATATGATTTATTAGAATTTTTTTCATTTGCAAATGTATAAATCAAATTCAATTGATTGAATTCTGATATATAAAACACTCTAATAATAAAATGAAAAGTAATAATAACATCAAAAGTTCAAAACTTACAAAAAATTTCATGAGAAAGAACAGTAGACCTGTCATAGTGCAGGAAGGTTAAATTGTTAAACATTTTCCTTCCATATCTATTTTTTTTCCTATTAAAATTGTTTTCAAAATTTGCCTTATATAAATACCAATCCATTTTCTTCTTATTTAACTATTACCCTTCTTTAATATTAATTTTATTCTCATCTCTTATTTCAATAATTATATAAATAAAGCCACTAAATGTGAATTTTAATTATTCCTGCAAAATTTATACTACACTGATGCTCAAAATATTGTATAAGACTTTACTTTAAATTTATGTAATTGATCCATACAATGCAAAATGGCTTATTTGGCACATTTGCCTGCTCTGTCCATAGAAAAAAGGCTTGATAAATTTAAAAATATTTAGGTCTCTAATATTTCATTAGATTTAATGAGGTAAACAACTTATAGAAAATTTAATAAATCATAAAATATTGGTTGGTAAATAAGTGCCTGATTAATTTATATAGAGAGTAAATATTTCCGAATGGTCTGGAATCATTAAGAAATGTGACACCAATTTTGATGTGATGTGATGTGATATATTGTGGCTTCTCCTTAAACGAAGTCAAGAATATCTCAGCAATTATGCCCAGATAAACCTGTTAGCCACTTTATTTTCCATTCCCCACTCTAAATTTTCCCATAATCTGCTCTATCCCATTTTCATAACATAATCTTTGTTAACTCTATAATCTTTATATCTAATAATTTTAGTACTGATGGTATAGGTGCTGCATTCTTATGGATTCTGATCTCATTACTATATCTTATAATGAATTTTTGCCATCCAACAACTTTCATAGTTATTGATATCTTAAATGATTTTTTTTTAAATGTTATCACTAAAATTAATTTTATACATATTTAAATTTATTGATTAATTATAATAATTCATTTTAGTTTAGACTAAGCTTTGCAGATTTTTTTTATTCATTATAACTTTATCAGCATTTCTTATTTAATAGATAACCAATTTGTTCTAGTGGTCATCAGTATTGTTATAAATTCAGAACATAGGTGCCATAACTATTTTAATTGTCTTTTCAGAAGAAAAAAAAACTTAATCAAATCATTATGTTTAAAATAAATTTCATTTAAAATTTATGTTCAAATACTAAAAGTAGTATTAGAAGTAAAATATCCATTTTATAAGAAGACAATAGCATTGATGTAATGAACACAAAAAATTTATATCAGTTTTCAATTTAAAAAATATTTTTGCCCACTACTTTTAATAAAATCTTTATATTTTAGAGATATTTCAAAACAAACAATGAAATGAATGTTATAAGTATTAAAAATTAACTTTCCAATAAATGAATAATTACAAAGATTATTAAGGTTATTGGAAAAGTTGATTTTGTGTCTAATGTCATTTTCAATTGGCTTATTGTCTATGAAAAAATACATCTAAACAAAAGCTATATGAGAACATCAAATTCTTATTAAAAATTATAATTTTATTAAAGAGAAGTCAAACACATAAAAAATATATATTTTTTATCACCACAAGTTAAATATGTTCTCAATGTCAAAAATGTATTTTTTTCTGAAGATAATTTTATTTCTGCTCTCAATATACTCATTTTTGTCTGATATCTAGGAACAATAATCATAAGTAAAATCCTAACTGTAAATATTTTTCAATTGTCAAATTTTCTAAAAAGTTAAATATTTTTCAAAAACTTTTATTACTAATGTGCAAAGCCAAATCTGGTCAGAGAAATCTCATTTTGCAGCACCAATTGGAGTTTTCTAAAACATACAGCTTAATATTAAGAATAAAATGAATCTAATTCTAATAATGTTAATTTTAATGAGATTCCAATACATATGCATACTATTTCTGTTTTGAATATTTATCACAAATATACAATTAATTCTGAAGGCAAATAATAAAAATAACCCTCATAAAATAAATATATGTATTTTAGTATAGTAAATCTAAGAGTAAAAATTATGAAACTCATTGCAGTTAAGAGCAATTTTTTTTTTTTCATACTGTGTGAATACTATTTTTTAACAAAATTTTCAGATTACTACCAATTGTCAATCAAGATAACTATCCAATATTGTTTGGCAAATGAGTATTGTTTGGTGTTCTTAGGGGTTAGAACATGAATGCAAAATCTCAACATGTCATAACTCTGAAATTTAGAGTTTAGTGAGCACTGCATTCGCTGTCAAGCTGCATTTATAAAAAGATGATGTTGGAGAGACATTCGTCTTTCATTTATCTATTTAAAGATTGTTTTGTTACATTTATTTTTTCATGTTCAATTAACAATACTATTGTATTAAAGTTTTAATTAGATTTCACCTGTAATACACTGGTTACTAAAAATTGTTTTAAAAATCTAATGTAAAGGCCCTGCAAGCAACAACAAGAAAGACAAGAATTAAAGTTCATTCAATAAAAACAAAAATATATATTTTTTAAAATGTGAAATTAGGAGATGATAGGAGATTATTAATCAGATATAAAATTATTAGCTATTTTGATTAAACTAAAGTAGCATGATCCCAGAAACCTGTTGATGCTACAATCTGCAATATGAGCATTTAATACCCAGAATACGTTTAGATCACTGATGAGAAAAACTTTCAATGAAAATGTAATCTTTTAGTGAGTTTCATGTTCGAAAGTTGTTTAACTATTATGATTTTAATTGTAATTATTGTACAAAGATTTCAGTGCATTCAACATGCCATTAAAAAATATATATATTCCTATGTGAAAATACTATTCTGCACTTGCACAAAATCTTTCCCTGCTGTTTACATAGAATTGTTTATAAGTTTTCTTCTTTTTAAAACTTATTAAATAATTTATAAGAAATATATTCTGTTTGCATATAGCTTTTCCTTAAATATATTTTAAGAAAAAAAATAGCCTGTTAAAAATATATGTGACATTAGACTAGAAATGATCTTTTGCAATAATTTCATTATTGTTTGTTTTTTTAACTGTAAAGTTGATTTTTGTAATATTTCCATGATTAATTTTATTTTTTTGCACATATGCTTCTTTATTGAATATATTTTTTATGCTAAAAACTGATACGAATTATTTTATTCTGATAATTTTATTGCTGTTATTTTATTTGATAAGTTCATATGTCGTTTCTAAAATTAATTTTATTATTTGGATACATGTCTTTTATGAAATTTATCAAAAACATAAAGATTTAGTAGTCAATAAGTTTTTATTTTTTCATTAAAACTACAATTGAAGGTAAAATACTTAAAAAAGGGGGGGGGGCTATTATTGTGCTCCAAAATAATACATTTAAATTATTTAGCTTTAAAGGGGTTTCCAATTATGAAGTAACATGGATATAATAACATGCTTGTTGATAGAATTTGAGGTTTTAAGATTCTTAGTTGTCTCTGATTATTTTTTAAATTATTTTGTGACCAGTACCTAAAACATGGAAGGAGAATGTAAATAAAGATGAACTTATATTGCTTTAGAATATTCATCTATTCTAGAACTGATGTGAAGTTTACTGGAGGCTGAAAAGTATCATGTGTTTATGTAGACTCCTATAAGTAGTCATTATATTAGTGCTAGAAGAGTTAGATGCACATTATAATCCAGTAGAGCAACATTCATCAATATCTGCACACTCTCATGCTATAGATATTTGTCTCAATACAATCTCAAAATCAGAATTCTAATCGTATATTATTTTCAGTCCATCAAAAATCTTAACACCCAATCTGTATTAAAAATATAATAATACATTTTGGCTATGATCCATTTGGAAAAAAAAAAAAAACATTTCTCAAAACATCTTTAATTATATATCAGATTATTCATTTACTTTCCCCTGTGTCCATTTAGTTGTTTTTTTTTTAATTTTCTACTTTTGTTTTTTTTTTTGATTGATTTTTAATCTTGTTTCATGAATTAAAACTTGAAGAATCTTTACTATAATTTTAAAGTAACTTTCCTCATTCAGTAGTGTGAGCTATCTGTCTAAAATGTCAATTCAATACTATTGTTAATAACACACAAACAAACCAGATAATATATCTTTATTCTGTGTTGTCAATAAAAAAAATTATTTTAACTTATACATATATAATCACTAAATATATGGATAGATAAATGTAACCATTCAAATTAATGTGCAATTTTCTTGACACGAGTTTTATACTCTAATAATCTTTAAATTAATAAAGCTTATTTGATGATTAGATATTGTTTTGAGAAATACGTGTATAAAGAGAGCTTACAGGAGTATAAGCTTTAATTAAAATTCTTTTTAATTTGATTGCTTATGTATATAAATAATATATTATCTGGGTTCATCTGTATATAATTTAGTGTACTATTATATCTTTGTTTTAACATATATATATATTGTAACATTCTAATTAAGTATACAGAATAAATAATCAAATGGACCGAATGACTCATAATTACATTAAGCGTTCAATTGTAATAGAATAAAATATATAAAATAAATAAATATTTTTTTCAGGACTCATTTGGGATACTAAATTGTACCAATGCGAAATAATGAAATATATGGATATTTATAACAGTAATATATAGTAACTGATTTTCTATTCGGGCCACGTATTTGGATGCCATTTTGTTCTAGTATAAAATATCTATAAACAAAGAATCAAATAAATGTAAATTGTCAAGTACTAATAATGTAGAGGACCAACTTGTAGTGGTTTAAATAAAATAAATATATTAGTTAATCAAATGGTGACTAATAAAACCTTAGTTTAACCTTGACTAAGTATTTATTAATTGTAATAACACAATATAACTGATGAAATGCTAAAATAATGCAATAAATTATTAAAATATGTAAATTGCTTTATTCAATATTTTGTTTAGCTGATATTTTAAGATGTAAAATATATAGAGACTTGTGAAGTTAATATGAAAGTACAATGAAATAAGTTGATGAATAATCATGAAATCCAATTTTAATTAACAAAAAATTAAAAATTATTAATATAATAAACATAATAAATAAATAAAAAAATATAAATTAAAGATCAAATGAAATATTCTTTGTTAAGCTATTTGTTAATTATTCTTTTATTTATTGCATATGTCGTATAATTTATACATCTATCTAACAGATGTTGCAGACAAGAAGAAAATATATCTTTGAATATTACTTCCAAATAAATAATAAAATATATATTTTAAAAATGGATTCAGTATATTTAACTTGTTTATTGTTTTCTTACAATCATAATGTAAACTTATTAATTTAAATACAGAAAGTGTTATTTCATTAATACATATTATATATACACAGTTATAAAGATAACTGGTGAATAGTTATAATTAAAGTCTATTGTTTTTAATATATATAAAACATACCATACATTTAAATAAACCAAAATTTAGTACTAAGATAATTTAAATTATCTTTTTGGTTAATCTTTATGTTTAAGTATTATAAACCAACACATGCATTCAAAAGTAATTAAATAGGAATAAAAACATACTGCCTGTGTGTTTTTTTAAACTACAATTCCATTAAAAGAATATTTATTAATTCTCATCAATGTTATATAATATTTTCATAAATAATGATAAAATTAAAGTTCAAAAGGTCCTTAGACATCTCACTAAAATAGCCGATGTTTCCACAGTACTTGATAATTTAAATACGCTTAGTATTCCGGTTATAGCATTCAAAAGTTTTGTCCACCTTAACAAAGCACAGGTTTTTAATAAAGCATTTCCTAATAAAATATTGACGTTAATGTTTCATTTTTTACACTAATAGCAGTATTTGTTAATTTTCTGGTATTCAGTAGTAAATATTGCAGCAATTAAAATTATTTCAATAGTGATTTTTTTTATTTTTTATGTAGAAGCACTTAAATTATTTTCTGAATAATGCACATTGTAACATTTAAATAATTATCTGATTCTGCATGATTTGTGCTCTTGAAATACATTGTACAATGTGATGATTTTATTATACAATGTTCTGCAACTCCCTCAAAAAATAATGTCTTTTGGAGGAAATGTGCTTTTTACTCAGCCACTCAGTTGTGTAGTAAAAATCCAAATATTAATAAAATATATATATATTGATTTTGTGTGATTTGGTTGTTGAGATGTAGATTAAGAGAAAAGGACCAAACTGAAATCAGGGTTTAAATACTTTCTTTTGATGATGTCATATTTAGATCATCCTTCCTAAATATTATCTCTATGGTATACCTCGAATTTAATTCATTGCTATGATCTTTGGTATTAAAAGTTAAATTCTGCTTGATAAAAATTTATTGCAAACAAATCAGTGTTCATGATTTTAAAATGTTTTTTTTTTTTTAATTTTAAATATATACACATTTTAAAGATTAAAAAATATAAATAAATTTACAAATTAAAATACATTCTTTAAATCATATTTTTAAAACAAATCTGAACATTTCTTATATATTTACTTATTTAATATACAATATTCTATATATTTTTTACCCATTTAAAGAAATATGTATATATAAAATAATATTTTAAATATGTATAATTTAATATTGATTTAATAGTATATACATAAAATATGTTCACATGTAAACACGCACTCTAAATAATGACTGTCTATTTTATTTATCTACTCTTATGTATTATTTATTAAATGTACATAGCAAATAAAAATGTCAACAAATAAATTTATCAATACATGATTCAATCTATTAAATCTTTTTAAAAATAAAATATTAATTTTATAGTTTATTACAATATAAAGTAATATTTCAATATACTGTTTGTTAAAAAAAAATTTACAACCAAAAACCATTACACATGTTATCTTACACTAAGATGTATTGTCAATCATTATTTATTAATAATTTAAACTACAATTAAAAAATAAAATAAGCCAGCATTTTTTTTCTTTTAGCAATATAATAATTCCAGATTTAAATTTAGACCAAGATGGTATAATATATATACATATATAATGTTGAAATACATGTATATTTTCTATACTAAACTTAATGTAATTATAAGAGACCTAAACTCAGGCTTTCAAACTCCCTACAGCTATCCAATCCACCTTATACAACAATACATGTGATCACATACATGTGAAAAAGATAAATGGAATACATATGTTGAAGCTCATTTACCTTTTTCACATATATGTTGTCAAGTGTATCAGTTATATAAGATGGGTTCGATAACTGTAGAGAGTTTGAAAGTCTGAGTTTAAGTCCTCTCTCTTTATCTCTCTGTCTATATATCTCTCTCTCTATATATATATATATATATTATAATGGTCGGGGATGTTGACAAAGTTTCCAGCCTTACCGCATCTGCCGACAGAGCACCACTAGGCTACTTTGAACCTAGAAAATTTATAAAGTCGATAGATATGCGCTGTTAAGACCGCGACCGCCAGCCCTTGTCACTAGCTCAAATAGACACAGAAACTTATATATTTAATTAAAATATATTTTTAATAATAAAGAATAAAAAAAAGCAATCACTGAGTATTAATACTACAAAAATATTTTATTTACGTATATAATTAATAACACCCAAACTTTAAAAAATTAATTTTTATAACACAAGAAGAAATTTATGTTTTATTCTGTTCCATTATTATTTTATTTGTTTTTAACTTTAATTTTAAATTTTAGAATGTTGAGTATAGATGAGCTACCTAGACACACTCACAAATTTTCAAATCACTTGACTCCAGACTAAAAATCCGCAGCCACACCAATACTCGCTTCCAGATATATATCAGCAACCAATGCAATGTGAACATATTCACATAGAATCACGTCGACAGGAATGTGCATCTGAACAGCATGATATTATTGGAGAAGACATGGCCTTCGTCCCGCAGGAATGTGCATCTGTCAGGCAAAAAAAGCATGCATATAAAATAATAAAAAGAAATGCTACGTATGGATGGGAGAGTGGTCTTATCTTGCTGGCTTATCATCCAAAATCCATAGAGCTGGAATGGGTCAATGGTGCAGGAAATACGTCTGCGTCCATTTCAATGGTATGACTGCCTCTTTGTGGGTCATGCATTCAGTTGGACTCGTCACCCTAGGTGCTAACACACTTCACATTACATTGATATAAACATCCATATATCTCTCCACCAGCATTGACACAACTACAGACAAATAGTCCGAAATCAAATCCTCTTTAAACTAACATATATTTAAACTAATCTAGCAGCCATATATACTCGACTAACATCTAAATCATTTTATTAATTTAATAAAAGAAAATATTTAGTTTAGTTTTAAAATCCTTTTAAAATGAGCATTATATTTAATTTATTTTCTTTCCAGAAATACTATTTTTAACCTATTTTTAAAATTTAATAATGCACAAATAACGATATACGTTTCTATTTTTAAATTTAAGTTTGCAATCACAAACCCCTACCCTATTACAAACAGATATTAATTAAACATGAATAAACAAAAATAAAATACAATACATTTTTTTTAATAAAAAAAAGATTATGTTGAAAACTTTAGCTAAGAGTTTAAAATCACAAAGTTTATAGAAAGATAAAAGTTCAGGTTTGCTCAGAAAGAAAGTCTATAGTTCATTTTAAAAAAACACCTAAAGTTTGAAGATTTTAAACTTAAGAGAGTTTGTGTTTCATTTATAAATTTATACTTTCCTTTGTTCGTGCTTGTTCCTTTGCGAGGAAGATCTACATTTTCACAAGATCCATTTCTTGTGGCAATGACGATTTATGAAGACACATTTACGATGTTTTCTGAAGACGGTACCAGTGGTTTGATCCTGGGATCCATGGAGATGAAAGCTACCTTCGGCCAGCCGCACCGAAGGAACCACGATGAAGCTAATTACATTTTTTTTTGGTGATGGCGATAACTTTTAAAATTATTTTTACAGATGAATTCAAAACTTTAATTTTCTGATTCTCCAACTGTCCAATTATTTCATTTGGATTTCTTTTTATAGTACTCTGGTACCTTATCTCTGGAAAGCAGGATTCATCAAACATATTCCATATCTCTATTTTATTGGTTAATTCAGTTTGTGGCCAAGTAGATTTTGGGTTTATGGCTAAGTAAATTTTTCCACTGAGGTCTGTGTCTCTATCTCTGGATGGGAACTCTTATCTATTTTGTAATCATTTCTTTAATTGTGATTTTGCCTTAAGGATCTGTTTGTAATTTTTTTATAATTAAAAAAATCTTCACTATTATTAAAAAGGTTTTTATTTTATACTTTATTTAAAGATTAGAATCTTTGTTTCGATTCTATAATTTTTTTAAAGCTTATTTTAATATTTAAATCAAACATAATAAATTAATAATTTGTTATTTCTGCATTTTGAAAGTTTGTGCATTTAATTCAGTATTAGGTATTTACAAAAAAGGTTAGTATTAAAATTTAAATGTAACGCATATATATATATCCCGTTACAATATAGAGTACCATTTTTTATATATGGTACAAATATATTGGCATTTGGTAAAATCTAAAAGAAAAAGTAAATTTAAAGATCTTTTAAATGAACACATTTAAAAAAATTTTTTGTTTGTGTAATTTTTTTTTTTTTAAACGTACAATGAAAGTTAAATTTTTCGTTCATATTTTTTTTATATAATTAAAAATAAAAGTTAAAATTGGACAGAATAAAAGACACACAGATAACTAATCCAGATAAACTAAAAGAAAAAATTCCACATGCAGATTTCAATTAGTAAAATATTTCTAACTCCGATTAAAGTTAGTGGAATTATGCTAAAAAAAGACTTTATAACTTAAATTTAAGAAAGACTGTGCAAGATTATTATCTAGTATGTTGATAAAAAGACAAAAGAAAATAGATGTGCAGAGAAATCTAAAAACTTATCGTGAATATAAAAGGTCAGAAAAATTTCAAATGTGGTCTTGTCTTGTCTGTTTTTCTTTTGGCTGGTCCTAGATCACGAAAAATAATTATTCATGCTGTAGTGGACTGAAGCTTTTGACATTGTTTATCATGAAGACTTTCAACCTTAGAAAAGCTTTCATGACTAGTCTTTAGGACAGACCAAAAAACAAGTTAAAACCAATGGCCATGAGCACATTCTACCTCATAAAAAACCATGCATGGTAATCAACAATCTTCATAAACTCACTAAACTTACTGGTAAGCTATGATTAATTATTCCCAATTGTGACTAAATTAAGCTTATAATATAATCCCAATAATCATTAATTTTCTTATTCAAGAGACTTTCATTTTAAAGAACTTTCTAGAAGAAATTTGGAAGTGAATTGTAATTGTTAAACTGTTTTTAATTAATTGATTTATGTCTGGATTAGCGTGCCTGTATTCTTTCCAACTTATCAGTAATTTGTTTTTTCAATATTTTAATTTGTTTGAATAAAAATATTTGGTAATTTTACTTTTATCAATTTTTCAATGTGCGTTATTAATGTTAGTTATTAAATTTATTAAAATTAGTTAATTGTATGATATGTAAATTACCTTGGCCAATATATTTATTTATTAACTAAGCCCTGGGTGTAATATTCTCTGCAAAATAACTAAGTTATGGGAAATCATAACACCGATCTTTTAGTTACTTGCCTCAAAATTATGGGATATGAGGAAGTTAGGAGTCTATTGAATATGACACCCTCTTATAAATTAAAAGTAACTTCATCAGCAATTCCCATCACAATAATTAGTAGGCCAGTTAATCAAGAAATATAGCTATATTTATGGAAATAGGAACAAGATATTTCTTTCTCCTTAGCTTGATTAACTTTCACTTCATAGTGTGTAAAAAAAGGCCTACCAGAATCTATAAAAATGTGAAAACCATTACAATGGTTTCCCAACATGAGGCTTCAAAACAAACCACTACATGAGATACAATGTTAAACCTTGATTATACAAATAAATATATATATATATTAAATATGTCTAGAAAACACAATCATGGCTGATGTAGATATTAAGTCACCAGTGTTGACCGGATAGGCAGATACTGGAGAGGGGAAAAAGCATAGCCAGAGTCCATATATGCAGTATGTAATATAAAACCATCTGTAAATGCCCATCAATCTATTTGTAGCAGGGTTCCTGAGAAATGGGAGGGTGGACCAAGTTGCCATGAGCCTGTAAGACTCAAAAGCATGAGGAACACTCATATGTGCTTATGACATGGGCTTTTTATTATTAGTATTATGCTTGTGTGAAAAGGACACAGGTTAATGTGAAATGTTTCTCATTTCCACCATGTTATATCACTTGTGAATAAGTCTACAAAAATATATCAGCATGTTAATACAAAAGAAAAACTGAATACAGACTTAAAACTTCATAATAAAATTAGGTTAAACCCCTATTTTATTCTTATCCCCTGATACCAATGGTGGTATTGTACCATTTATTTATATAAGGTACAAATATATTGGCATTTGGTAAAAGCTAAAAGAAAAAGTAAATTTAAAGATCTTTTAAATTAATGCATTTTAAATTTTTTTTTAGTTTGTGTATTTTTTTTTAAACGTACAATGAAAGTTAAATTTTTCATTTATATTTTTTTTATGTAATTAAAAATAAAAGTTAAAATTGGAAAGAATAAAAGATATGTAGATAACTAATCCAGATAAACTAAAAGAAATAATTCCATGTGCAGATTTCAATTAGTAAAATCTTTCTAACTCCCATTAAAGATGGTGGAATTATGCTAAAAAAGACTTTATAACTTAAATTTAAAAAAGAATGTACAAGATTATTATCTAGTATGCTGATAAAAGGACAAAAGAAAATAGATGCGCAGAGAAGTCTAAAAACTGATTGTGAATATAAAAGGTCAAAAAAACTTCAACATGATCTTGTCATATCTGTTTTCTTTTGGCTGGTCCTGAATCATGAAAGATCCAGGACCACTCTACACTGAAATAATTCTTTATGCTGGAGTGGACTGAAGCTTTTGACAGCATTCAACATGAAGACCATCAACTTCAGAAAACCTTTTGTGACTAGCCTTTAGGACAGACCAAAAAACAAGTTAAAAACAATGGCTATGAGCTCATTCTACCTCATGAAAAAACATGCATGGTAATCAATCTTCATAAACTCACTAAACTTACTGGTAAGCTATGATTAATTATTCCCAATTGTGAATAAATTAAGCTTATAATACAATCCCAATAATCATTAATTTTCTTATTCAAAAGACTTTCATTTTAAAGAACTTTCTAGAAAAATTTTTGAAGTGAACTATAATTGTTAAACTGTTTTTAATTAATTGATTCATGTCTGGATTAGTGTGCATGTATTCTTTTCAACTTATTAGTAATTTGTCTTTTTAATATTTTAATTTGTTTGAATAAAATCTTTGGTAATTTTACTTTTATCAACTTTTCATTATGCGTTATTAATGTTAGTTATTAAATTTATTAATATTAGTTAATTGTATGATGTGTAAATTATCTTGGCCAATATGTTTGTTTATTAACTAAGTAAGTCCTGGGTGTAATATTTCTTGAAAAATAACTAAGTTATGGGAAATCACAACCCTGATTTTTTTTAGTTACTTGTGTCAAAATTATGGGATATGAGGAAGTTAGGAGTCTATTGACTATGGTACCCTCTTATAAATTAAAACTAACTTCGTCAGCAATTCCAGTCACAATAATTAGTAGGCCAGTTAATCAGAAAATATAGCTATGTTTTTGGAAATATAAACAAGACATTTCTTTCTCCATAGCTTGATTAACTTTCACTTCATAGTGTGTAAAAAAAAGGCCTACCAGAATCTATCAAAATGTTAAAAACATTACTATATATATATATATGAAAGAGAGAGTGAAAAACTCTTGTAAATAATTGTTTCAAAAATAATGTTTAAATGTTTCTACCAAAATATTTGCATTAAATGTATGCAACTCCAAAACACAACACTTACTTACTTTTCATCTATTAAACAAAAAAGAGGCTAGAATATACAATAGTTCACACTAAAAATTAATCAAGTAAATGTTAGATGGAAGTAATATAAGTAATTTAGATTTTTTTGTATTTTACTTTTTTATAATAAAATAGAAACTTTATGGAAACAAAAATCACTAAGATAGCAGTGCAGCTGATCATTTAAGAATGTTTGCTTATCATTTAAAGCTTTAATCTTCATAAACTTTAACACCTTTTATTGTTTAATCTGGTAAGTCTAAATTGCTCATTTTTTCAGGTTTCATAAAAATTGTATTTTGTATTAAAACTCAATAAATTGGACTTCCATTTCTTTTTAATTTAATTTTATAACTGAATAATATTCTAAAAAATCATGTTTGACCATTTTAAATATTTAAAACTGATCTGTAAATATAGTAAAGTAACATAAATGTCATACTGATATTTATTGTACATACTAAAATGAAAAGTGAATAAATTTATTTTTATTTTAAGTTTGATTTTTAAGATGAATGAATGAAGGTATATTTATAATTCTCTCAAATTTTGTTTTAAAATCTGATATTTTCTTACATAAATTACAACATTTTAAAATATGTTAATATCAAGTCAATTGTAACAGTATTTTTTTTATAAATATTATGGTAAAGTTTATTAACTTTTATTTTTAAAAATAAAACATAGGTGAACAAATTGAAAGTGTATCTGTGTATTCCTTTATAAAAGTCAATTAATTAATGTGAAAAAGTAATCAAAAATATTTTACAAACAAGCAAAAAATATTTTAACTTACATTTTAAAACCTTCACATCAAAACATGACCAAAAGAATGCAAAACACCCTCTGAGCATTTTATTTTGTCAAAGAACAAAGGAGGTCTTTTTATTTTAGCTGCAGTCCTCTAAGGTGCTGACTATTTCAGATTTTCTTTTCAATTTTTAACATCAATAAAATCATTATGTTAAAATTTTATCTTTTAAAAAGTTATTGGTCATTATCAGTTATGATAATATTAATACAATGATCTAAAGCTACAGGACAACAGTGTTTTTACTAAAGAAACATTCTATAATTTTCAGTAAATGTGAGGATTTACATGTTAATACATAATACTAGGGCATTATGAGCTGTCATCTTTAGAGACCATCAGCATTCAGTAATATAAGATATCTCAATCCAAGTATTCATGCAAACTTGAAAGGTTGTTAATTTATAAAAAAAATTATATGCAACTCTAAAATATTTGGCAATTAAAGAATTGTATGATTAGCATATTTTTTTATAGAAAATATTATATCAAAGTATATAATTTTGCATTTATTTGAATTCCAATGTATTTATTATTACAATTGGTAATAACTCTTAAAATTTTATTAGAGTGATATTTTATACTTAGCAAGTGACTGAAGTCAAGCACACATATTTGTAAACTTATCATTAACAACTTACATATATGGTCATTACTTAATGTAATATTTATTTGTTCAAATAGATATCTTATAATCTGATGAAATTAAAAATCCATAATCAAAAGTTCTCTGATAATTTGAGATTTGATCTACATTTGTAATAATTTAAGTTTATTAAATCTATATAAAAAGCAAATTTAAAACATGAAAAAATAATCACTATCATTTTTATTACATTAAGGTTAAATTAGACCATGAATTAGATTTAATTATGCAATAAAACAATAAAAATTTGAAGTTTTACCTAACTAAAAGAACATCTTTGATAACTAAAATATTTTATAATGAAGTTTTTTAATTAATAATTTTAAGCTGAAAAGTAACAAAGCTACATTAAAAAAGTAGCATGCAGATAATATTGGACTACTTTCTGTTTATTTTAAATATTTTAATTATATATATATAGTAGCCTTTGGTTTTGACCAAAGATGGCCAAGTGTGCAGCAGATGCCATTCTTAAGAAAGAGCAAAAATTTCTCATAGAAGAAATTAATCAAATAAGAAAATTCATCAATAACAGTAATTTTAAAATAAACAGAGTAAATGGAAAGTTTATAATGGTTGTATAATATATGAGAGAGTCATATTGGAAAAACTTTGAGAGAAAATTAATGTATAAGATTGTGTTAAGTTTGTGTGGAGATCATTTTGAAGTATCACATACTATTCATTTAAATATGCTTTAATTATTAAAAATTAAATAGTGAGATCAGTAAGTGAAAAGATAAATGTAAATTTAAAATCGTAAAGGTTTGGCTTGTTCATAATCATGCTTACTGCAATAGTCAATTTTCAGGGAAATAGCTCTAAAAGATTAAATATTACATAATAGAACATGCTAGGGGGAATTTATATGAGTAGCTAGTAAGGTTAGAAAGTGTGTGTGTGTGTGTGTAAGCATGTATATGTGTTCTACATTTATACTATTTATTTATTAGGACAATTATAAATGATTTTATTTCATACAATATACCATTCGATAGCAAATTGAAAGAACGATAATTTCATGTTAGTTTTAAACAAATCCATAACAATATTCAGTCATAAATTTTAAATATAAGCTGTCTATTTTTTTTTAATTATTATAAAATTTTCTTTCAAGTTGTTATTCATTTTTTATAAGTCAAACCCGAGAAAATTTCAAGAAACCATGTGATTATTAATGTTGTAAATAAATTAATATTAAAATTATGTTTGATAACCAATCAAAAGTTTAATACCAGGTTAGAAGGTCAAAAGATTGAATCTGAAATGATTGACAGTTGGAGGTTATAAAAATGGTCCACACATTTTGGGAGGGTCTTTTGTTATTGTTCCATTGCTCAGAAATCACACCTCCCAGTTCTTTTTAGTTTCACTTTGCTAATCTAGGGGAATTTTTTTATGCACCTTGATTGTCAAGCCTCTGACTGAAATTTGATTGAAAAGTTTGTTTGTCTTCTGTAAGAATGTATACATAAACAACTAAAATCAGGTGCACTTAATTTTTGAACCCCAAAGTTGATCATGAATCGGATTTGCCAGAACAGCTACTTTGGTATAATGATCATGCATCAAATGAAGCATCTGCGGCCAGCTTACCAATTTTCTCCACATAAAATGCTTCAGATATCAATCTTTATTAATAATGTTTTCATTATAACAATTATCAAAAAGAAGAGATGGGAGAAATGGTATAAAAAGAAAAAAAACTTTGGATGGAAATATTCAATACTAAAAGCAGTTATAAATTATGCTTAGAATATTAAGCAAGTACTACCTAAGTTATCTACATATCTTCATATCTTCATCATAAAAGAAAGACTGATTCTTTGCATGAGAGAAATGAAAAAATACTAGTGCCTAATTATAATGCAAAACTAAGTAAAATTGGAATGAAGTGAAAATGTTTGTATAATACTTATAACTGATAGACTGAGTACCTATCCTGCTGAAATAATGGAGTTTAAAATCCTGTAAAAGTTGGAATTATTAAAACAAGTGTGATATTGTGACTAACTTATTAAGCTCAGCCCTAGATGCTGCAAACTTGTATCTGTAAATTGGAGATGCATCTGGAAGAAACATCTCCCCCCCCCAATGAAGTTGTTTTTATGAAAATATTAATTAGACAAATGGATACGATAATATTGTGAAGTAGTCAGAGGATGCAAAAATAATATGTGATTTCTGAAACTTAAGGTTATTAAAAAATATGACATTTGGATTATTTATGTGTGTAATAGTCCTAGTGTGTGTGGATTAACTTGTACAGCCCAGAGAAGGATGATCATAATCAATTATGAACTGTGCCCAAAAGGACTCTTAAGTATAATTTTTATTTCTTATTTTATGGTTAATTGATTGGTTATAGGTTAAAGTTATTTATTGAATATATTTGTTAAACATTGTATAAAATATCCCGATATAGATTGAGGGTAGATTAAAAAAAAAAAAAAAGCCTTTATATTATTATTTTTATTGTTATCATATAATACTAAATTGTCCAAGCACTTTACTACTGTTACATAGAAAAAATATATTTTACAAACATTTACAGATTTACTTTCTTTTAAATTTCTAGAAATGTAATTAATGTTGTTTGTTTGTCAATTAGATTTTATTTTAAATATTGTTAGTTTCCTTAATTGAAATGTTTTTTAATTTGTAATTTTTTATGTATTAATAAATTCTGTATTTTTAATATGTGCGCTTCCACTCATTTATTGATTGAACAATATCTTCGAGGTTAATAGATAGAAAAGTATATAGTTAGCTGCACAGATGGATTTAAATTTCAATAGCCCATAAGCTCATCACTATATTGTGATCATATGTGAACACTACTGCTTTGAATCAACTATGATATCATGAAAACAAATGTGAATAGAGCTATTTTATTCTCATTTGCTTTTTTTCATAACTACATGGGATAATGAGGCACAAAATATTACTCACTTTATGCTAAGAACAAAAATTTGATTTGTTTTTTTAAAAATTGTAAAATTAAAAAACTTTAGTTTATGCAATTGTTCTTTTGACAGCCATTTTTACATTAACCTCACCACATATTCTTGGTCTGCCCCATATTTTAAAAGTGAAATGCTTTACTTTACTAGCATAAATTTAAAATTTTTATATAGTTTATAAGTGGTCTATTTACTGTTTAAAAGTCAACACTACTTTTGATAATGCAGATTTATTGTATTTTTTTTGTTAATGGTAAATTTTAGAATATTTGAAGACTTAAATACATTTAACCTAATTAAGGTGATGCAAATTTTCTTTTGTCTGTCAATCTTATGTTACTTCAAACACTTGTGTTACCACACTATTTTAAAAGTAGAATGCATTAGGTTGCACACAATAAATTGGAACTTTTTTATAAATGATTTATTTATTTTTGTTTAATTATAATATTAGCATGTTTTACCTTAATCACATTTCTGTTTGTGTTAGTTTATGTAATTTTTTTCCAGTTACTATTTTTATGTTAACTAGAGCACATGGTTACTACCATATTTAAAAGGTGTTAGATTTTGCACAATAAATTGGAACTTTTTTATGTGGTCTTATTGTACTTTTTGGTTAATTACAGTAAGTTTAAGTAACTTGAGCATATGGATATCACCATAATTTAAAAGAAATGTGTGAGTTTATGCACAATAAATTGGAACTTTTTTATGTGTATTTATTGTATTTTTTATGAATTATAATATTAAAATATTTTAGCTTAAGAACATTTCTTCTTGTATTAATTTAAAAAATTTATTTTGACTGTCTTTCTTACATTAACTTGAACATATGAAAGTGAAACACTTTTCTATTATTTGGTTTTAATAGTAAATAATTTTTTGTGGTGGTCAGGGTATTGGTCACATGATGAATCTGATTCCTCATCCCTATTACTAATAAGTTTGATATTTTTATTTCTAGTAATATTTGATTTTTTTTTTGTTTTGGTCACATAAATACACTAACATTTTTGTGACCATTTACTAATAATAGTGACAAAATTTAGTTTATCTTAATTGATTGTGGTAGTAATTTGATATCTTTGACACATGATTATGCCAGCAGCTTTTTTCCCCCATTGACATATTTTTAATTACTAATATTTTCTAAATATTGATTTTGATTTTTACTAAATTTTTTTGATCATTTCCTAATTACTAATATGGTTGATATTTTGATTTTTAGAGGTATTTTACTTTTTTTTTGTTTTTGTCACATGATTGTCCTAACCTGTTTGTGACCATTTACAAATAATAGTTACAAAATATTTTTATATATCTAATTGATGTAGTAATTTAATTTTTGGTTATGTGATTATGCTGACTGAATTTTTCATCATTGATATAATAGCTACATTTTGTTTTGAAATTTTGATTTTGGCTATTTTTTCAGTCATTTTTTTATTACTAATATGTTTAATTGTCCCATGATTACTTGAATATTTTTATGGCTGCTTACTAATAATAGTCACAAAATATTTTTTTTTATCTGATTCTGGTAAAAATTTAACCTATTGGGCACATCCTGATGCCCATAACATATCTTTCTCCCCCCACCATTAATATATTTCCTAATTGCTAATATTTGTTAAATATTGTTTTCAAAGTTTTGATGTTTGCAATTTTTTTTTAACCTTTTCTAATTACTGATATTTTGATATCTAGAAGCATTTATTGTTTTTTTGTTTTGGTCATGTGATTATGCTAATATTTTTATGACTGTTTGTTAATAATAGTCATAAATATTGTTATTCATATTTGATTGCAGTAGTAATGTTCTTTTGGTCACATGATTTTTAATTTTTTTTATTTTTGATCATTTCCTAATTACTAATATGTTTGATATTTTGATTTTTAGAGATTTTTTTTTTTTTTTTATGATAGAGCTTAGTTCTATGAAATTTGATATTTATTTTTGATAGAAAAAAAGATATTTTTTAACTGTAAAGGACAAAATAAATGTAACACTTTGTTTAAATAGTGCATAGTATTATCGGACTTTGTTTAGGGCTTGGTTATGTCAGTAGTAGCTATGTGCCTGTACTTAAAAACTAAAATGGTTGATAACACATTCTCAATCAGTATCATAAAACTCCTTCATATGAGAGAGTCATAGCATCCCAATAAAAGTTATTGCAAAGAAGCATTATTAAATATTAAATTTTTATCCTGATATTGGTAAATTTTAATATATAGTTAATTGTAATGATATGAGTGGAAAGAGAGTAACGAGAGCCATGTAAAAAGAGAGAGAAAATGCTCAGTTATGATTTCTACATAGAATATATTCATTGATGCAGTAATAAATTGAAAGGTTGCTAGTCTTTCACATGTGCCTACTGTTGTTTCTCAGACACCCAATCAGATGTTAAACAGCGGTCTTAAGAGTGATCAGGCCTTGACACATGACAGAGATTTTGATAAGAAAAGGATGATACCACCCTTCTCTTTACTTAACTTTATATATATATAAGCCAGTCTTAAGCATCTTGGCTTGAAAGCTTGAAGATACAAACATATTCATTTATTACTCACTGAGTTTTTAATTTACGATATTATAGTGCGAAATCTTAGATTTACTACACCGCAATTTTCTAGATGCTAATATAAGTTATCAGCAACGTATGTAAATAATATATTTATATGCAAGTATATCACTCCTCTCTACTTAATATCTATAATGAAATAATATATCAGGATTAAAATATGTACCGGGCTAATAATCTATTTTGTATTATTGACTTATTAAATGTAAAAGAAAGATATGAAGTCAGATTTAAATAAAATAATAATTATTATTTACAAACAAATAATAATTTTTTAAAAAATACGTATTTACATAAATAAATAAGTATATAAGTGCTCTTTGGTTTTTATTAGTTGCAAAAATAAATTTTTGCAAATGAACTTGTTTTAAAATAATCTAAAAAAGATTTATAATTGTTATTATAGATAAAATATGTGTGTCACGAGATCTTATCAATGCTAAATCTGAATATTTGATAATAACCTTGTTCTTAAATATGTCTTAAAAATACCATTCTACTTCTATTAACTTAAATTTTCTTGGCAGATGTACTTGATAAGTTCCAATTGAATTCATTAACTGACTACCTGTCTTAAAATATATGTAAAATAATTATGAGTAAATATCCAAACTAGTAAATACATCTCAAGATATCAAAAAAAATAATGGATGGCATTTCCTAGCTCTTCCTATTTCCATATTCTTCATGGAACAAAGTTCTAATAATAATAATATTAAAACAGGCAAAACTCTCTATACATATTGCCACTCAGTGCAAGCCAGAGTAATCAATGAATATCAGAAGGCTTGTGCATAAAATCGCCATCTAGTGCTTATTCATCCAATATCACCAGACTAGTTTCTAGCTTGGGGCCTTTGTCAGTGAAAAGCTTTGGATCTAAGAGCACTGCACCTAGATCTTAGGATCTAACGCAACCTTCCAGCAGCCATATTTTACCTCTACTTAACTACAAAACTTGAGTCTTAAATTGAAAACACTATAATATTTTCAATCCAAGCTCAGTAGCTTATATAGTCATATAGGTTTGAACTCAGTTCAGTACCCATACATTTTGGTGTTTTTGGTTCTTTAATAACCATAGCCACCACTATCCTATTTGGCAGAATTGCTTTTAAGCTGATAAACATCACATGATCACCATTTTATGAGCATGCAGTGGCAATGTGTATAGAGAGTTTTACCTGTTTTAATAACTGTTATGAGCAAGTATAAGAAATGGTGATCATGTGATGTTTATTGGCTTAATAATAATATTCAAAATCAACTATTACTTAACAGTTGTATAATGAAGAAATTCCTTGCTCAATTTTCTAACTAGATTTCCTTTTTTGGGTCTGCTTAAGAAAAGAAAGCCAGAACCACATAGCTTTAAGTCTATATAATTCTATATCTTAGTTTTAAAGAACATCTAATAAATCGCAATGAACATAAAAAAGTAAGCCACTACAAAATAATATATTTTTGAATTCCAATAGTATATGTTAAAAGTTATAAATAAATAATTAGTCTTTCAAAATATTACATCCACTCAAACATGATATAAAATCAAACAAATGTAGTATATGCTTCACATAACTGCAAATAAAATATCTATATAGTACATGATACTATCTTTACTTATTCTTGGTGACTTTTTTTTTAAATTTGATATATATTGTAACGGTCACATTTGTACATTCATGCAAACAAATCCAGAGTTTTGGCAAATTACCCCAAGGCTGATCTAGATGAGGAGTTAAGGCCTTAAATCAGATTGCACCTCAGTTCCTCCACCAACACTCCATGACTTACTACCCTACAAATGACATATATGAAGCTACACTCAGAGTTTCTTATTTTGAATGCCAGCAGTAACTAAGGTTGGAACAAGAGACTCAAGAAATAAATGACTAGATTACTAATAATTTAACTAAACACACACATCTATGGCTGGTTAAATAATGCATATATTAATAACTAATACCAAATTAGAATAGATTTGGATAGGATTTGCAATGAATTGTGAATAATACACTAAACAGTTATGAGTTTTAAATATTTAATTATTAAAATCTAAGATAACTAATCCAAAATATAAAAAGTGCATCAGGATTTGCACACACAGGTATCTTATAGTGATAAGAGGATTTCAATACAGTTTCTCATCTTTTATACACTTTAAAAGTTTATTACAATTTTAATCTACAATATATTCATGCCTTAATTATGGTATGCCATCCCTATGAGGTTGGCTAATAGTCAAATCTTGCAAGAATGACACCTAACAGGTATAACTAATCTACTAATATTACATAATGAGCAATAAATGTGCTCTTTATGCAGATTGCATTATGTAAACTAGATCTGAGGTTCAGATCAGAGCTGAATGAATAATATTATGGAGGGCAAACTGGTGATTTGTAGTGTAACTTTCAAGACTACAGCACTACATAAAATAAATAAGAGAAGTGGTCCAAAGATGCAGTTCCTCATGGGATACAATACCAAGTTCTCTGTTCCCATAAACCATATGACTTGCTATCTTAAAATAAATGAAAATTTCCTTTGGATGATCGGAGCAGCTTATAAAACAATCTGGACCCTTGTGTTCCAGTTCTAAAAAGTGAGCTGTCCAAACTAAGAATAATGGGGTGGCCCTTAAACCAAAGCCGATTTTAATAAGAATATATATAGCAAGGCATATACTGCATCTGCATGCTTTATAAAGACACATTTGTAATGCTTTCTAAATATAAATATTAAAATTAATCAAGCACTACATCTATAGCTTCAATCTGCAAAATTACTATATGCCCATTCATAAATTAGCATACTTAATTCATGCCAGAAAAAGATAATTATAAGTGACCTATGTTACCCAGTAATCTATATAGTTTATAATAATAAACTAAGAAGGAGTAAAGCATATTTGGGACTTAAAATTAATTAATTATTTATAATATGCTTTAAAATATCATTCTCACTCTTACTTAACTAAAAAAACATTTAATATGCAAATCTGAATTATATAATAATACAAAACATAGTAGCTTAACTAATATATATATGAAAACCTACTCTTATATATATATATATATATATATATATATATATATATATAAGAGTAGGTTTTCAGATTGGAGATTTATAGGTGTGCTAAAAATAACATAAATTAGCTATGTGAGAGTGTCTAATCATCTTTCCAAAATTATTAATATTCTTGATCTCTGCTCTGAATGATGGCATAACATAAATTAATGATCAACAATATATAAAATAGATAGGATAGGCATGAACACAGATTAAAAAGAGACAGATAAATAATAATAACTGATTACAGTTATTGTGTTAATAAAATTATCAATTATAAATATTTATTAGTAGGCAAGATTATTACAAAGATTATTATTATTAAATTTAAAGTTACAGAATTTATTTGGTAAAAGTTATTATAAGTTATTAATTATGAACATTCACATTTATCTAGCTGTAGAATTATGGATTAATTCAATAGTTTAGTTTAATATATTTTATAGAGCTCCGCGGGAAGAAATCTTACCGATCTTCTAGATGAGGCATCTTTATTGTTTGGTGCTGGCATTATTCATTAGGTTGGCTTGTCTAATGTCTTCTTGGCAGGCTGTAGATCTTGAACTCCTCTGTCATCCTGGACCAATTTTCAAAAAGGAAGACGGCAGGGGTTGCTCTCTACCGCACAGTTTTCATTGTAGAAAAAGAGTGAATGACTGAACCTGATGTCTAAATTTTGCGGGTTTTTATGAACTCTTTCTCATCCCCCCTCACAAGCCATTAAAAGTTGTTTACAACTTTTAATTTTCAATTTTAAGTTTTAATAGCCAGCATAAATTTTAATAAAAACAAAAGACCTGGCTTAGCTATTGACAAGTGGTGCTGGGGTAACAATTTCATCTATTCCCTTTTTAACTGTATTTTTAAATCTTTAAAAATCTTTGGTTCTCAGTTTACAATTTAATGAGAGGTATTTCTGAAAAACCGATGACCTTGATTCTCTCTTTTTTAAAAATACTTCAGTTGTCAACATTTTGTTATATGTATAAGACAGTCACCCTTGAACTTAAGATTTATATGCGAATACAAACAAATTTATAAACCTAATAACTTAATAGAAATAATTTATAAAAGTTGTAATGTTTACTAAATATATCACTTTACAGTTTCCTTCATGTATATACATGGGTGTGCTCCCACATGTACAATGATGTTTACAACTTACTTTCATTTAATCATTTTAAAATTATAACTGTGTATACATTATGTGCATACAAACATTAATATTACTCTTTGATGTGTGCACATATCTTCTATTAAATATCAAAATAAATTATTATAAGGTTATATGCATGGACTGGGAAGGGTTTGAACTAGAAAAGAAGGCTACTATAGCACATAGAAGGTAAAACAGGATGATAGACAAATAGTACTGTTTCAATAGATATAGATATAAACAAATATAAGTGTAAAAAAGATTTTTTTCTTATTTATTTTTTAATAATAATAAATAAACTAAACAATTCTTTTTTCTTTATCACTACATCTGAAAGTTAATGATGAATGCAGTGTGATATAATGTCTGATATTGGCATATATGATAAGAAGTTTGACATTTCCATTTTTATAAGTGGTTCAATTTATTCAAACAATAATTCCATAAAAAAATAGGAAACTAATTAAATTAGTTCATTTAAAACAGTTTGGCAAGTTTTTAAATAGTAAAAGAGATAAACCTTTGGATTTTCTTATAATGTAATTAAAATGAAAGATTATAAAAAAATAGCAATTGATGTCAAAAATATCCCATTTGTTTTCTGTTGATTAAAATGGTAATTCAAATCCTTTAAAGCATGATGACTTTGATAAGTTTTTTTGAAACCAGGTGTTAATGGTGATGTAAATGCTCACTGAGGCCTATTGTTGAAACTTACCCAGAGTGGTTCTACTCATCCATTTTTTTGTTGTTTACTTGACCATGATCAAAATAATACTAAGAATAGTAGTAGTCTGCTGTTAACAATTTAAGTAAATATACAACTATTTATTGACATCAGAAAAATGTCATGACAAATTTAGAACTTCTTAAAATCATTCCAAATACACATGTTGGAATTCACATTTATATCTAAAAAATGTATGTACTCCCTACAGCTTATTGATGGAAAATTCCTTTTCTATATATTTTTCCAAATGCATAATTAAATAATAATTATTTAAAAGTTTTAAAGAAAATATATAAAATTTATTGTATTAATTTCATAAATAAACCATTAACACACTTATTTAGAATAATATATTTTTTCTTTTTCCTTTTTTAAAATGCTTTTATTAATGTTGGAAGATCATTTTGTTTATTTGTTTATTAAGTTTAGATTTTTTTCATGTTAAAATAAATTTTTAAAATTGAGTTTTAATACACTTAAATTTAATAGAATTGCTTGAAATCTGGTATATAACTAAACTATACCAGCCTAATTCATTTGAAAGACTTATGTTTTCAGTAGGTCAAATAGTTTCTTAGATATGGAAAAGAAAGTGGTAAAATATTAACAAATATTTAATAAGTTCACATATCATGGTTAACAGTTATTTTTAGAACTTTTATTTGCTTTAAATAAAACTCTGAAGGGTATTATAAAGATTTGTCCTTCCCAATTTAATAACATTTTAACCATATTAAACATTTAATGGATATATTATATTTAGTATGCATGCATAAGTATATATGTATAATAAATCAGTAGCTAGGTTTTTTATTTAAAATTGTTAGTTTTTATTTTTAATTTAAAACAATTATTTTAAAAAATAACTAAAGAAGAAAACTCACAATCATTATTTTAAACAATCAGGAAAGGCTAAAAAGAAGACTTATGATTATTATTTAAAACAATGATTATGAGTTTTTTCTTTAGCTTTTTTTCAAAACAATTGTTTTAAAATAAAAATAAAACTATGAAACAATTTTAAATACACAATTTAATTACCAATTATTTATACATATATAATTATGTACACTTACTAAATATGATATATATATTAAATATATTTATTTATTAAATATTTATAAATACAGTAAATTTTATCAACTTAGCAGTGCTTTCAATTATCCTAATAATCTTTGTCATCTAACACATTGAAAGGCTAACCTTCCTACAATTCTGTGATCTTAATGTTTGCTACCTGCCTGCTAATTAACCTTTCCATTGGTCACTTAATTAATTGGCTGAGTGAGGTAAAACTCTGAACTTTTAATTGGTCAATTCACAAACTCTTTGATAGAAATATATTTATCTTTTAATATTATATTAATTTTAATTTCGTTTGCAAAAAGTATATTATTTGTAATGTTATGAAAGTAAACGAAAGTTTTTGCAAAAATATATTTTTATTTGTAATTATAGAAATATTCAAAAGTGGAAAAATCAAAGAAAAGATTGTAGCAAATTACAAGCAATGCAAATGTCATTTATATCCCTCCCAGATTTAAGTTATTAAAAAAGTTAAGAATTTTTAGTAAAATCTTAGCGTTTTTCTAAAAATAATTATATTTTCAGCATATTTTAACCAAAATACATTATAATATGTAAATAAATGCCAGAAAAATATTCTAAAACATTAATCTTTGTTTGAAAATCAAATAAACAGCTTGGGGCAATCTAAACTCTTGACCGGATGTCAAAATTGTTGCTACGGCTGGTTTCTTTTCAATTTACAATTGTGTAAAGTATACAATTTTTTAATAAAACCTTACTATTTTTGTAAAATAACTATATTTTCAGCAGATTTTATGAAAATAATTTATAATATGTACAAAAAATAATAAAAAAACACTCTAAAACATATATTTTCATTTTCAACAGTGAAAAATATTTATTGTCGGTCTCTTTTTGACCAAATAATTATCAGCCAATCAGCATTGAGAATGGATGGCCCATCCAATCAGCATTGGCCTTCTTCTTTTGTTTGACTTAAAACACCCCTAGTATTGATTTTTTACTTGTAAAATAATTCAAGAGAGGGCAGCATCTTACGAGACTTTTTCTAAGCTTTCCAATGAGTATAAAATCATCACAGTAACTCAAAAAATGGCCGATTTAGAGTGCTCTAAAGCCATCAACACACATTTGCGTTGAACCCTACAGAAAGGTTAAGTCATGTTTGTATTTGTGTATTAGCATAGCTTCCTTTATTTTCCTTTTAATGTTATTTTTTTTCAATTTGCAATATTTTTACATTATTAAAATTGAAGTTAAAACCATAAATACATGACTTATTATGGTTATAAAAAACAGATACTGAAATATTATTATCTACTTTACAATTTTGTTTCGACTTCTGAACCTGTTTTAATAACAGCAAGTGCTCTTTAGTTCTTTTTTCCAACATACATCTTGATTCATCTATATATCCACTATCACACCTACATATTCATTTATAAATAACACAATTTTTATTTATAGATGAGGTTTTATCTTCAGAGTTATTTATTAATTTAATGTAGGAGGTGTGTAAAATGCAATATCACATATACCTTTCATTATAAAATTTACTTGATCATTCAAAATATATGGCATTGATATCCATATTTTTTATTAGCAGGAGAATCAATATTATTATTAAAATTGTTATTCTTATATTTTGTATTAAAATGTCTAGTAACATTATATATATGATTATAATTGTAGCCACATTTAACAATTCATTCGAATATATTTCAATATTTTTGCCTTTATCTGATGAATATTTGCAAAGACTATTATTTCTAAATAAGGACTTCAAACCTGCCATTTTGTGTGACATTGACACTCTTGATTTATATGGAATATAACCTCTGTTTACTATTGGTTTAATAGGCATACAGTAATCTAGCTTACATTGATTTCTAGTTATTTTAAGATCAAGAAACTAAATACACATTAAATTTTCATCTGTTTTTATCTATTTAGGCCTATTAAACCATTTAATTCTTTAAACAACTCATTAATTGTATTTGGTTTGCCACATACAAAAACATCTTCGACATATCAATAATATACAGTAATATTTTTGTGATAACATTCCTTTTTTAAAATATTTTCTTCATATGTACAAATTATATATTTGAGCAACAGTAGGTAAACTCATTTGCCAGCCTTTGCCCATTTTATAAAAATCATTCTTAAAAACTGCACACATATTTTTAACAATAAAGCTTAATGTTTCAGTTATAAATTTTATTATTTTCATGTTAATATTTTTTAAACTTAATTCATTGGAAATAATTTAATAGATGCTAATCGATCAATTGATCCATACATTTTACTTACATCTAGAGTACATATTATGTCATTAACTTCAATCCTAATGTTACAGATTTTATTAACAAAATCAAATAAAGAACATATTGTATATTTACTAAAACCAAGAATTTCTTGTAGCATTTTTTCTATTAAACAACACGTATCATAATAAAACAACCCCTCCCAAATCAACCATTACATTTAATGTAGGAGGTGTATAAAATGCAATATCATATATACCTTTATAAATCTTCCTTATAAAATTTACTTGATCATTCAAAATATATGGTATTGATATCCATAGTTTTTTGTTAGCAGGAAGATCAATATTATTATTAATTTTTTTATTCTTATATCTCATATTAAAATCCCTAATAACATTATATATATGATTATAATTGTAACCAACATTTAACAATTCATTGGAATATATTTCAATATTTTTGCCTTTATCTGACGAATATTTGAAGGTTGGCCTTTCAAAGTGTTAGTTGACAGACTAAGAGGATAGTCAAACGCACTTCTAAGTGGATAAAAATTTTAAAACATATCTGATTACTGTATTTATAAATATTCAATTATATAATTACATATATATCAAGTATAAGTGTCCAGCCAATTTAATGTACAATATAGTTTTTTATAATCATTTATTATGCTAATACTAAAAACTTAAAAATAATAGAGATATTTTTTTATATATTAAATGCTTTTATTGACTTTGCACTAAAAAAAAAAACGAAATAATTGTTTCTTCAACCACAATTGGAGTTTTAGATTTAACTTGAAATAATAGCATGGGGAGGGTCCAGAAATTAATTAAGGTAATCCCTATTTTTTACAACAAGGGATTGAATTAATCAATTACTGGACACCCCATCCCAAGCTTTTATTTCAAGTTAAATCTAAAAACTCCAATTGTGGTCGGACACAGTCAAAAGTATTTAATATATAAAAAAATTATCTCTCTTATTTATTTCTGAATTATCTATTATTATAATTTCTTTCAAATAAATGAAATCCGTTTAAAATGAAACTAAATTATAAGAATAAGATAATAAAATGCATGTTCATCATTTTGTTATTATTTATAAATTTATTGTCACCAATTCAAGATATATATACAAACAAATTAATTCTACACATATATGTAAGATGTACCGAATGTAATATATTTTAAATAAAATATTGCTTTTAAATTTTATTTCATTTGTAACAAAAAACGAATCGAGTCTTTGTGGTTATATTAACCATAATCTCTTAGATATAAAATAATGTTTTATATATTATGTATTTTAAGGTAAACCTTTTTTATAAATATTCTTCTTTTCTTGAGCTAAATAATTTTGTTGTTGTTGTTGTTGTTGTTATTGTTTTATGAACACAGATTGCCAATGTTTGTTTACAATAATTAAATTACTTAATTACTTATTAACTTGCAAACCTTCCTTATAAATCATAAATATATAATTTATATTTCAATAAATGCTTTATATTATTTCACTTTCTTTTTTGCTCATGGTTTTCTTTAAATATATATGCTATTTGAATACAAATCATAAACAAATGCAAATTTCATAAAATATATTTTTTTCTAAATCTAGTATCAATGAGATTATTTTTGATTTTCTATATCAACCAATGTTTTAAGATCTAAACAAATACCAGCTTCAATATTACAGCACTCAAATGTCTACATATAAATGTAGTTTAATTGTATTTATTATTCACAAACATTAAAACATTATATTTCAAATATAAAATTAATAAACTTATCGCTTTATGATATTCTCTTTAATTTAAAGATTAATTATATATTAATAAATTTATAAGATGGCATTACATATTTTTATTTTGGTTTTTAATCCTACTTCTTCATTAATTAGAATAAATTTCTTTATATACATATAACAAACCACCCTATTGAAACAAAGATTGTTACAGAAAGCCGAAAACCTTTTAAATAAGATTGATTTTAATGAAAATACATGTCATGAGGACAATTTGCATTTTCCATTTATTTATACTTGTTTTGCTAATTTTTTATGAAAGTAAAGTTAAATTTGTGAGATAATAATTTAGAAATATATTTATTTTAAAAGAATATATGTGCATAGATTAAATAAAAGAATATATATGGCATAGTGAAAAGTTTAATAATTTTATATTCAAAGCCGTTCAATAATTAATATTTTTACTAACGCCTAGTGCCAGATTCATTTAAACCTTCAACTTTTTATTTTGTCAAACACAATTTTATTCTTTATTATATTTTCAAAAATTTAGAATTATGTATTAGAAACAAATGAAAGTTATTCTAAAAATATTATTTAATTTTTGCAAATTAATAAAAATATTAATATGAAATACATAATGAGAATACTAAGAACATTTTTTTCTCATTGGACATTTATCGAAGTCACTAATAAATATATTAAATGAAATATATATTTATGAATATTAATTCATTTTTAAAAATTTAATGAATTATTGTTCAGATTATATAATGATAATGAAATTATATTTAAAATTAAGATTTTATTTAGAATTTTTTTTATAAATGACAAAATTAAATCTGCTATGGTGAAGATGAAAGTGGTAAACCATCAAACATTATATAATCACCATTCTTTAGGCTTGCACAATCTGTTTTTCACAGAGGCAAAACTCTCCATACAGTAGTGCCACTCAGTGCAAACCAAAGCTTTAAAAAGTAAAAGGTGGGTGTTGGAGTGTTACATTAGATCCTAAAATCTAGATGCAGTGCTCTCAGATCTAACGCTTCTCATTGATGAAAGCCACAAGCTAGAAACTAGTCTGCAGATATTGGATGAGTAGGCACTAGATAGGGATTTTGTGTACAAACTTTCCTGCATCTGTTGATTACTCTGGTTTGCACTGAGTGGTGCTACTGTATGGAGAGTTTTGTCTCTGTGAAAATGAAAGTGCTCATTTTCAGCCAATTTAAGACATTACTGTTTTTTTTTTTGCTTGTCTTCTTTTGAAAGTAAATATTATCCAATAAAAACTGAAACTAATTATATTATTTTTCAAATTAAACAAATGTTTTTAGAAAAATAATCATAAATATTTAAACAAATTATAGACAATATTCTGAAGGTTTGTGATGATGGTGTTCTGTTGCCTTTGGCAGGATGGCTCAGTTGGTTAGAACATTATCTTAAAATTCAATAATCAAGAATCTAATGATCCAGGTTCGAATCCCATGCTAGAGCTGTCACTGGTCAGGCTAGCAACACCTGAAAAAGAGAGGAGAATAAGACCTCTGGAAACATTGTGCATATACTAACCTGATATTACTAACAGTTGGTGCATATACTAACCTGTTTGCTGTGATATTACTAACAGTTGAATGTATTTGGAGTATTTAAATAAAAAATTGGAAATTTTCTAAAGACATTCAACACACATATTATATGATAAAAATACAAATAGATAATATATGTTTTATTTTTAAAATCTAACAAAAGAATGAGTAGGTTCAAAACCTGTCATAAGCCCTCTCATGTGAAGAGTATTAGAAAGTATGAATCAATAGATCAATATGCATTTCATTGCTTCACATAATAGAAAAATTATAATATACTGACATCTTGAGATTTCTTTTGAATTAATATCACATGAAAAGCAGGCAAACTAGCAATAAAAATATTTGCAGTTATGTTCAATACTAAAGATAAGTTAAAGAATAGTTGTTTGAAGTTTATGACTATTAGTACAATTACATTATATATTTTGGAGGTTTTGAAAGTAAAGTCTGATATTTATAAATAAGTTAATTCTAATATTTTCATGGATAAATGATTTCATATTATTATTATTTTTGGGATATTCCATGTAGTAAAATAGCTAAATAGCTGACGTTTCAGTACAATAACAAGTACCTTCCTCAGAGCATCCTCTTTCTCAAATCATTGGAATGCATTCCTATGATTTGAGAAAGCGGACACTCCAAGGAAGGTACTTGTTATGTATATACTGAAATGATACAATAAAGATTAGTTGCAATCTAGGTGGCATCAAGGTGGACCTAATGTCATTGAACTACTTGAGATCTC
Source organism: Epiperipatus broadwayi (assembly GCA_028023455.1). Classification (NCBI taxonomy): domain Eukaryota; kingdom Metazoa; phylum Onychophora; class Udeonychophora; order Euonychophora; family Peripatidae; genus Epiperipatus; species Epiperipatus broadwayi. The sequence continues at coordinate 2,620,082 of JAQFVV010006232.1, forward strand.
AATTAAAGGTGTTGATCCCAATAATGTGAAGAAAGCCAGTTGAAGTTTATAATGAAAAAAAGTGCATCTATTATCTGAAGCTAAACTTACAAATTGCTATACATACAAGTTTTTATATATTTCCACATGAGCTAAAACTATTGTATATTTTAATAGTAGATTCACATTTAATATAATAATAAATTTCTCAGAGTTTTATAATAATATGTGCACTCTTAATTTTAATCTTTAATATTAATCCTTACAAATATATTGTTTTTTACTATAATTACCAACAAGAGTAACTCAATCTGTGTTTTAAAACTAAGACTAGCAGTTTTAAATATAAAGTTAATTAATGATTTATCTCAGGGTTATTAGAAAATAAATTGCTTGGATATAAAATGATTTTATGCATTTTAGAATATGACAATGAAAAGAGATTTTATGTACATCATCTTACCAAATACTTTTATATTTTAGAAAGCATTAGTACAATAATGTTGTCTTAAATCCAGCTAGATATTATGTGTAAAATAACATCCCACATATGACTTTTTTTTAATTGTGGGGGGGGGGGGAGCAGCATCACACAATATGTGACTTACTTTATTGATTATTGTGAATATGTTGTGATGATGTTTCATTAATAAAAACAATAGAGAAATATTAAAATTTAAAAATTACTTCATTACACAATATACACTAAATCATAAAAACGAATATCTAATAAATATTACTATTAACTTCCTAAATCTAATTTGAATATGGGATGAAAAGTATGTTATCAGACAGTGTTGTGAAAACCCTAACATTAAATAGGAATAGATTGTTCATTATTTCAAGATAATCCTAATTATCATCATTATAAAAGATAAATCATTATTAATTATTTTGTTTCATTAACTAATCAATTAATAATCTATCTCAATAATGCTGGGGATGTTTTCACTCTTTTAAGAGAAGAAAGTGCAATCATCGCTTAGCATATGTAGATTATATTTACCACATTGGGCTTACGTATTTTACCTCATGATTCTTTACTGGATTCATTTGCATGAATAAACATTAGGAGTGTTACTCCACTACCAAAATATATCTAGATCGTTAGGATCCCATGTTATAATACTATTAACACTAATATGTAAGAGTAATGCATAAATATTTCTCACAAATTTACTCATCCACATAAGGGTGATTAACCTCATTTTAACTTTGAGGTAGAACTTAAGAGTCAATAGACCATAGAATAGTTGCAATAATGGTTACTTACATTTATACAACCTAAACCTAAGTTAAATCACATTTAATCACATCCAATATTACTAATAATAATAATAATAATAATAAAGTATTATCTGCCTGCACATGGCATAGTAATATCTGAGAAACTTTATTAGATTAATAATAATAATAATAATAATTATTATTATTATTATTATTATTATTATTATTATTATTATTATTATTATTATTATTATTATTATTATTATTATTATTATTATTATTATACACAACAAAAAAATAAAAAAAAACAATAAGCAAATATAAATTACATACATAATATTATATATACATATATTAAAACAGGCAAAAACTCTCCATACAGTATTGCCACTCAGTGCAAGCCAAAGTAATAATGGATGCCAGAAAGTTCGTGTATAAAATCCCCATCTAGTGCCTACTCATCTAATATCACCAGATTAGTTTCTGGCTTATGGCCTTCATCAGTGAGGAGCCTTGGATTTGAGAGCACTGCACCAAGATAGAATCTAATGCAATTCCCCAGCAGCCACCTTTTATCTCTATGTAACTACAAAACTGAGTCTTAAATTGAGAACACAATAATATTTTCAATCCAAGATCATTAGCGTATATAGTCATATAAGTCTGAACTCAGCTCAGTACCTATGCATTTTCATGTCTTTAGTTCTTTAATAACCATAGCCACCACTACCTTATTAGGAGGATTGTTTTTAAGCTAATAAACATCACATGATCACTACTATTGTATGGAGAGTTTTTGCCTGTTTTAATAACAGTTATAAGCAAGCATAAGAAATGGTGATCATGTGATGTTTATTGACTTAAAACCAATTCTGCCTATAGTGGTGGCTATGGTTATTAAAGAACGAAAGACACTAAAATGTATAGGTATTGAACTGAGGTTAGACCTATATGACTATATAAGCTAATGAGCTTGGATTGAAAATATTGTGTTTTCAATTTAAGCCTCATAGTTTTGTAGTTAAGTAAAGATAAAAGATGACTGCTGGAGGGTTGCATTAGATCCTATGATCTAACTGCAGTGCTCTAAGATCCAAGGCTCCTCACTGATGAATGACACAAGCAAGAAACTTGTCTGGGGATATTAGAAGAGTAGGCACTAGATGGGGATTTTATGCACAAGCCGATTACTCTGGCTTGCACTGAGTGACATTACTGTATGGAGAGTTTTTGCCTATTCTAATATAAGCTAGCATAAGAAATGGTGATCATGTGATGTTATATACATATAGGTTTATAATTATAAGTTTAGTTCTTTTCTAACATCATAATAAACAGATCACAAGAAATATCAATATTATTAAAAGTTAGATTGTATACTATTTGCAATCTATTAATAACTGATTTGCTGAAGAAAGTATTTTTACATTTATTAACCTTGAAAGTATGCATTTTTCTTAACAGATGACTAGGTACTTTCAATTCTATTTTCCATATACAGTCACTGACATCAATTTTCAACAACATCATATCTTTCCATATTCTCCTTTCTTTGAATACTGTTTCAACATTTTGATGTTCTCCCATTATTAATTTATTGAATAATGATGATGATAATAATAATGATGATGATAATAATAATAATAATAATAATAATAATAATAGCAGCAGCAGCTCCACAGTTATTTATTTATCAACAACCCAGGTAAAAACCTCCAATTTTGTTTGCTTAAAATTTATTTAAAGCTTTCATTTGATAAGATAAAAAATTTAATCCTTTATTACAAAGTTTTGTCTTCAATTGCTTAATAATTCATTTATCAAATTTGGTTTAGATTTGGCATTCAAAATTTACAACAAAATAATTAATGTGTCTATCAATAATTTGCTGATTAATACGTAGACTGCACTGTCATATGACCAAGTAGCTTGTGTCAATTTCACTAACATTGAGCTCCAAAGTTAAAGATAATACAAACAGATTTTAATAATGCCAAAAATAATACTCACCAGATCAATAGTAAAAGTAATAATATTTCAACCACTTCTAATTTCATTAACATCGAGTTCCAAAATTCAAAGATAATATAAACACATGCTAGTGTTACTAAAACTAATCTTCAACAGATCAATAATAAAAATAATAATAATCCAATAGATGTTAATAACAAAGGTAACACTATTTCAATTATTTCCAAGTCAGCTGCAAGATATAAAAAATTCATCCCTAGTGACATCAGAGAACTGGACCTCAATATCCAAGAAGCACAATCTCCCCTCTACAATTTGTAATACAGATGCTCTTGTGATAATGAATGATAGGTTCAATAATTTGATCCCAAAAGAATTATTTGCAACTTTTATAAGATTTTTTTTCTACTAGTCCATAATTATATCTGCTTACAGACATTATCATTTCTGTATATAAATTTCCAAGGTAATTCTTATTTGATGCAATAGTCTTGCATGGGCTGTGTGATACCATTGCATGTATTGCTGATCATCCAAATCACTGATATTTGATAATTGAGTTCTTTCAGACCACCCAGAAGACTAATTTCAAGCACAAATAAAATCACTTGGAAACTTTGCCTTAAGTACAGTAGATCTGAATCACTACAACTGTATCACAGAGATGCTTAAAAACACCTACTTGAGATACACCCTTCAAGATTTCCAGTGTACGATGCACCTTTTGGCAAAACTTTTCACTCCATATATCTAAAGAATATCTCTATATCCATCCTTAATAATAGCTATGATTTCAAATTACAATTGCATCATAATATTGATCCAAATAAAATTCCAACACAAATTCTTGATCAAAAAGCTATCTTATGCCTATATATCAGAGGATTGAAACCCTCTGGGTTATTCCTGTCACCAGACGGGTCATTTACTGGTACAATGTGCTAGTATCTGTACTTCACTTTCAAGAAAACCAACTGATCACCTAAATGCCAAGTCAACAAACAACAGGCAATACAAATCTTTACATGATTACATCTATCAATAGCTAAGAGTTTATCCATGCCCATATCTATCCTAGACGCTCATTCAACCTCAATCTTTATTTACCATCTATTGATTTGACCCTCCATGAGGCAGATAATAATAATGATTATCATTCATGTCAAAATGGCTTGTTTTAATAACCATTCCACTTATGAGTGGTCAAGGCTTTTTGCCTTCCAACTCTGTCTTGTTGCATAATAACTGGCATGCCTCATTCATCAATCTTTGTTTTACTCACAACTTCTACATCATTTAACTTGATCTTAATCCTACTCCTTTCTCTAACCACTCTGGTCTAACTCTTATTCTGAATCTTGATGAAGTACCTATTACAGCCATTCATTTGCATAAAACCATCTGAGTTCTTCTATCCTCACATATCACAGAGTTTTATATATATATATAAATTGTAACCAACCGCTCGCCCTTTCAACTACCCATCGTGCCGAACCCGTTGCGGCACTCAAAATTGTAACCGTAAATTGTGTGGTCCCAACTACAGAAACGCAAATGCACTAAGAATCGTAACTTCTATCACTGATAAATTCCCTCTGCACATTGTCAGCTATCAAAACTGTATCCAAAAGCGTATCATGTTATCTATTTTATGCATGAAAGACCACAATCAACATCTGGGGCAACTTACCGCAGACCAAACTAATGATCTAACCTAAACTTTTTATGATTTAATTTGATCGCAGCCAGGGTGTACCGCGAAGAACTACCATAGTATTATGATAAAATACTTTAATCAAATTATAAGTGTAATGTTATTATTTTCAAACCTTAATTTGTAATTTTTATTGTATGAGACCCGATGGCCGACCATGTACAAGATGGCATAATTTGTGGAATTACCTAAGATTATGAAATTTTAAACCATCTATATGATTTCTAATACAGATGCTAGTCCAGGTAAAGCTTTGCAATAAATAAACATAAATACTTGGGTTCCTTTATAGTTTACTATATCATTGAGACTCTTATTATACTGACGAATGACAATTTAAAAACGTTAAGTAAATATATTTAATCGTGTCATTATTTGGTAAATCTGTTTACAAGTTTAATAATCAATTTGTATGGTATACTAGAATCAACTACTCAAAGCCAAAATGATGGAAAAGGTAAATGGGATTTTATTGTACCTTACACATCATAAATTACCAAAGACGAAAGCATCTAAATGATTTCTCAAAAATATCAATAAACTCTTATATCATGTTGACTGATAGTATGTACTTCAATGTATGCTCTATCCAAGGTTTATGATTTCTGATTTATGAATGACACATAGCAACGGCACAGTAAGTTTAATTATAAATCAACTTTTATTTACAAAATTATGAATAATAAGTAATTAATTCCAATGTTATAATTAAAGACATAAATAAACAAATAAAATAAATAAATTATAATTCCATCGACTTTCTTCAATAACATCTCATAGGTACAGTTTTAAAGAACCTAATCATACCTTATATTTCAATTTGATACAATGAATATTGAGAAAATTATACTAAATTCAGCATCAACTCATGAAATATTTAACGTCATTTCCAGGTTCAATAAATCCATACCGTAAACTTATAATAATATAATAAATAATATTATGTCTGTAGGATTTAGCTACAATGCAATCATTAAATAAAGTGATAATTTAAACTTACACTCCGGTAAATAATAATCAATCAACAGTTAATTATTATGAAGTAACTTGAATAGAATGTCCTGCTACAAGTTGATGATCTAACTTATAAATTATGCTTACAAATGAAAGAAGATGATTTAGCAGATTAACTAAAATACTTTGCCCAACTTATATCTATGAAGTAAAACATATTCCTGTGGATGTATTCATCTACATGGAGGAATTAAATAACACTAAACGTTTTGTGGATTTATACACCATCATAAAGCAATAAGTACAAGTACACCATTCCGCGGATTAACCACCAGCGCAGGAATGAGTGTAAAATACAAAAATGGCAATAAAGTAATCTGCGGATTAACCACCGGCACAGATTAATGCCCTTTACATTATAAAACAACATTACTATTTACTTCACATTAAAGTGCAAAATCATCCCCCTCAGTTATTCTGATCATTCAGAAAACACTAACACTTTAGCAAATGTGGGTTCTTGCATAATAAATGTTACGGTAATCAGGACAACTAATGTACTAACTTATCTTTCTTAAAATAAAACATGTGTAATATAATATAAGTAATATTAGTATAGGAATATAAATCTGAAAAGACTAACAAAATAACTCATAAAGATTGATACATCTTATGAATTCATTCAGTACTTTTTAAGCTTTTTCGCAAGCGCTATTCTCTTGAATAAATATTTTATTCAATCCCTATTAATTTAAACTTAATAAAATATAACTTATGAACTTCACATGCAAGTTCATATAACGATAAAATTAAAGCAATGAATTATTCATCAAATACATAAAATCTAATGGGTGTGTGTATGATATAAATTAAATGTATAGCATTTTATAGTTCAATACATGAATTTTAGCAGGTGTGTGTGTCACAAATTTGATTGTATAGCATTTTATAACTCCAAATATGATCCGTGAAATCCATGTACGATGTGTTGAACAATAAATGTACGAAGTAATAGCTATAATTATAGTTGAATTCCAAACATGTAATTTTATCCATTTGTGTTAGTTATTATAATCACTATTAGAATAACGATTTTACGTGGCTCCATAAACAAGAAACAATTTCAAACATGACACGCAGAACTTAAATGAAAATGTTTTTCATAAGTTATTAATCTCTACATTTCTCTATTAAAAATGTTCCAAGTTTATCACATCCATGCTAATATTTATTTATCCACGCTTAAATCTAGGAATACCAATTATAGCAATTAATTCACTCATTCCAAACTGACGATAAAATTAGAAAATAGCTTTGATTAATTATTTGAAGACTATTTATTATCCAAATGTTAAACAAATTAACTAGCAAATATATGATTGGCATTGTAAAGTTAAATATCAATTAATACTATATTTTATTAGAATTGGAAATGGAAATATTAAGCTACGTTGACAACTTTAACATTTTACTTTAATTTAAACTTCTTCTTTTTTTTAAAAAAACAAATTTTCATTTTCATAAAACTTCTGTAATTAAAATACTTATTTAATTTTTCCAAATTGTAGAATAATAAACATTTTAAAACATACCAAACTCTTGCAATAAATTCTTTTAAACTGGGAAGCTCCGACATTTTAAAAATGTAATATTGGAAAATTGTTACCGGTAATTTGATCCACTTGGCCAGCCGACTTGAACAGACTTTTTAAATTTAGCAATTCATCTTAATTAAATACCACTAGGTTATTTTTACGTTTATAGCAAATTTTGTGGTAATCCGTTTACTTATTAACTATTTTAAAATAAGCTTATCAAATTTACACCATTTGCCTTTACCATTTTCTTTTCTTTCTCCCTCCAAAAGCAAACTAACAGACGATCTCCTCTTAAATTCGCGCTCTTTTCTTTTATTACATTGAGACGCATACGTAATTACTGTATTTATTTTTAATAATTAATTTTAATTGAACAAATGGTTTTTTAATTCAATGGAAATAATAATTTAAGATCATTTTAAACAAATAAAAATAAAATATTATTATTTATAATATTTTACCAAATTTAATATGTTGTCAATTTTTTAAAAAGTTAAACATTTTGATATGAGTTAGTATATGGAACGAAGCAAATTTAAATTTATTAAAATAATATAAGAGAGTAATCTGTTCAAAGTGCAATCAAGCCAATCAAATCACCAAAAGAAGAAAGAGAAATTTTTATACCAGTTACATCAATTAATATATTTTATACTAAAATATATGGTTACAATATATATATATATATATATATATATATATATTGCTTATAACACTTCTTTCATATACACTTCAATGCGAACAAATTTTCTTAAACTTCTTTATTTTCCTTACAGTTTTGACTGTCCAGCAGCCTTCATCCGATTAGAACTCTGATGAAGTCTGCTGGACAATCGAAACTGTAGGGAAAATAAAGAAGTTTAAGAAAATTTGTTTGCATTGAAGTGTATATGAAAGAAGTGCTATAAGCAATATATATATATATATGATTATATGAAGATATGCAAAGAAAGTGAAAGAGAAGAATAAGAGAATATCACAGAGCTCTTATTTTCTGAAACATATATAATGTTGATACAGTCCAAAAGATACCTCACCTTTATGCATATAATAGCATTCAATATCTAATATCTCACACACAGATCTCCTTCACCTTTCTGACTTCTGTCATTGGTTGAGTTTCATACTCATATTATACTAATGAAGCCTGTACATCATACTGCCAACTGTTACACACACTTTTCCAGGCTTATCAAAAACCCACAAAATTACTTAAAGCATACATTACCATTAAGAAAATAAGGATTTGTCTTAGTCATCAGCACACATGAATATAGAGATACATTCGCTGGGCCCTGGGACACCCATCCACACTAAGTCCCTATGGCACCTCAAATTGATGGTAATATGTATGAAGGCTTTAAAATGTTTAATACTATAGAGCAACATTTCAGGCAGAGATTGCAAATCCACAATGCAATCACACTAACTTCACATTTATTTGGAACACTTGATAACAATAGCCATTCCAAACCATAAACATTGCTGACAAGGTTGCCATCATAAATAATTCATGTCACCCAAGTTCCAATGTAATCTCTGCTTTTGTTTTTGCCCATCTTAGGCACTTTACTTCATTTACCTCTGTGATGTCCCAAAAAATATGTGACATCAAAGATCTATATTCAATCTGAATTATACCATTTACCAAAAAATCAAGTTTAATGTCTACTCTTACTAACCATTGTCAAATTTCCATGGGGTGACTGGGATTAAGTTACTGAAAAAAGTTTTAAAGGATCATTTAGAACCACACATACTTCCTCTAATTTCCAAAATGCAGAGTATAAAAAGGGTCTTCTGTCATTCAAGCTGCTCTGTTATTTGAAATGATCTTGAACTTGGTTCAAGACTAAAACAAATATGCTCCAATATCAGTTAAGTTAGATATAGTTTCTGCATTTGACTCTCTCTCTATTCCCATTGTTATTGATATGCTAGTTTAATATTACCATTCCAAGTTCTCTGCTCTACTTAATCACCAACTTACTACAGAGCAGAGAGATACATGTTACTCTTAATGGGGAAAGTTCACTATTTTTCATGCTTGCTCTTAATGCACTGTTCTTTATTTTCTACATAAATCTCCTGTTAATGTATATTCAATAGACATTTTCACACATCCATATTATACATACTCATCAATATATCATATGCATATTATACATGGATGTTGTCATCATCTTCCTATCACCTCATTAGCTTCTCTCCATATTGCAAAGCATCCTCAATCACTATACCATTATGTATAAAATCCTCAATCAATATATCACCAGGTATAAACTTAGATTTAACTTGAGTAAAACAGCAGCATAGTTTATATACACCAACAAATCATACACTCAAAATATTCCAGGGAAAGGCAACATCTTTCTTAGGCTTCTCATTTTACATGTGCTCACTTATGATGAAGTACATCTTAGAAAACAAACTTAAAGAAAATGCTACATAGATTATCAACTCCCTCTCAAAAGCTTATTTCTCCTTTTATGCTACAATTCACCTATTTAATTTATTCATAATGAATGAGATTACATATTATTTGCCTATTGTTAAATTTTCAAAATTGTTTAATTCTGCCATAAGCTAAGAGTCTTAGTTTCCCACCCATTAATGATAGTCTGGGCTTCCACAGTGCCCAAGTGTTCTGTATCCAAAAAGTCATAAGTCAATGGCATCAATCGTATAAAACTTCCCAGAACTATGATTACTGTTTCAAGTAATCCTGGCTGACAGATCTCTCTCTCTCTCTCTCTTTCAGTTTTATTTCTTATCACACTTAACCAATCAATACTATCAGCATTTAACTGCTCAACATTCTGCATGACTAATTAATGCATATTCTGGAAAACATATACTATATTTATCCAGAAGCCAACAATGATTTTCCTTCTTCCAAGCTTGGTATCAATAACTTACTGCCACTCCAACCCTTCAAAATATGGCCCCTGGAGCTAAATTTTTCTATTTTCTAGTTTATCTTAACCTACATGCATTGCTGACACCCCCATCTATATAAAAATATAAATCCATTCTGAACCTTATGTCATGTGACAGAGAAAATTCAACAACTGTTCGAGCACTGTCAAGCCCTTAATCAAATCATTACTATCACGCTAAATACATACAAATGACCAGTTGAATCTATACAATAGCTAATTCAATTTTATCAGAAGATACACACACAGCATGTGCAACAACTTTCATCCTGTATGTCTTCTGGTACACTCACTGCACCTTCATCATTGGCAACAATACCAGAAGATTCCCATCTACATTCATCTATAAGCTCCAACAAATGAAGGCCAAGGACAACACAAGCATAAGAGGTGGTGGTCATGTAAGGTTTATTGGCTTAATACTGCATTTCCAGATATTTTACTGCCACCTGGTCACTACTAAAACAACCATCCATTCTATAAAAGGTTATAGTCCAATAATAACTGCCTTGAATAGCATTCAATGGCATCATTCATTAGCTCATCTTCATTAACTTCCTTGAACATCATCCACCACCATACTACAGAATTTACTCCCCATCTATCACAATACATCTGCTGTCATCATGTATAATTCTACACTGCATTGACATTATTTTTTGTACAGTAGCCATAGCTTGTATTATAAGTTACCTCCCTATTGTACTTCAAGATTAACAATTAAAAAACAATAAGATTAATTTAGTGACTGTAAATAACTTCCAATATGATGCCAGATTTTGCAATCTTAGGTCATATCTATCTATCTATGAAGTTGAGATTTAAATTGAACTGCTTTTTTAAGATTTTAATGATTAAACTTGATATCCATCTCTGGATCCAAAACTAATAAGTAACATTTGTAAAAAATATACCTTGAAACCTGATTAATATAACCCTTAAAATTAATCCATATGACCTATACAACATGATTGAACCTGTAACCCTTACAATCATTGGTATGTAATGCTATGTAACCTAAGAGATTAATAAAGATTATTGTTGAACCATAATAATAATAATAATAATAATAATAATAATAATAATAATAATAATAATAATAATAATAATAATAATAATAATAATAACAACAACAACAACAACTAATTAAGAAAGAAATAATTATAAAAAAATGCATTAAATAATTCTCAAATGGTTATAACGATTTAAAAATTATTTCAATGAAATATTGCTACTTGCAAAGTATTTCAGAGTTCTTGAGAATATATACAAGTACTTTTAAAATAAAAGCATCAACGATGAGGTAAAGCACAAATAATTTCACTTTGTAATATAATATTTTTTGGCTACAGCATAAAGATTAATAAATTCCATTTATCACCCTTGTTAATTCAAGGTAAGTTACATTCAACACACTAATCTGTTTCAACATCGCTTATCACTTTGATGTTTATCATATATAATATTTGATTTGATAATCCACAATTCAGGAGTGACATTTAAATATTTAGCTTTTCTATTCCATTATCCATTAAATGTTATTTAAATATTTAGCATTTATAACTCGTAATGCAATTCCTTACTGAAACAAATTTGCAGTTTATTCAAGTTTATTTGTTTTCCGTGATTTAATTTATTTGAACTGATACTATCCAAAAGATTAGCATTCATTACTTCTTTAATTTTGAGATATAAAATTATTCTATTCATTTATACATCTTTAATTCATAATGTTAATAATTCTGATTGTATCTCTAATAAAGCAAATAGTTTTAACATCAATAACAATTTTCATTATTTTTTTTGAATCACACTTTATTTCTCTTAACTACATGTTCATGGAAGAATATTTGAATAGAAAAAAATATTGTTTAATGTTTTTCCTTACATAATTTAAACGAGATTAATTTCCACTATTGAGATTTAATATTAACATTTTTTTAAAAGTAAAAGAAAACAATTATTTTACAATATTTTGAAAATAAACATCAATGACTTATTTAAAGTTAATAAATATAATATTCCAATTATCAGTCGTTTACCTTTAATTTCATTTAAAGAAAACCAGTGATTTATTGTTGAAATAGTGAAGCAGTATTCCATAAATCAATTTCTTCCTTTTCCCATGAAGTTGGTTTCTTGAAATATAAAATTAGTGAATTAATTAATGATGGTTTCTGGTTTATTTGTTGTTATCCTTCACTCTGCTAGAATGATGAGTTCATTTGTCTAGCAAAGGCAACTGCCTAGCAGTTTAGTTTAGCTGACCATCATGTATATGACAAACAAAATGATTATTTAAAATTTTGATCCAGTTTAAGTCCTGAATGCAATGACAATTTGTAAAGACTGTCTGGATTTTCCAAATTTCAGATTTTATACCAGTTATCACATGATGTCTAGATTACAGAATATTCTTCATCATGTATTGGTGTTTATTTATCCATGAAATATTGGAAGAGGTCATCATGGTTACTGCAATCAAGTCAGTAAAACCTTAGAAACACCATTCAAAAGTGAAGGGGGGGGGATTAAAAAATTCATTCTTTATTGCTTCACTTTTATTTTCAGGTTTTAAAATAATTTTACAAATATTTTTTTAAAATAAATCATAAAACTATTCAGTTCTCAGACACTTATTTCAGTTAAATTTTAATTAATCATTTAATGAAAATCATTAAATAAATATTCTAGTAGACTAAATCAATTCTTTTTACATAAAAAATACAAACACATTAGCTTCCACTCACCACATATGCACATACAAAATATAAAATGTAAGAGCTAATTCTCTATCCCTTATTAAAATATTTGTGTTGTAAAATTGGTTGTTTGATGTACGTGAGCACTTCTTTTAATTTATCCAATTTAATAACTTTATTCCTTAATAAAAATAACAACGAAATAAGTGTGTACATATTTTCTTTATATAAATATAAAAACTTATCAAAGTCTTCCAAAATACTTTATAAAAATTATATATTTCTCCTAAACATTAGTATGCGACCCTATTAATGAGGATGTTGATTATATAAGATACTATACAACCAAAGACAGTGGAGAATATACTTGTTTAACTATAGAAATTAGTAAATTTTTTACAATTTTTTAAATATAATAGCTAATTTATAGTGATACTGTAATGTTACAATATATATAGAGGCTGTGTTACATCTATTTGCAATAATTATTGATTCTTGAAAAAAAAAAAAGCAATATCCAATATTATTCATGGTAAAAATTTTAATAAAATTTTCTCACCTCAATATTTTCTTTAAAAAAAGAAAAAAAAAGTGTCTTTTTTTAAAAAAAATATTTTTTAAAAACATGATTTGTCTCAACTATTTTGATGTCTTCAAAATAACTTTCTTATATGTTTTTAAATAAATGTACATTATTAATTACTTTCTAAACTCAAATAAGTTTAATACAATATAATTACTTAATTTTGATTAATTTTATTATTTTATAACGTGCATTTAATTTTACAAAACAATATTGAAGATATGTTGCAAAGACATGTTCAGTGTAATAAAATTTTATGACTCAAATAATTGCTTTCAGTTATTTATTTTAGTTATTCAAGGCTGCTTTATCAGTATTTTAAAAACAATTTTTAATCTCTCTAAATATTACACTTAATAAACATTTTTAAAATATGTAGATATGAAATTAGTAGACGATAATTTATAAATATTGTAAGCAATGAGTGTCTTGTGCAACAAACTTCTCAGGCAAATACAAATTGTATGACACTTTTTCCTGCTAAATTAATATTTAAATAACTAACACTGTTTATATAATGAACATGCTTTGTAAGAAATATGAACCAATTAAACTTACCCAACAAGTTCTCATTGTGATAAAAAAGTGGAGCATTTTTATATGAGTGTGCAGAAGGCTTTTGGTCAGATCAAATAATATTTTTAAATTGTCATGGGAGACCTTAATGTTAGAATTGGTAAACAGTTAAAAGATGAAAGGACTATAGGTAAGTTTAGTTGTGGTGATAGAAATGAGAGAAGACATAGATTTTTGGAGATTGCAGAAAAAGAAAAATATATTATGAATTCGTTTTTTGATGAAAATGTTAAATTGGAAAAGGATATGGAAACATCCTAATGAAGGTACAAAAGAATTGTATTATATTTTGACTAACAGAAAATAAATATTTCAAGATTGTAATATTTTTAATAAATTCAAACATAGAAAGTGATAACTGATTAGTAAGATGTAAGATTATGTTTATACAAAACTAGAAAGAAAAAATTTATTAAGAAAAACAATATTTACAGTTGATATTTCTAATTTTCAGAAACATTTTAATGGATTTAAATTAGAACTAGCAAATCGTTTTCAAATAGGAACAGATTTTGATCATGCTTCAGATGAATGAAATCAAACAGAAGATAACTGATATACTTTTAAAAACTGCAACAAAATTAGCAAGTACAAATAGCAGCAATTGACCAATGAAACTATTACTTGGACAAAACAATTTTTGAAAAAAATGAGTTTTATGAAAATATATAAAAATAACGCATTAAGAAGGATTGAATATCTCAAATTTTGTAAAATTGTGCAGAAAAAGTGTTGATAGGAATATTAAAAAGTATAAATGTGAAGTAGCAAAGAAAGTTATAGAAGAGAATACAAATCTCAAGAGTGTAAAATAACACTTTGGTATTAGTAGAAAACTTATTGCTGCAGTAATAAAAAATGATGGAAAAAAGAGTGATGACATCATGAATATGCAGAAGAGTTCTATCAAGAATTATATAGCAATAAATAACAAGAAAATGTATCTCTTAGAGCTATTATATCTTCTGAATTTCCGAAGATATTAAATAAAAAAGTAAGGCATGCAATTAAATTTATAAAAAAAGGAAAACTTCCAGCTACTGATGGAATTATAATCAATATCTTAAAAGAAGGAGGGAAAGAAATAAAAAAATATTTGCAAAGTTATACACAAAATTTCTGAATGATAATATGTACCAAATAATTGGAATAGTTCAGTATTAATATTAATATTTAACAAAGATGATAAAGAAAATATAAGAAATTACAGATCAATCAGTTTGTTATCAGTTCTGTTCAAAAATTTTCCCAAAATAATTTAAACTTATCTACAACAAACATTGGATTTTAATTAACCAAAAGAACAAGCTAAATTTAAAAATTGTTTTAAATACAGTGGATTATATCCAAGTATTGACAGAAGTTATAAAAAGAACCAATGTGTATGAGTTGCTATTATGCTTTAGGTTTGTAGATTATAAAAAGGCATTTGATTTTATAAGCATTTTCTCCATGATTAAAGTTATGGATCATCAAGATATAAAATCATCTGATAAATATTTATAAAAATGCATCTGCAACAATTAGATTACTTAATGATACTAAAAAGTTTAAAATTGAGAATGATGCATGACAGAGTGACTGCATGTCTCAAAAATATTTTATAGCAGTTTTGCAAAGAATATTTAAAAGGGGAAGCTAAAGTGTAAAAGTAAATGGATGCTATTAAAGTTATTTACATTTGGCAAATGATGTAGTTGTTTTTGAAAATAATGCTTTATACTTCCAGGATGTGTTGCAAAAGTTATCAGATGACAGTAAAAAAGTAGGATTAATGGTAAATGTTAAAAAAATTAAAGTAATGTTCGATGAATTTTCTCAAATGAAGAAAATAAAAATTGATAGTGATGTGTTAGAAAAAATTAACAAGTATAAATATCTTAGTTTAAATTATTATTATAGATAGAAACATAGTGGATAAAGTTAATCATAGAGATAAAAATTAATCTTTGATATCATGAAATTATCAATTGGCTAATTGACCATTCTTAAGGCTAAACAAGTTGTTCTCATTAACCTATAATGGCTCTTTTGTTGAGGATCTCTTGTTAAACTTAAAGGGGTCCTCTTTTACTTCAAACCCAGGTTTTTATATAGATATGAACCAAGAAAGCTATTTTTAAAGATAAGAAAATATAAAAGAATAGCATCTTTCTTGATATTCTGTAAATAATATTTTTAATTTTTCCAGAGAGTTTACATATGTTGAATTTAAAATGTTTATGTGGTTGTTATTATAATAACAAATAGGAATGAGGAAATAATATCCATGTAAATATACGTAAACATTTAATTGAACATATACAACTCTCTAGAGAAGTTAAAAATATTATTTGCAGAATATCATGAAAGATACTATTCTTTAATATTATTGCACCTATAAAAGTAGCTGTCTAGATTTAAATCAATATAAGAACTTGGAATTGAAGTAAAGGAGAACCCTTTTTATTTTAACAAAAGGCCTCCAACAAAAGAACTATTAGAGGTTAATGAGAAAATATTCTCAGCCTCGAGAATTGTTAATTAGTAATAAATGATAATTTCTCAGTAGCATCAAAGGTTAAAGTTTAGCTCTGTTTTCATGGATATTATCTCCTCATTTCTATTCATTATTATAACAACCCTTAGAAACATTTAATTCATTATATATATATATGTGTGTGTGTGTTAGAATCTCTTTATATTAGAAATCAGAAAATTTGAGACAAATCATGTTTGACAAAGCTTTTTTTAATCTTAGAAATTTTATAAATGTGATAATTTAAAATTTGAAGATAATAGATATGAGTTTTTTATTCTTCAATATTATATATAATTAAAATTATCCAAAATCCAAAACTCAACCAGACTAGCCAAGAACATAAAAACAAAAACACAACCAATGGTTTCACTGCTACATGAAGACTTCTCAAGGGTAAAGAACTACAAAACAATACCATATTTATATTAAACATTACTCACAAATCCATTTACTTCCCATCCACCCTTAATATTAAAAGAATTTTTAAATAAGTTAATTGCTTCAGAATAATACATTTTCAATAATAAAGATTCTTTAATTCTTTTTTTCATTTCTCCCAAAGAAGACAGTCTTAGCTTCATCCAAATTAATAGTGTGATCTGTATCTTTTTCATGGACATACAAAGCAGAACTAAGATATTTATTTCTAATCCTGCTTTTATGTACCTTTATTTTTTTCATTTAAGCTCAAATTACTCTGACCTATATAAACCTTCTTACAAAAACAAGGGATAATATACACTACACCAGGTATAGTCTTCTTATCAAAAATTTCCTTTGTTTATATAGGCAAGAGTAGTTTGGGCTTAAATTAAATAAAAAGAATCTTTATTTTTGAAAATTTATTATTCTAAAGCAATTAACTTATTTAAAAATTCTTTTAATATTAAGAGTGGATGAGAAGTAAATGGACTTGTGGATAATGTTTAATATAAATATTGCATTGTTTTGTAGTTTTTTATTCTTGAGAAGTCTGCTTGTAGCAGTGAAACCATTGGTTGTGTTTTTGATTTTATTTTCTTGGCTAGAATGTTTGAGTTTTGGATTTGGGATAATTTTAATTATTTAGTGACTAGTTTAGCTTTATGCTTGTAATGTTTATTTATATATATATAAATCCCACCATCGTAACCTATTATTTCTGTATTTATGAGTATATGCCTTGGGATATATATATAATTTTAATATTTTCATGGATAAAAGATGTCATATTATTATTATTATTATTATTATTATTATTATTATTATTATTATTATTATTATTATTATTATTATTATTATTATTATTATTATTATTATTATTATTATTATTTTGAGAAAGAGGATGCTCTGAGGAAGGTACTTGATATTGTACTGAAACGTCAGCATTTAACTTTTTCACTACATGGAATATCCTGCAAATAGTAATAATAATATGACATATACATATATATATATATGTGTGTATATATTGTAACAAATTAAATATGTGGCCATGCTATATCCTGAATCATAGCCTAATTATTGAACACCATTTATATCAGAATAAAAATAAACTAAGTAAGAATAATCCTAATTTAATAATGACTGTGAATTGTAGCATCATTTGCAACAAAATGAAAATAATAAACTAAACTAAAATGAATATCAATCAGTGAAAAATAATCTAACACTTAAGTTAATAAAATAATGATAATAATTATAATTATAACTTTCTGAATTCCAATAGCATTTAGAATGGATAGAAAACAAATAAACATTACTTCAGACTAGCCTAAAATATGATCATTACTTGCAATAAACCAAAGATAAAGCAATAAAACTAAATATCACTGTCTTATAGATAACTGTGTATACCTATAATATAGATTCCTTGTAATAAGAATGAAAATGATAAACATTAAAATTCCTTATGAATCAACATACTGTTTATAATAATACACACATTTACCAAAGCAAATATTATTTTTATCTATATTTAAATGAAATGATACATTGATTGATGAAATAATAATTGCAATATGCCCTACAAGTACATAATATCAATGATACATAACAAAATATAGAACTCAATAATTAATTTCTAATTACAACAAAATAAAATAAAATTACTGTTAACTCAACCTTACTATTCCTCTAATATCAATATACTCTTATTAACTAAATCAATTATAACAAGATTAAATACTCAATAATATATAATCAATTAACCCAACATATCTTTCCATTTTCACCAAATGATTATATTATAAAATAAAATCATCCTATTAAATAACTTTAAAATTTTCAAAATCCAATCATAACAATATATAAAATAAATAATAGATTCTTATTTGATGCTTATTCCAACAACTAGAAAATCACATCCAATTATTCTTCAGTTTATTAAAGCAAAGTTATTAAAACATTAGCCTATAACTGCCAAAATATACGAAAGATTGTTAGATTTATTATAGTGAAATATTAATATTAAAATTTAATATTTAAGCTAAATTTATGATCAACACAAACCAACTTTAAATATAATTAAATCAAAACACTCTAATTTCTAACAGAGGAAAATATACTAGTATTACCAGCTTTATTACTGAATAAGACGATGACATTCATGGCTGTATACTAACTTAATGTAATGTTTATTTTATTCAATATTGATTTAAAATAAAATACTTGAACATTTTATTGCAGCTACCTTTACTCATCTTTAATACTTATCATATTTGTACCTTTATCAATCATCAAATCAATTCATTTTTATTTTATTTTAGTGTATCTATTACTTATTACTAACAAAATAATTATAAGTTTCCAATTACGTATCAGGTCAACTCAGTTGCCGAACAGTCTTAAATGACTAGGCACAAGATGGCTGTAAACATAGTTACAGTTCAAATAAATAAGAATAACTATTTTTGCATATATAACACATAATAATTGGAAGTTGATCTGTGTAGATATATATTTTCTGCCTACACACACACACACACACACAAAATACTAAATATTAAAAAATGTAAATGATAATGTTACGCATTTAATGGTATTATAACTGCGTAAAATAAATTGTCATATTTTTGTTTTCATCATTGTAATTTATTATGTTGCTTGTCTATATTTTTTTTATATATATACACGCAAATATGGTGGCGTGTGTGATTTTATTCTGGGAAATGTTTACAATGCTGACACATTTAAATGGGAGAGTTAAAATACTTCTCAGTGTTTCAACATTTGTATATTTTATTCTACTTTTATTAATCAGTTTTTCTGAAAATATCATGAGCAAATCAATGACCCATTGTTTTACTATATCTTAAGAAAAGGAGAAAAAGGGGAGAAAAATGTGTTAATGGATTAGTGGTCATTCTGCTTGGTACTTTTGGTTTTTGTAACAAAAGAAATTCCAAGAAATAGAGAAAATTTTATATTCTGTAGTGGACATATATTTTAATTGAAATTTTGCAAACAAAAAAAAAGAGACTAAGCAAATTAAAATAAGAGTCATAGATCACATGACCCAATTCTCTTAAGCCTGTAAGATATAAACAATGAGCATTGCCAATTGCTCAACAAGCTTTGTGATAAATGCTTAGCCAGAGAAAGTATTTAAAATATGTCTGTCAGGAAGCCCCCCCCCTCCAACCTCTGATCATGGTTTCATGTTTTGGCACTATCTGAAGCTATCCTAGCACCCCTCTGAGGAGTGCCAAAGCATAAAACCATGATCAGAAGTTTGGGGGGATGGTGTCCTGACAGAGATATATTAAATGCTTTCTCTGGCTAAGCATTTATCACAAAGCTTGTTGAGCAATTGGTATTGCAATAAGTGCTCAGATATATATTAAGATAGTCAATCTTCATACTTTAATGGACAGGCTTCAATCCACTCCACACTCCAACTCCTCAACTATCCATCCAATTGATATCTGATGATGGAGCGATCAAAGCCATCCTGAGGCTGATATTCTCATCACACCCATGTTGACCTAAAGTCAATCTGATTTCTCATGTACAAGATATAAGCCATTTAATACATATATGAGGGGTGGGCAGCCGTCTCTACTATGTAATAACTGAAATACAGGCTTATTATATACCTGTATCAATATATGTAATATATAGGGCATATGAGCACAGACTTTCACAGGACCAGCCACTCTCCACTCTATCTCATAACACTGACACCCTTGAACACATATATGTCGAAAAGATAAATAATCACCAATATATGTATTTCACTTTAAGTTATCTATAATTTGATATAACAGCTATTGAAAAAATCTGTGAGAGAAAAACAATAACAACAAAATTATTTTTTTAAGAGTATAAAATATATCTTCACCTACTCTTCAAACCAATTCTTTTAAAACTTTTAAAATAAATTATAACTATCTATAAAATATTATTAACGTACACAAGATATAATTTTATATTTCTCCACCAATATGTATAAGACACTGACCTTTCTGATTTTGATCTTTGATCAAATCCATATCAGTTGTACTATTTGTAACAAATTAAATATGTGGGCCATGCTGTATCCTGAGTCATAGCTTAATTATTGATGACCATTAGTAATAGAATAAAAATAATAAACTAAGGAAAAACAATTCTAATTTAATAATGCCTATGAATTGTAGCATTATTTATAACAGAATGAAAATAAAATAAAGTAAAATGAATATCAATCAATGAATAATAAATAATCTAATACTTAAATTAATAAAACAATGATAAAAATCATTGTTATAACCTTCTAATTTCCAGTCGCATTTAGAATAGACAGAAAACAAATAATATACTACTTCAAACTATCCTAAAATATAAGCATTATTTGAAATAAATCAAGGCTAAAGCAATAAAACTAAATATCACTGACTTATGGATAGCAGCCTGTAATATAGATCCCTTGTAATAGAATAAAAATAATGACAAAGAATTACACAGATAAACTTTAATATTCCTTATGAATTGACTCATTGTTTATAATAATACAACCTTGTAACAAAAGTCAAACATTATTTATATTTATATTTAAATAAAATGATTTATACATTGATGAAATAATAATCTTGATATGTCCTACAAGTTTACAATATCAATAATATCTAACAAAAACTCAATAATTAATTTCTAATTACAACTAAATAAAAGAAAGTACTGCTAATTCAATCTTGCTATTCCACTAATATCAGTATATTATTATTAAATAATCAAATATAATAAGATTAAATATTTAATAATAATACAAAATCACTTAACCCAATGTATTTTTACATTTTTGCCAACTTAATATATTATAAAATAATCCTATTAAATAACCATAAGATTTTCAATATCCAAACATAATAATATATAAAATAAATGATAGATTCTTATTTGATGCTTATCCAACAATTGACAATCATATCCAATTACTCTTCAGTTTATTAAAACATTGTTTTAAAATTTTTGTCAAAACATATGGAAAATTGTTAGATTTATATTAGTCAAATATTAATATTAAAATATAATATTTAAACTAAATTTATGATCCACACTAATGAACTTTAGAAAATCACTCTAATTTGTAAAAATAATAAAATATATTACTATTAACAGCTTGATAACTGAATAAGATTGCAAACTTTATGGTTATATACTAACTTCATATAATATTTATTTTAACAAATATTGATTTAAAATATGTGAGCATTTCATTTCAACTATCTTTACTCAAATCATCTTTAATAATAATCATATTTGTCATATCAATCATCAAATCAATTCATATATAATTTGTATTTTAAGGTTTAAATACAATATTTTATATATCTGGAGTCCAGAGTAATATTGGGGTTTGAACACAGACCTTCAAGCTCCCTTCAGCCAATTCACTCTATCTCATACAACCAATACACATGACCATTCACATGTAAAATATATATATATATATTACTTGTTACTAGAAAAATAATTATGATAAATTTTAATTACTTTTTAAATGTTTAATAATGTCAAATCAGTGGATTTATTGCTGCATAAAATCTATACCTGGTCAGATAATAAGCTTTAAATTTAATACAAAGAAAATGATATGTAATTAGACTTTCTTACCCATCTTGTGTTTTTGATTTCTGAATTATTTTTGTAACTGTTTCTAATGAATAATGTGGGATAATTAATGAGTGAATATCATTTCATCCGAATGTAATAAAATTGCATTGTAAAATTTAATAACAACCAAGCAAGTTTATTTGTTTTAAATAAATTAACAAATTTATATAAATTAAAATCAAATATATATGTATATATTATTCTTCATGTATACAGTGGGATGAACAGAGTAGACAAAATTCAAAAAACATTAATCATAAAAAACAATTTGCCAAGTGCTTTTGGTAGTGTATACCAGAATTATGATGACATATTGAAACTGAACAGTTAATATTTCAGCGCATGTTTGGCAAATTGTTTTTTATGCTAATGTTTTTTTTTTAATTTTGGCTACTCTGTTTATCATGCTTTATATGTGAAAAATAATTTTTATTATCTGACAGTTTTTGTATTATTTATATGTGTATATATATGGCAAATAAACATTTAAAATATAAGCATATAATCTGTTTGTGCTTTACACAATAGGTTTTCAAATGACATTAGCTTCAGATTTAAATAGACAATTTCACCTCAATCTTCATTGATTAGATACTAAGTACAATCATATATATTTATGTTACACAAAAAAATGTTGAGCATTTATACTTTTTGAAATATAAGAGAATTCATGATATATCTTTTTTAAACAGGCAAAACTCTCCATACAGTAGTGCCACCCTGTGCCAACCAAAGTAATCAATGGATGCCAAAAGACTTGTGCATAAAATCCACATCTAGTGACTAATGCAATATCCTCAGACTAGTTTCTGGCATGTGACCTTTATTGGTAAGGAGCCTTGAATCTGATAGCACTACACCTAGATCTTAGGAGCTAATGCAACTGCAGCCACCTTTTATTTCTACTTAACTACTAAACTATGAGAATAAAATTGAAAACAATATGTTCAATCTAAGCTCAATAGCTAATATAGTCATAAGGGTCTGAACTCAGTTCAGAACCCATACATTTTGGTGCCTTTGGCTCTTTAATAACCATAGCCACCACTATCCTATTAGGCAGGATTGGTGTTAAGCCACTAAACATCACATGAACGCCATCTCTTATGCTATCACATAACTGTTATTAAACAGATAAAACTCTCCTTATAGTAGTGCCAACCTGTGCCAACCAGAGTAATTAATGGATGCCAAAAGGCTTGTGCATAAAATCCTCATCTAGTGCCTACTCATCCAATATCCCCAGACATAGTTTTTAGTTAAGTAGAGATAAAAGGTGGCTGCTGGAGGGTTGCATTAGATCCTAAGATCTAGGTGCAGTGCTCTCAGATCCAAGGCTCCTCACTGATGAAGGCCACAAACCAGAAACTAGTCTGGGGATATTGGATGAGTAGGCACTAGATGGGACTTTATGCACAAGCTTTCTGGCATCCATTGATTTCTCTGGTTGGCACAGGGTGGCAGTGCTGTATGGAAAGTTCTGCCTGTTTAATAACAGTTATGTGCTAGCATAAGAGGTGGTGATCATGTGATATATCTTTTTTCTATACTTCATATAAAAATATAATTAATTAAACTATATAAATATATATACAAAAATGAATCTACTTATTTGTTATTATAAATTTATGAGAACAAAGTAAAATCAATTCTTATTATGATATAATCTTTGAACCCCTAATATAAGTTACATGCTTGAAATTAATTCATAATCAATCAATCAATAACAAATAAATACTTTAAAATAATAATTACTAAACTGCAAGATAATAAATCAAACTTAGGTATGTAAATAGATAAATACTTATTCTAAAATTATACTGATATTTCTATCTGTAAATACTATTCATTTAAATGAAGAAAAATATATAGCAATACTAATGATAAATATGAGCAAATGACCTGAGTAATAGACTTTTAATATGACATTTCAAAAATAGTATCATAGTTCTATTGTTTTTTTAATTATAATGCCATATTTTCTTATTCCAGAAAAAGTAGAAATATTATGAAGAGCTATAACATTGGCAGTACATTTTGTTGATTCCATTATTTTCCAAATATCCAACATCTATATTTATTCAGCAGATATTTGATTTATAGAAAGTTATAAGTGTGCAAACATAAATTTATATACATGATGATGCCATATAGGTATCTTTTCATTGAGCAAGTAATTCATTCATAAACCATTACAAGTGAAGAGATACCAGTTCCATAATTATGATGCTTTGGAAATTGAACATTTTTTTACCACATGTATAAATCATATATCAAGCTTATAAAATTATTTCATCAGATGAACATAACCTATACATTTTTCTGTTGTTAAAATCGTCATTGAAAAGTAGGCAATATCTATTTTTTTAATACAAAGAAATATTCCAATGGTTTTAAAACTCTAAGAATTAATTTTCAATTATTTTTCATTTTTATAATAAATTGTCATTTCTCACAAATTCTCAATACATTTTTTTTTTTCGTATGTCAAAGCGTTGACCAGGAAGTGAACCTGGGCCAGCTGCTTGGAATGCAGCTATACTAACCACAAGGCAACCGACGCTTGACAATTCTCAATATATTGTACATTTTTTAGCAAAGAGATGTTGCTTTTCACCCTATCATTTTGTCCAGTTAATTATATACTTTTAAAATAAAGAAAAAGAAAATCATGTAAAGAAATTTAGATGTACTTCTGTTACAGCTAAAACAAGAGAGAGCTTTTTTGCCTCTTCAGTTCTATATATAACTTTTCCCTTTGATACTATAAATATACCTTTTATTTGTTTTTATTCAATTGTAGCCAGTGTTCCATAAATAAAAATTTTATTACATAAAATAATGACAAATAAAAAAATACTTCACATTTATTATAAATAACAAATGTTTATGTCTTAAAGATACTAATAAGATCCTTTCATTCAAACATAAATTAAATAATTAAGACTACACTCTTTTTCATACTACAATGGAAATAAACTTTTTACATATATCTTTTAAATATAGTATTATACAAATAAAACAACAAATATACTAGAGACATTAGACATTTAGATATATGTTTGTAATCTACTATGGAATGCAGTAACAAAAATATATAATAAAGAAAGAATAATAATTGTATCCAAAATATATGCTTTATTATTCACATATTAATTTAAAATTAATAAAGACATTTTACAATCTTATATAATAAAGTTAATAATAAACATGTTTTATATCATTATTATTATGACAGCAACACAGTTTAATGCTCCATAGGTTAAAATATCCACCATCAAAATCAAACAAGAAAGAAAAAAATTATGACTGACATTTAATCATGTACTAAAATTCATCTCAAACTTCACTAGATACAATTTATATAATAGGTAAATGAATTTTATTATACTAATTATTCGAAACATTTCATTAGTCAACTGCTGAACCACTTCTTTTTTTTATACATAATCATTTTATAATAAATAAAAATGTATTTATGTTTATATGTTACAAAGGAATACTATTCCTAGATTACCATTATTAAAACATATATGGTATTTGATCCTATACGTCAATGAACCACAGGATAAAAAAATAATAATAATATTAATTGCTAGTGACATAAATACTATAAATAGAAAAGACACCTGTTTTGCAATTTCAAAAAAATGGATGGTCTGATTTGTTTTGCATAAATTTGCATACAATGCATTTAATACATATTAAGGCTATGAATATGGAGTAAACAGGCCCTGAAAGTGCTTAGTCAATATTAAGATTTACAATTTAATAATTTTACCTTTATATGTTGAAGCGTATTGTATTAATTACGAAGAACTGGTGAAACAAATTTATTATTACATTAAGGAATTTAGCAATTTTAAAAAATAACTTTTAGAATTAAGCATAATTATTATTTTTAAAAAAGAAAATGATTTAACATTAATTTTGCATTAAAATTTGTGACATATATGTATACAATATTAAGATGGATAGAGGGATTTAAACTTAGGATTTTTATTCAATATTCATTCTCCATTCCATCTCTTACAACCAATACACATGACAACATACATGTGAAAAAGATAGATGATTCCCAATATACATATTTCATGCAGAATCAGCATTTATCATTTGGCCAGATCATAATCTCCCACAAATTTATACAATCAGGGCTTGGCTTATATTAAGATAGCAATTCCTCAAACTTTAATGGACAGATTTCTTACCCTATTAACAGTTTAAACATCCATTTCATTGAAAAACTAATGGTGGAATTGTTGGAAGAGGTAGAAGATTGAAGCCTGGCCATTAAAGTTTAAGAAATTATGTTAATATAAGCTGAGCACTGATTGTATATATGTGTGGGAAATTATGATCTGGTCCAACTTAGGAGTGCTGGTTCTGTACAAAATACTTATATTGGGGATCACTTATATTCTTTATGTGTACTTGTTTATGTGTATCAGTTGTTTGAAATGGAGTGGAGAATGAATATAGACTAAAAATCCTAAGTTCAAATCCCATTATTTACTATAGTAAACATTCATTATACTGAATGAATAGTTTAATTAAATATTAAAGTTGATTTTTTAATACTAGGAAAATATTGTTAATAAACTCATTTTACACATGATCAGTATTTTGAGAACAGAAAAAAGACTGCAAAAATTTTAAAGGCCCATTATAACAATTTATCACATAAAAAATAAGATGATATATTTTATTGCCCATTTGAAATTAAGAATTGTTTTATTATTTTTTTTTTTCATTGTACTTTGCTTAACAACTAATTAAATAATTGAGAGTGTTTTTTAAGTCTAAATTTTGTTCACTCAACATTATTTTTGTTTAAACTAGTTTTATCACCAGAATGACAAGTAGTTAAATAAAAGAATTTCAAAACGTAGAATGCCTTAATGATTCCAGATCTTTAATCTTTAATTAAGTTGCAAACGGGAATTTAGTAATGCTCATGCGATTTATCCTTGAATATAAAATTTATAAAAATGATCAAAATAAATAAATAACTAGATTTAGATAAATTGTAAATAAAATGCCTAAAAAGTATGTCACTTTTGTCATTAGTAACGAAATCCCTTTTATTACGTATATTTCTTTTTGTTTTTTACAATGTTATTTTACACTGTATCTACTCAAATTAATGTGAGTTCTTTAAAATCCATCTAACAAAAGACAAATGCATTTTTGATCTTTTTTTTTTTTTTTGGTTTTACCAATTCAGAAATCATCTAGATCATAAACGTAAGTGATAGATGTACTAATCAATATGCTACATTATAGAGATTTTTCAAGTGTAATTAAATTCTAATTTGAATTGATTTTATTTTAGCTACAATATTAATTATTTCATTCCAAATTTAGAAATAGATTTACTATTAATTAAACAATTTTTTAAAAATAGATAGATTTGTATTTATACTTTTACTATTAAAAATATGATGGCTCAATATAATATATATATATTAAAAAATAAAAGTCTTCATAAAATATTTCCTTGAAGATAGAATAATGTATGTGGGGATGAACTTTTTAAAATAGCTAATTATAATTAGGACAGAAAAAATAAAT
Organism: Epiperipatus broadwayi; assembly: GCA_028023455.1. Classification (NCBI taxonomy): domain Eukaryota; kingdom Metazoa; phylum Onychophora; class Udeonychophora; order Euonychophora; family Peripatidae; genus Epiperipatus; species Epiperipatus broadwayi. The sequence goes on from JAQFVV010006232.1 coordinate 2,648,495, forward strand.
TATTATCCTTATTCTCAGAAGACAGTAAAGTTTTTATCTAAAGCAACAGTTATTATACAAAGTCAGGGAATGCAAAGGCTGTCATTTAATGATGACGATTTATTTAGATATTTACAATGCAAATTACTTTCATATGAAAGAATAAATATAGGGGATTTGAATTCAGACTTTCAATCACCCTTCAACTATCCTAGTATTTCATACCACTGATACACATGATCACATACATGTATGTTTTCATGTGTATCAGTGGTATGAGATAGTATGAGTAGTTGAAGGGTGCTTGAAAATCTGAGTTCAAATCTCCTATATTTACAATTAGGCTCCAGGTATGTGAAGAGTGCCTGTATTTCAAAATATGAAAAATATTACATGAAGTAGAAAAAACTATCTAATATTAAAATGGACTTTGTAAAGTTGTAAAACAAAGTAATGATATTATTCATTTAAAAAGTGGACATATGTTTCATTAGAATGGTGCAATTATTGAAAGATCAAATAAAAATGGGATTTATTATACATAAAAAGTAAAAGAACAAAATTATGGAAATTAATGGTATACAAGTCAGAGTGTCAAGATTAGTTATTCAACTTAAAGGAAGACACCAAATGCTAATAATCCAAGTTTATGTCTCAACAAGTTCTTATTGTGATAAAAAGGTAGATTTTTACATGTTTATGATCAGACCAAATACATTTTAAAATTGTCATGAATGGACTTTACTGTTATAATTGATAAATAATTGAAAGATCAAAATAGTAGGGGTAAATTTGGTTACTTTGTTAAAAATGAGAAAAGACACAAACTTGTGGAGTTTGCAAATAAAAAAATTATGATTACAAATTCTTGTTTTGAGGAAAATGTTTAATGGGTCCAGAAGTACTCAACTGAAGATGTAGAAGAATTGGATTATATTTTGACTAAGAGAAAAATTTAATGCAGGATGTGATCATTGATTATGGAGATGTAAAATACTTATAAGGCAAAATTAGGGACAGAAATTATTGAGAAAAACAATATTCACAGTAGATATTCCTAACCACCAGAAACATGTTAATGAATTTTAATTAACTTGCAATCTTCTAGTAGATTGACATTTTTTATTGTTAACTCTAATAGCAATTTTAATCATTGTTCAACATTTGATTTTAATATTAAACCTTTATTCTATATTAGAATTGAATACAGTGAATTTGACTTGTTAGAAATATAACTTTATAAAGAAAAACATTCTAAAAAATCATATTTGAATTTTGAAAATATTGAAAAATAATAAATAGAGAACATAATTTTATTCAATAACAGGCATGACACCATCCATGTTAATGATTTCAGATAATAAATGAAATCTTCACTGTTTGAATTTTATTTTTAAAACAGAACTAACAAATGTGAAATCCTGATAAATCTATAAATTCTACTTTAAAAATTAAAATTGCATTCATATTTTTTATAATATTTTGAAATATCCCAACATTGTGTCTATAAAAGTATTAGCAATCAGTTTCACAAGATGTAGTCATCATATTGGTCATGGTTTTCTTTATTACATTATAATTTGCTACCTATTTTTAAAAATAAAACATATATGAATAAAATAAAAGTATAATTACATTCACTTTTGTTTTTGTAATAATTATTATTCAATTAGTTTGTAAAATTAGTCATGACACTATAATAAACTGCACAAAAATCAACTTTTTGTTATTCCAAAAATCTTCTTAAAGTAATTTTGCAATTACTTTTTAGACTGGGGGTCAAAGATCTAAATTCCTAAAGAATATAATGGTTAAATACTGCCTATTGAAAAGTACTCATATTTTTGGATTTTTTTAAATATTAATACATCACTATTATATTAGTTTAATTTTCTAGCACAAATGTGTGTGCAAACTATAAAAATAACATTAAAGGTTGTGCAGAAAAATAATTTAAAGTGGAATAATTACCATCGCTACATCCAAAGAAAATATTCATGTGAAACATCAAAACTCTAAATAATAGACTTCAAATATTAAAAAATTTTGAAAATAGTTCAGACTGGAATGCAATTAATAGAAAAATAACTGACATACTAGTAAGAAAACAATAAAAATAGAATATCAACATTTTAATCAGTAAATTTTTTACTGAGAAAAGACAATGTTTGAAAAAAAGAAGGAATATTAAAAATATAAAAATGGTCCATTGAGAAGAATAAAATATCTAGTATTTTATAAAATGGTAGAAAGATGAGTTAATAATAATATAGGAATTATAATTGTAAATTAGCAAGAAAAGATGTACAAAATAATGAATGTTTCAAAGGTGTAAAACTACAACATGAGTTTGATAATAATTTTATGGAACTATTACTAAAAATGAGATGATATAATGAAAGATGTGAAAAAGTTTTATAAAGATTTATATGCCAATGAAGAACAAGAAAACAATGTTTTACCTACAATTATAACATTTTTTTATTTCATCAGATTATTTAATAAAAAAAGGAAAATGTAAAATTAAATGCATAAAGAAGGAAAAAGCTGTAGATAATAAGAAGGTTAAATAGAAAAATTGTTGGTGAATTATATACCACATATCTAAATGATTATGAATGTACAAATAATTTGGAAAATGCAGTAGTAATAATGATATTTAAAAAGATGATAAAGAAGATATTAGAAATTACAGACCATTCCATCTTTTATCAGTTCTATACAATGATTTTCCCATAATAATTACATTTTAATAAGAGCGAACTTTGGATTATAACCAACCAAAAACATGCAGAATTTTAAATTGATTTTAACATAATGGATCACATCCAAGTGTTTTATTTTATTTTATAAGCATTTTTATACTGATTAATGCATTGTATCATCAAGATATAGACCAACTCTCAATGCTTCTCTCTATTTTATAAATTGTAAAGAAAAGAATGGATTTAACTATTCTTTTTACTTGCACTTTTAATAAGATTTCATTTGCTAATATTACTAAAAATTCAATAAAAATTCATATGGTTATTTATATATAGCCCATAAAAATATATACTTTTAAATGTCGTATAAATTAAACTTCTAATAGATTGACATTTTCTATTGTTAGTCTTGGTAGCAGTTTTTTGTCAATTCTTAACTGTTTATTTGATTACTTAGAAATTTAAATTGAAAAATGAAAAACATTCTAAAAAATTATATTTGAAGTTAAAAATATTAAGAAAAAGTAAATGACTATAATAGAAGGTTTTTCCATTAGTGCATGGAAGAAAAAAGTCAAACATGCAATTAAATAAAATTAACAATACTTTTCTTGATTGAATTTTATATTTAAAATGGAAACTTGTAATTCTGAAGCATTGATTAAATCTAGAAAATTATGTTACAAAATATTAAAATTTTATTTACAATATTTAGAATATATCAAAACATCCATCCTACTATTATGTTGGTTTTAACAAGTTATAATCATTATACAAGCTGATACTTTTTTTCGGTAATGTTATGGTCAAATTTATTAACTTTAAAAATAAAACAAATACAAATAAAATTAAAATGGATACATGGGATTTTTTATTCTTAAATAGTTATATAATTGTTGTGTAAAAATAATTAGAAATATTTAATAAACTATGCAAAAAAATCATGTTTTACTACTCATCAAACACACAAATGCTAGACTAAACATGTAGAGGTTAAGCTGTATACAACTAGATCTTTATTGTAAAATACTGACGTCTTCAGACTTTTTGTTGAATTAACAAATTATCATTTGTGATTTAGCTATTTTTTTTAAAATATATAGGGAAATATTATTACATATAGCAATAGAAGAGCAATTTAAAGCCAAAAAACTATGATTGTCATTTGCAAAGTAAATAGCTATGTTAAATACTAGACCTCATAAAACTAAAACTATGACTATTATCTATAATGGGTTGGGTAATCAGGCTGGTTGTACCTGGGGTGATGGAAATTCATCATCCACCCCAAGTAAACAAAATATTTCAAATAATGAAATTTAATATATAAGATATAAAATATTAAGTATAAAATTTAAGATATAAAATATATTTAAAATAAGATATTATTAAAGTAAAAGATATTAATGTAATGTTTAATATCACAAATATATAAGAAATGTTATATATTAAAAGGGCATGAAATCATGAGATCTCTGAGTTATCAGCCCAGCCAACTCCTTAGAGTAACTATACTTATCTATAAATCCACCAGCATTATCAATAAGTAAAAGTAATTAGAAGTAATACTTATCATTATGAATGATTAACAATAAAATAAATCAACAGTCAATATTGTGACTGGATTTGAAATGTGTCTACTGTAGACCAGGCTAACTATTGAGCCTTTGCCAGCTTGAGGCAATTATTTAACCATTAATTTGGGTGCACCAATTTAAGTGCTAATCCATCTGGATATATAATAAAAGCAATAATGCTGGGATATTAAAACACATGCTGATCACTATAAACTTAATTTCTAATAGAGACTAAACTAAATAAAATGTAGTGCATGGGCTTTAAAGAATAGTCTCTTTATGCCAATCAGGATGATAATGATGATGAGTGATGTAAATATCATCATCACTCAATGCTCATAGATATTAACATACATTCCCTTCCATATAATAGACCATTATGCTTGAATCTAGCTTAGAGAACAAGCTCTATAACTGTTGCTTTGATTGAGTTGTGATGCAAATATAATATTCTAAAAACCATATAGAATTTAGTTCACTGGAGTAATTTTAACAACTGAATACAATTTTATTAATAACAATAAAAAAATAAATGAAGTTAAAGTCTGTAGAATAAAGCTATACACATATAAGTTTTCTGGTTTTGATAACAAACAATAAAAGCTATCACATTGTTATGTACATGATTAATATATAAAATTCAAAATTATTATATTGTGGTCTACATATATATGTCCAAATAGGGTTACTTAACACACATTAAGCACACATACACATGCCTAATAATTTCTGAACATATTTGAATTGTGTTAAAAATAACACTAATAAAAATGATTAAAATTTACATATAAGTGTCTATCTGACACACATTGATATTTATATATGCACACAGGCATGTGGAATAGGAATTTCTGAACATATTTGACTTGTCATAAAATAATTAGCAAAATTATAAGTTATATAAAAATACAATAAATTATTAACATGTACATATAATTGTGTCTCTGACACACATTGATATCTATATCTATATCTATATATATATATGCACACAGACATGTAGCATAGTAATTTCTGAACATATTGACTTGTCATAAAATAATTATCAAAATTTTAAGTTATATAAAAACAAAATAAATGATTAACATTTACATATAAGTATCTATCTCACATGCATTGATTTACTATACATATAGACACATTATAATTTATTAACCTATTTGAATTCATCAAAATAATAAAATTATTAACATTTTCATAATTAAATCCATGTTGAATATACATAAATATCATGTATACATGTATATATATGAAACAGTTCTTAATTTCTCTCTTTACTGATTACAGTTTTTTTTTTAAAAAGAAAATAAAGTCAATTTTTTTGTCAGGTTAATTTTTGATTGTTGATTTATTAATTATCAACATCTTTAAATTTAAAATGTCTCTTTTTTAAAATGTCATCTTTATTAAAGAAATTTTTTAAATTTTCAATCTTGATATATATGTCACTATCACAGATTGCTCTTAATGTTTTTTTAAATTTAAAATATTAGATTTTAAATATTCATTTTTTTCTTAGTTTATCAAACTAAACAATTTAATATAATATCATTCTATATATACATATTAGTATTACAGGTTAATTACATATAACATCTTTCTTTAGAATATAGAATCACTTATGAATCTTTTGGGGTTTTTTTTTTATTTTTAATCCAAGCAAAATTATTACTTGAACATGAAGTTATATTTTTAAATGTCATTTTAAGAAATTACTAAAACAACCCACCAACTATGCTTCATGTATAAACATTAATTTATGTTTTTCTGCATATTGGTATATTAGCACATGTATAATTACTTCTTCAGCAAGTTCAGATTCTCTTGGTAAGTATCATCATTGGGAAACATATAATCAGCTAACTGTTGGTCTGCAATGATCTCCCATCTATCTAGGAATGGATAGGCAAGCAAATTATTTTCTAGAACACATTTGTAGCTATAAAACACTAATTGGCCCTTTTCTCTACATGAATTCAAACTCCACCATCATGAACTATAGAGCAGCTTTTGGACTTGCCTTTCTTGCAGTCTTATGTCTTCATGATAGTTTTCTCTGATCTGGTCTACTCTTCTAGCCAACTAACTGCTGCCATTACCAACTATATTCAAAGAACTATTAGCTAACTCTATTCAAAAACCTTTTATTACAGAAACTACTAGCCAAATTAAATTATGTTTATCAATTCTTTTTATGTAGTCAGAAAGGTAACAGAACACTAAAAACTGTTTTTTTCTTATCTTGATTAAAAACAATTTCAATCCTTTCAAAAGCAACTTTGAAATTTTATCAAATGAATTTTAAAAATAGATAATAGACATTTTTACAATTATCAGAAAACATACTTGTTTTTAACCTCAAAATCAGAATACAATATTAATATTTATTTAGACCATTTTAAATGTTTAACTTATAATAAACTTTTTATTTTAAATTCAAAATTATTTTATCTTTTACTTTGATTATTTTATTCCCAGAAATGTAGAAAAATATCTACAAAAATTTTGTGTTTATTTCCACTTTTCCTTCCAACTTTATATATATTTTTACACACACACTATGTTATTGTGTGCCATGTAACATGGAGTGATGTTATTTGCATATCTTGATTACACATTTTTTGCAAGAGATGGAATAAAACTTATCAATCAATTAACACTCTGTAGATGAGCATTTATTGTCCTGCAATAAAACAAATTGTAGTTAATATTTTTCCATCTCATGTAAAAATGGTTTAAAAAATAAGCAGGTATATTCACCCTTTTTCTTGGTCATTTCCCTCAACATGGAAATCATTAATATCATATATATAATTCTTTCTGTAATCTATTGTATAAAATATATATTGAATTTATTTCAAGTTCATTAAAATTAATTTTTGCCTGAAAAATGTAAAATATATGCAAACTCTTTTGTTTGATTATTATTACATCTTTTTCTGGCAAGCAGTTTTATATTAATTATATATGTATATTCAATTAATTGAATTAATATAAATGATTTATATTTTAAGATTTTAATTTATTACTTTTACTAAAGCAGTAAAAAAAAATTAATTAGAGAGTATAATATATATTGTGTTTTTCATGTTTGATTTTTCATTAGTTTTCTTATTTACAAAATTTAATTGAAAATTTTTATATTAAATATTATATAATTTTTAGAACTATTGTTTTTAGTCAGTTATTTTTTTTATCTTTATAATTTCGTATATATATATTGTAAGAGATTTATTTCAGGTAAATGATTTTATTCATACCTGAGTTGGACTGCCATCTATTGTAACAAGTAATTGATATTGACTATATTGACTTATAAGTAAGAACTGGTTTAGGCATATTTATTAAAACCTTTTCTCTTCTCAAAAATATAAACCTATTTCATTTTAATATTATTTCTACCAAAAGAACTTCAACTGTGTTTTATTCTTTGATTAATTTTATCCATTTTGTTTCCATCTGTAGTAATAACCTGATCAAGGTTTTGTAGTTATTAACTTCTTCTAACTCATCATTATCAGTTTTTCATTTTTTTAAGAATATCCATTGAATGTTTTCTTAGTCTTTTTAACATTTACCTTCAGTTCTATAATAAGCAAATTTTGATAACCATATTATATTATGAAGCCATGCTTTGGGAAAGTCAAATATTGTCATGGTAAATGAATGGTTATGTTACGAATAAGTTATTAAGCTAGCCTGTATTGGAAAATTCAAATGTTTTAGATGTGAAAATGTAATAAAACCATGAAATATGATAAATACCGAGTTTCTAAATATGTAGAACACAATTGTGAATGTGATTAGGATCTAAAGGGTATAAACTACATTTAACAAATAAGTAGTATAAATGAGAATTAAATCTAAACCTAGCTGGAGTTATCTATAAATAAGTTTATATTTATAACTCATATTTTTTAAATAAATATTTTCCAAATGTATACCATAATATATAATACTAATTTCTTTAAAGACATTATGGCTGAATGTGTATTCTAATAAATATTGTAAATAAATGTTTATTCAAACATCTCAGGGTAAAGTAAACTTAAATATATGTATTAGTGATTTATAAATGATGTGATGTAATCTTATATAAAACAAAAAACAAATACAAAGGCAAAGTTTAATTAATAAATAAATTCAAATTTTATTTACATTAAATAACACAAAAATATACAAGTTATTTGTTTATTATCTCAAACTTCTTGCACATAACATATTTAAAATAAGTTGAATACTTTTACATAATTCTGACGAATTCCTTTATATTATATTTGTTCACTATATCTGATCTTTTATAAATGATAACTAAGTATAAAATTTAGTATTAAATAGATTTTAAATAATATTAATCAAGAATTATGTTTTTTGGGTTGATGATTTTACCGACAGACTTAATTCCAATAAATATAATTTACAGTATTCTGATTTTTAAAAAATATCATCTCTCAAAAAAAAATACTATTGTAGCAATTCCATATGATGTGACAATTTATTACATGACTTAGCTACATAAAATATACATATATACATACTTCTTCGTAAACGATTTAACTAAAAGAAATGTTTCAGATATTAAAAGTATATGATGCAAAGGAGAGTCACTATTTCTAAATATAAAACATCTACTACATAAAAATTAGATCACTTTAAATAAGGAACTATCACCTTTTAAAAAAACTGAATACCACATCACCCAAATTCATTTTACTATTGAAAATATAATATATGTAAATTAAAACTAGGTTATATATTTTTTTTTAATTCTACACAACCTTTGTTAAATTTAAATTTTATTAATATAAGATAAATTCTTTCAATCAAAATAAATATGATGCACACAATCTAATTGTATATGATTACATAAACAATGAACATCAAATGATCACCATAGTTTATGCTTACACAAGCTGTTTACATAGAGGTTAAACTTTCCATACAGTAATGCATTTCAGTGCAAGCCATTAGATTTAAGATCTAGGTGCAATGCACTCAGTTCCAAGGCTCCTCATTGATGAAAGCCACAAGCTAAAAACTAGTCTGGGGATAGTGGAATGATAGGCACTAGATAGGGATTTTATTATCAAACCTTTTTGCATCCATTGACTACTCTGGCTTGCACTGAGTGGCATTATTGTATGGAGAGTTAAGCCTCTGCATCATTACATAAACATATGTATCTGTTCTTCACAGATGCTTACCATGGAGAATATTATGAAATATGTTTTCATAATAAAAATAATAGTGAAAAAATAAATAAATTACATAAACTTAGTATATTTTTAAAAAGAAAAATACATTGATATTACAGCTCTACTTTAAATAAAGTTAATAGATATCCCTAATATCTTGTTCCATAGTAATATGTAAAAATGCATGGGAAAGATAGAGAATGTAGAAAAAATCCATTAGTAATTAGATGTGAAGGCAAAATTATTTTAGTCTATTGTTTGTATGGATTGTTTACTATTAGATACAGCAATCTGATAAAATTAATTAGCAAGTTCTTAGAAATTCTTAATAAATTCTATAGCAGTTGATTTTTAAATATTTCTTCTCAGAATAGTTAAGTAGTTGAAAGGTTAGTGAACTTCAAAAGAAGTTTAGCTCTTAGCCACCCATAATTATTAATTGTTTATACATAAGAAATGTTTTATAAATATATGTATAAAAAAGCAGTAGAAGTTAGCAATGGCTGTTACTGTGGTAGTCGTAAGCAGCAGTAGTAGTAGTGGTTGTAAACAGTAGGAGTCATTTTCAAACATTTTTTATATATATTTATAATCCATGATTGGCAGAGGCTATTACTATGATATTTTTAGAACATATATTTTCATCAGCATGTTTCACATTCATGCAGTACATTGCTTAACCTGTATATAAATCCACATGCCTGAATACTTATCTTAGAATATTGTCTTTCAAATGCACATTAAAAATAAAACTCAAAAATATTACATATTCTTAAAACAAACAAAAAATAAAGTTAAATAAATTATTTTAAAATCGAATGCATTTCTCCATTATTTAAAATACTCATGCATAGTATTTTTAAAATAAATGACTATTGTTAAAATATTACAAAGTATTTGAATAAAAAATAATTTCAGTAAAATAACTAGAAATATTTAAAATAATTTTGCTCATGAATGCATAAAATTATTACATCAGATTCTTAAATATAAAGACAATTATTATGTCATGATATCAATAACTTTTATAAGTAAGTGTTAAGGTTTTGCTTATATATTAGCTTTATATTAGGCTAGTAAAAAATTTTAACCATGTATATTTTTAAAGCTTATATGAGATCTAACCACTACATTATTCTCCACCTTAATAAAATCAATGTTATTTGCCTTAATAACAATTGAAAATGAATTATAATTTGGGATAAGTTTTTCTCTATAGATAGGAGTATTATTTTGCAAGAATATATATCTACAAATATTTATTACTGAATATATAACTCTATCAAATATATACATTTTATATAAACAAAGTTGTAAGAAATTATATACATTAATTTTCTATCTTAATGCAACCATGCTATAATCTATGCATAAAAATGAAATTTAACAATAACTATAAAAATCTCTATACCATCTCTTACAATAAAATTGGAACTCTATACACAAAATTATTCTTGATTTATATTATATGATATTTTTACTGATTCTTTGCCAATTAATTATTTCAACTATAATACAGTGTCTAACTCATAAAAATAATGTATCCATATAGTTTCTCCATGCCAAAGACACTAAAACAATTGAAGCCTTTTTTAGTCTATGTATACTATTATAAATTTTATGAGAACTTTGCTAAAGATACTTAATGCTTGTCTAAGTTACCTTAAAAAGCTGAAAAATGAAGGTGGACCACTGAACACATTCCCAAATTTAATAAAATTAACAAAAGGTTTTTAGAAAACATTTTATCCTATCCTGACTTTAATAAAAAGTTTTATTTACAGACATATAGCATATACTATAGTCTAGAAGTGGCGTTATATTAACTTGATAATGATCAGATGCCTCACGTTTTATATTTCTTATGTAGACTCTTAAGAGGGACTGAGTTGAACTATTCCATTACTAAAAAAGAGACTCTAGATGTTGTCTGAGCATTTCAGAAATTGTGCCATTTTTTTCTAGGCTCAGAAGTAGTTGTTTTGTCTGAACCATGTGAGCTTGGAATGTTTGAGTCAAAGCTATCTCAATGAGAAACTTATGAGATGAAGCTTATATCTCTAACAATTCAATTATAGAGTCCTCTATATTAAAGGGAGAAAGAATATTCTTGTAGATATTCTTAGTCACCACCCTATCTGTCAGGTATATCAACATATAATTTCAGTTAGGGGTGAATTTATAGTTGATGATTACAATAATCTCACTATGATGCAAAGTCAGAATCAGAGTTTAAATATAATCATGACTATCCTAACTAACTATGATAATTTGAATAGTAATAAGAAATTTATAAAAAGTAATTTTAAAAGATATAAGATATACCAAAATATTTTAAATGTACAAAATTAATTCTATTGATGGTCAATCATGGAGAATTTTTGTATCACAATCCATGGTTGATAAATTAATTATGTATTCACATTGTAGTTATTGTATTCAAGCCTATCTTTTACTGGCATAAAATATACCGTAAAATAATTCAAAAAATTAAAACAATAAATTTGTCTTAAATACAAACATTGTAATAAGCCCTATGCAGGTGTACTGGATCCTATAATTCCTAGTTGACATAATTAGTTATTAGCAATCGATTTTTATGGGCCTCTTTCACCATTCAACTGGCAAAAGTTTATATTAGTTGCATATGACATGTTTACTAAGTTGGTACCAGTTTACCCTGTAGCTAAAATTGAAGCTAAAAATGTAATAAAATCTTTAACAATATTTCCTTTAGTAAGAAAAACTGATATAATCCTTATAGACCATGCCACTGCATTTATGTCAAATAAATGGAGTAACTGAATTCGGACTCAAAACATCAAACATATTATGAGCTCCACAATGAATCCACACTCAAATCATTGCTAGTGCATAATGTGAGAGCTAGGTAGCTTATTTAAGGTGTATGATACAAATAACCATAAGCAATAGGTTCTTAAATTCCCTGAAGGTGTGAACTATATAAATGTAACCTATAATGATTCTATAGATTTTCCACCTATAAGACTTCATTATGTCATATTTTGGCAGGCAGTCATTTTTTTTTAATGATTCTACTCCCATTTTACCCTGTCTTTATGGTATATACTATCCTCATTTCTTTGTAGGAACCCTCCACCCCCCATTTATTTTCAATAAATATGTGGGTATCACACAGATTACTCCCATTTAACTATTCCTCAGTTCTTCAGAATGATATTTTATCCTATCCTGAAATTTTAACTCAGCTTCCTCGATTGTGTATTTGGCATCTATTCCTCTACTAATTCTAGATTAACAACTTAATTTACTTTTACCCATGCGATAAATTTCTATCCATATCTATGGTCATGTTACACAACTAATAATATATTTCAATTATCATTATAAATAAGATTTTTTTACTTTATAACAAATGAGATCATGATAATGTCGTACATCAACATTCATTCTTTCTTACTTTCATAAATACATTATATTTTATAATAAGTTTGTCATCCCTTTCAGATAATCCTATTACACTTAATTTCTTAAAGTATATACTGGTCAAAATGAACAGTTAACATTATGTTCCTCACACCCTTTCACATTATAACTCATGATTACTCTCTTCCTTAATTAAGCATACCTTTAACATTATATACCAAATTGCAAAAATATTTTTTTTAAATTGTTACTATGACAAATACTTTGTGTTTATATTACATTTTAAACAAGAAAAATATTAGTAATAAATTTAAACCTTTTTAAACCTATTTCCAGTTTCTATTTTAATATTACAATGTTTATCCTGTAAATGTTTACTATTCTTCACATGTTGAGGTACTTCTCCTATCTTCTCTCTGTTAAAAGACATGTATAGTTAAACAAACATTCATAAATGATGGAATAAGATTTAAATTGGATGCATCCTTTCTTCCTAGCTAGTTTTAAAATTGCATTGCATATAATCCCACTTTTCAAAATCCACTATGAAAAGTTTGATGAATATTCTAAATAATTCCCCACTTTATTCTCTCATACTGTACAAACTTTTAAACATGTTCAAATAAATCATCAATAAGTTTACTTTTTGATTTCTCTCCTTTTCTCTTATCCATTAGTCTTGTAAAATTTCACACACATATTGAATATATTCATTTAATTTTCTAGCTTGTTGTGCATTATCTTTGTGACTATCATCTACCTTTCAATAGTTACACAGATTTTTTTTTCCATTTTAATATTTGGTTATTAAAGGCTATCATAAAAATTCATCTTCCATTTAAACATAAGAAATCTTAATTTAAGTTTTAGTTATCTTTTTTTTTTCATTATTAAGTATAAGCTAAATATTTTCTTGAAAATTTTTCAAATTATTTTTTATATATCAACTGTTTACTTCAAATGAAAATTAGTTTTTCTTGCATTCAACACTCATGATTAACTAATTATTCTTAATGTTCTCCAAGATATTTCTATTAGTTTTAAAAATTTATTTCTACAAATTTTTAATCTGTTTTTCACATTTAATCTATGATTAATAAAAACCCTTAATTTACATACACAAATAAATGTTTTCTTACATGACTATCATTGTGTTTCTCTCTGAAATACTGCAGTTGTGTTTCCTTTCTCATGGCTATCCTAGGAAAAATTAAAATAACAACTTTGATTTTTTAAACTCCTTTGTAGTATTATCTTGGCTAGAAGTAGATGATCAGAATTGGTAACCAGGTCATATAGAAGATTAATTTACTCACTCTATAGTATTAATAATTACTTTAAAAAATATTTCATATCCTTAGATAGCTTTTTGAATATGATTTTTTCTGCTTAAGACTTTAAATAGTTTTAAGTTTTATAATTGATTTTATGGAGAAATAAATTGAGATTGTTACCTGCTTTAAGTTTTCTTGAAACTTCCCTCTGAGATCATCTGTTTTATTTATTTTTTTAAACCCAAGATAAATTGATGTCAAAAAATTATTTACTTAACTCTCATTGATCAATATCCTAACTCAACTTGTACAGTTTTTAAACAAAATGTTTTTCTGTTTCTATTTGAAATATTAAAATCAATAAATATTTTACAAATGAAATTAATTTAAATCATTTGTTAAAAGCTAAAGTTCCAATTCCGATTATATTTTTAATATATAATAATATTAATTGGATTTAAATACAACAATTTTAAAATAAATTCTTATCTTGTGGTAGATAATGGTTCCTTCTTTCATTAAATACAATTTTAGATCTTTGGATTAAAGGGACATTGCATGAAAATGAATTAACATCAAATTTATAAGTAACGATGTTTATTTAAATGGACAAATATTGTATTAAAAATTATATAGTAGATTACAATATAAATTATTTATAACTAACAATGATTATTAAATCTCTACAGAATTCTCTTTTTAATCTTTATGTATTAAGTCATTTATTACTGTTATACCCAAGTTTATAGCATTACTATTATTTAAATTATAAATTTAAAATTTTGGAGCTATAATGTACATTTTATATACCATTCTTATCATGGATAATTGAAAAAAGGTTACAATATATATATATATAGGTTTTTATATGAGTATTCCAAGATACAATTGTGAAGTTAAATAATCATTTATCAGACATTTAAAATTGTCATGTGAAAACTGGTTTTTATTTTTTTTCATATGTCATAGCATCTGCCGGGACGCGAACCCACACCCGTCTGCAACCAACTACTTGCTTGCATGGCGGCTGCTATACCTCTCGGCTAACAACGCAAGACTGGTTTTTCTTTTTAAGAACAAGAAGTAAATAATTGAAATTGTGAATAATATATAAATACATTCAAAATATATAATAATTTTAAACAAGAAATATCTATATATAATCTTAACCAAAAGTTTTAAAAAAAAAACTAATACTTAATTTTTGTATACTGAAAAAAAAGACATGCAAAAGTTATTATAAATTCTTTAGCAATAATACACTATATACTTTTTCCGTTGTAAATAGCACAATTGTATGTTCATGTTTATACAAATTCTTTATTGTACAAATATTCATGTTTAATGTAATTTTTAACAACTAATTTATGATTCATTTATCACTTTCTATTAATGTAATATTGTTATTGTTTTACTTTTAAATATTTCTTTGACCTTTTTATCAAAATTAATATTTTCTTTTTATTAAATATTGCTGTTCTTTAATTATAATTATATCTTCCGATTTCTTGCCTTAATTACTTCATTTTTTAATTACCCTTATGTCATGAGTTAGTCATTTTGATGTTAAATAATAAATTTCAAATTAATGTTGCCTGCAGTTTTGAACTTCAGTATATTTTTAAAAAGGTCTTTTGAGTATCATATATATATTATAAGCAATAAAATATACTGTATATGTAATTCATGACTGAAAACTATTGAAATAGACAATCTATTAAAAAGCATATGAGAAATCACAAAGTCATGAGATGTTGATGATATATAATCACTTATCATATATATATGATTTCCATTCTTGCTATTAAAAGGTGTGAAGGTTGCCTTGACAGCAGTTAGAAATATTGTTTGCTATATTTACTGTGAATGTTTAGGTGGTTACTGGTTGGAAACTAATATATATATATATGCCTAAAATTTCAAGATAATATATAATATTAAATTATCTCTATACATTTTTTTAAAAATAAATAGATTATTTACTTTGATTAAAGCAAGGTGTTAAACCTGGCAGATTGTTACTTGTTTGTTGTAAAGTATTCATTCTTTTTGATATTTTAATTCCATATGGTTAAGTAATATATTATGAGTTATGTTATCCTCAAAGCCATTTCACAACATAATATTGTCATATAATTTTCTTAATCCTTGAGATAATAAAATTTATTTAGAAATTTTCACTTTTCAAATTATCTTAATAAATTTCCCTTTTTCTCTCTCTTATTTTTTACATTATACTTTGCTTTAAATATGCTAAACATTTTATTGCATACTTAGGCATAATATTAAAATTTCTAAATAAAATGTATAATGTGACAATGAAATAAACTTAATTCAAACATTGCAAAAAATACTACACATTTTATGAAATGTCTAGACTATATTTATATAATATTTTAGTTCCACACAATTCTTATAAAATATGCTTATAGATATGTATATTCTAAAACATTTTAATACATTGACATTTCCATTTTTGCACATTAAATCAATTCTCGTTAGTACTACTCTTAATAATAATCATAATAAATCTATATATAATTAATTATTTCAGACCGATTTATCTTATTTTATCTAGAAGTTAACAGAAAATTAACAATTATTTTAAAATTTGACAAAGTAAACAATTCATATAGATTGTCAATTCTTATTTTTTTAAAGAATTTAATTACTTAACTGCTAATCTATTATTACAAATAGCTTATTTATTTGGTACTAATTTAGTTACAAATAAATCAGGTCAGATGTCACATGATCTAATTTAAACAAGTTTGTATGTATTACAAATGTTTTATAAGGAGCTCACAAATAAGCTCTTGACAAGCTTTGCATACTATCTTCAACTCCTGACTGGTTTCTGCTAGTGGCTTCATCAATGAGGTACCAGGATATTCAAGCATTATATTAAAAATACTAGGACAAGCCCAGCACTTTATCTAATGGATTAAAATCTGAAATTTTCAGACATTCATATGTCTTCCAATCTAGCTATCTAACTTAAATAGTCATATGGGACTGAACCAAGTTTAGATACACCATATATTAATAGCTTTAGCAATATAAAATAGCTAAAGAATTAATAGCAATAAATAAAATTACAAATAAATCAGGTCAGGTCTGGGGTTGAGCATATTCTGCAAAGCTTGTTAAAAGCTTATTAGTGAGCTCTTTATAAAACATTTGTAATACAAGCTTGTTTAAATTAGGTCATGTGACATATGACCTGATTTATTTGTAATTTTATTTCTTGCTATTATGGCTCTGGTGATTTTATATTGCTAAAGCTATTAATATATGGTGTATCTGAACTTAGTTCAGTCCCGCGTGGCTATTTAAGTTAGATAGATAGATAGATTGGAAGACATGGATATCTGAAAATTTCAAATTTTCTACTTAATAGTTATCCATTAGATAATGTGCTGGACTTGTCATATTATTTTTAATCTAATGCTTGAATATCCTGGCACCTCACTGACAAAGCCAGTAACAGAAACTGGTCTGGAATTGAGGATATTCTGCAAAGCTTGTTAGAGCTTATTTGCAAATTCTTTATAAAACATTTGTGTGATATCTGACCTGATTTATTTGTAATTTTATTCTTTACTATCAAGGTTTTGGTGATTTTACATTGCTAAAGCTATTACTATATGATATATCTGAACTTAGTTCAGTCCCATGTGGCTATTTAAGTTAGATAGATAGATTGGAAGACATATGAATGTCTGAAAATTTCAGATTTTCTGCTTAACATTATCTATTAGATAATGTGATGGCTTATCCTAGTATTTTTAATCTAATGCTTGAATATCCTGGCACCTCACTGACAAAGCCAGTAGCAGAAATCGGTCTGGAGTTGAGGATATTCTACAAAGCTTATTAAGAGTTTATTTGTGAGTTCTTTATAAAACACTACTAATTTAGTATGTGCTTTCTGCTATTTTGGTTTCAAGAGGGGATTCCACAACCACTGCTGACCCAGTCAAGTAATGAAGTATGTTCAACTTTACTGTCTCCCTCAATTTATATATTTAATATGTATGTTCTATATAAAAATATGCATAAATAACAAATTTTATCTATTTATTAAGAAATTGATTTTGGACAAAAAAGAATACTATTTCTCTCTCTCCTCCCTTTCCCCCATCCCTCTACCTCCCTTCCCCTCTATTTTCTCCCTCTCATTCCCATTCTCTCTTTCTCTCCCCCTTTCTTTCTCTCTCTCCACAACATAAAAACATTGCCAGTTTGTCATTTTTTTATGATTGGGCAAATTTATTAACAAAAAAGGAAGACCAAATTGATTACTATCATTGAAGCAATAGATTAGAGTATAAAAATATGGTACTTTGGTATTAAACCTGTGATGTTGGGGAGATAGGTGACTTCTTACATCCACAACAGCTCTTGGAATGACGATTGGCACTCACAATTGAAAGAAAGTAATCAATTTTTAGAGGTGTTAAAATGTGTATTTTCTTATGTATGACATTGTGATGATGGAATGACCAATGGCGCTCACAATTGAGTAATCCGTGAGAGAGGTGTCAGAATGTGTCTTTCTTATCAGTGCGATCTTTTGGATTCATTAACATCTCCACATTAGTTTTTTTCTGTGCTTTCTGTTTTTTTCTTTTATTGAGCAGGTGTCCATTTGGGGCTCATGTAGAAGATGTTCAAATAACTGGATTTTCCTGTTCAATATTTCATGGTAAGTATCACAAAAATATAGTTAATCCATTTTTAGACATTTTTAACAATAATAGTGTAGTTTTTTTTTGTTTTTGTTTTTTTTTGGAAATTTGTCATTTTTAAAAGTTTTTTGATTTACTCATATTTTTCTTTTTTAAATTTTGCACAATATTTGTTTGAATTTCACTACAAAATTACTGGTATTTTTCTTTTTTAAATTTTGTATAATATTTGTTTTAATTTCACTACAATATTACCTTAATTTCTCAATAATCATCTACTGAATATATACATTTTTTGTTAAAAATCGTCCAAAATATTGAAATATTAAAACCGTCAATGGTATCACATTTGCTATTTTTATTAATATATTGTTCTTAAAAGTTTTTAGATTTACTACATCATTTTTAAAAGGTTTTAAAATTGTGTACAATATTTGTTTGAATTTCATTACAATGTTACCTTGATTTTTTAATAATCATCTACTGAATATATACTACATTTTTTGTTAAAAATCTTTCAAAATACATTCAAATAACCAGATTTCCCTGTTCAACATTTCATGGTAAGTATCACAAAAATGTAGTTAATTCATTTTTATAAATTTTTACCATTAATGGCGTGGGTTTTTTTTTTTTTTTTTTTGGAAATATGTCATTTTGAAAAGTTTTTAGATTTACTCATATTTTTTTTTAATTATGTACAATATTTATTTAAGTTTCACTACAATATTATTTTGATTTCTCAGTAATCATCTACTAAATATATACTACATTTTTTGTTAAAAATCTTCCAAAATAATGAAATATCTAAAACCGTCAATGAGGTCATGTTTGCTGTTTTTTTTTTGTTTTTTTTTAAATGCATCATCTTTAAAAGTTTTTAGATTTACTGCACCCTTTTTAAAAGTTTTTAGATTTACTCTTTTTTTTTTTTAAATTTGTACAATATTTGTTTGAATTTCTTTACAATATTACCTTGATTTTCAATAATCATCTACTGAATATATATACTACATTTTTTGTTAAAAATCTTCCAAAATAATGAAATATCTAAAACCGTCAATGGGTGGGGGGGGGGATGTATCATTTTTAAAAGATTCCAGATTTACTCGTATTTTTTTTTTTAATTTTGTACAATATTTGTTTGAATTTCACTACAATATTACCTTGATTTCTCAATAATCATCTACTGAATATATACTACAGTTTTTGTTAAAAATCTTGCAATATTTCTTTGAATTCCATTATATTATGTGTTACTATTTTTTAGAATGTACTCATTTTAGAGCTGCAACATGGAGCATGTATTAGACCTGCTGTCCCTGTTGACATTCATATCAACTACCTCCTGATAACTTTGGAGATGTTTCCAAAAGAGCTGTGTCTATGTCCTTTTTTGTTTTTCAAGAAAGAGTCATGTACACATCATTTTGGTGACATCACAAAGTCCTCGGTGGATTGGTACAAATGTCAACAGGTCCAGTAGGTCTAATATATGCTCCATGTTGCATCTCTAATACCAAAGTACCAAAAATATATATGTACATCCACACTTATATAATGCACAAGTATAAAAATTTATATTTCTATTTTAGTTTTTGAAGCAGTTTACTTTTTTACTGTCCTAAAATGACAGTAAACTTATAAGTAAATATGTCTATACTATTTTATTATACATCTGAATTGCCTATGCAGTAATCTTTTGCAAATAATAATAATAATAATAATAATAATAATAATAATAATAATAATAATAATAATAATAATAATAATAATAATAATAATAATAATAATAATAATAATAATAATAATAATAATAATAATAATAATAATAATAATAATAATAATAATAATAATAATAATAATAATAATAATAATAATAATAATAATAATAATAATAATAATAATAATAATAATAATAATAATAATAATAATAATAATAATAATAATAATAATATCCCGCAGCAAATCTCTGCTGAGGTAAGAAGCAATCGTTAAGTTCTCCGATGTAAGTATTTATTTTTTACTTTTGTTCCAACTTGTTATGTGAAAAACAAACATAATACAGGAAAAATCGAATTATATAATAGATTAATAGTGTTTTTTGAAAAATATCGGTGTGTTTTAATATCTTTTTTAAAAAAAATACTGACTTGAGTCAGAATAAATCATGGCTACTGCCCAGTCAAGCGTGAGTGAATTAAGCACCAATACAAAATTAACAACATCGTTAGTTTCAACATCGCCTATTTCGTATGCAAAAGTACTTAAAAGTAATAGCAATACTACAGCACCAACTCAAATACCGCGTTTCCGTAGAACAAACACAAATGATATTAAAAATCTTGATCTAAACACTCGAGAGGAAAATCAACCCCCAGCCGCAATCTGGACAAAAGAAACGCTTGAAAATGTGACGGACCGTTTCAGTAATACGGTGCCTCGGACGTTATTTGAAACATTTCGCAGGTTTTTTTCACCAACTTCGTTAGTACTCGCAGTAACCGATAATCAATGCTCATTATATCATTTCCCAAAAGCTTTATTATATGAAGCAATCACGCAAAATGCACTATGGGAAACAATCTCTTGTATCGCCGACCATCCAAATTCTCGATATATAACCATTGATTTTTATACTCAGCAGCAAAAAGAACGTTTTCAATCCACTATTTTAGCACTTGATAATTACGCACTCGTAATTATAGATGAAAACCGGAAAAATATAATTACTGGAGTGCTTAAAAATACTTACCTTAAATACAACATACAAGATTTTCAAAAAATGATAAACCCGTTTGGAAAAGTAATTGCCCTACAGCCTATATATTTAAAAGACACACCTATACCGATATGTAGTAATCGTTTTGAATTTAAAATAAAACTACATAAAAACGTAGACACCTCAACTATTCCAACACAGATTACAGATCAAGAAGCGACACTCTCTCTTCACATAAGAGGTCTAAAGCCACTTTGTTTTGGCTGTGGACAGAGAGGACACCTAGCAACTCAGTGCGATAACACAAAAAGCAATCACTGTGAACAAACTAAAATCCTCTCCCCAGAACAACCCAGTGATGAAAATAAAATTTATAATAACACTACATCCATTGGCAACCCAATAATAGAAACTGGAAAAAAACAGGTTCAAACACCCACAAACAAAAATAATAATGGATCAGAATTGCCTATCCCAAAGACCAACCAAAAAAATAATAGCACAAAAACTAACACTGAAATCCAAGATTCAAACGAAAATAATTCTCAAGAAACCACAACACAAAATACAGCAATTACATCACAGGATCAGCATCTCAATAAAACAAAATGTGTACCAAGTAAAAATCAACAAACAGAAAGTAAACACACACAGTTATATAATGAAAATATAAATCCAGATAATATAAAGATACCAATAATAAAAAAAACTACAATTATAAACAAAACTGCATCAAACATAATGGATGCAATAGAAGCCCCTCTTCCACCTATTCAAGAGAATACACCAGAGGGAAAAAGGAAGCCCGGCAGACCAAGTAAAAATCATGAATCCAAAAAGGCAAAAAAAACAGACCAAAAGCACAACTCATCAGACATATACAATTTAGAAAATGATGAAATAGAAATGGATATAAGCCAACAACAAATGGACACCTGTTCGGTTTCATCACAAATTGCCTGTATAGAGTCTGAAGCAATATTAAATGAAAGAAAAACTGATAATAAACCCAACGTCTTAAATATGTATCAGCATCCATCTACTGCAATATAAACAAAAATTTAGTATTAAAAATAAAATAAAAATCAATACCCTGTTAAAAAATTATTTAAAACATGAAGATAAAAATTGGATCTCTCAACATTAGAGGCTTAAATGCCACCAAAAAACTTTTTGATCTCAAAAAATGGTTACATACAACACAACCACACATACTTGGGCTTTTGGAAACAAAAATATACAGCAGCTCTCAAATTGATCCATCAAAATATTTAGTCAGCCAAGGTTTTTGTGCCTGCTCAAGGCAATCATCATCACCATCAGGTGGCACAGGCATAATTATTTCCCACAACTGCCCTTTTGATTCTTTTAAAATTATATATATTGACTCTAATCTTATCATATTAACACTCCATCATAAAAATATCACACTTAACCTAGTATTTGTATATATACCACCAGGCCCCATCATCATCTCCAGAATAATAGCAACAATAAATTCAATGCTTACAGCAACACCAAATCCCATAATACTCCTGGGAGATTTCAACATGACCTACCAAACTTTTGTCACCAAATGGATCCATCAAATAACAATCCCACTTATGAGTGCTGAGGGTTTTCTCCCATCAAACTCAATATCTTTTAATAACAATAGATATAAGTCACTTATTGATTTGTGTTTCTACTCACCAATGTTACATCATTATTTTAATCTTGAACTCTGTCCATCTATAATCTCAGATCATGCTGCTCAGTTCATCACCCTCGACCTAACAAAAATACAGAATACAACAATAGCCCTCCAAAAGACTATGCGAATACTTCTTCCAGCACAAACAACTGAATTCCTATATTCAGAAACATATATAATGCTCCAAAAACTTCAAAACATGTCACTCGATCCAGTACAAAAGTATATAGCATTCACCAATATACTTTCTTTCAACATCAATCATATTACCTGCAACTCAACACCCCCCACCAGATTATTAGCATTGGCAGATGAACTACATAAAAGAATAACCATTTCCAGACCAACTACAGATAATCAAACACAAATTAAAAAACTTACAGAAATGTACAACAATACATGCAATACACTAAAGCAATATGTAGCAATAAAAAAGAAAAAAATATGCCTTACACAACAACATACTTGGACCAGAGCATACATACGGTGGGCATTGGGATACCCATCCACAGTCAGAGTGCCTATGGCACTTGAAATAGATGGTTCTATAACAGCTGGACATAACATGATAAACCCAAGATATCAACACTTTAAAAAAAAACTGCAAAAACAGAGTGTGTACATACCAAATGAAGACATATTTGGAGACCCTGAAACAGACACACCAATAACAACAACTGACATTGCATTTCAACTTGCAACAATAACAAACACATGTCACCCAGGACCACAAGGAATTCCCAAATTTGTGTTCAAACATCTTAGTCACTTCACAGCAAAATACCTGTGCGATCTAGCCAATTACATATCCCAAAAAATTTACAACATACAAAGTCTATACCCAATTGCAATGGTTCCATTTAACAAAAAACCAACAGCAATATCATCTTTATCTAATCTACGACCAATTTCAATGGGACCTTTAGGAATAAAAATTCTTGAAAGAGTGATAAAGGAAAAAATAGAACAACACATACTCCCTGTGTTATCATCAGCACAATATGCCAAAAACGGATCATCCATTGGCCAGGGTGCCTTAATGTACAAAACAATTATTGAAGTAGTAAAAAAAAGAAAGAAATATGCACCAATTATAGTTCAACTAGACATTGAGGCAGCTTTTGACTCAGTGCCTATAGCCAAATTATTAGACGTGCTGAAAAAAACAACAACACCTCCATCCCTACTATATATAATAGCAAATCTGCTACTCAGCCATGAAATTCACATCACATTGAATGGAAAAAAATCACCAGCCTTCAGACCGAGTCAATCCATCCCACAAGGATCCCCCCTAAGTGCCTTGCTCTTTACAATATATATAAATCCTCTATTAATAGAGATACAGAAAAAAATAAAAGGCATTCAAATTCCAAACACTGCTTTAAATATATCATGCATAGCCTATATGGACGATGTAACCGTTTTCCTCCCCTCTAAAAAGAACCTCCCCA
This sequence comes from Epiperipatus broadwayi, assembly GCA_028023455.1. Taxonomy (NCBI): domain Eukaryota; kingdom Metazoa; phylum Onychophora; class Udeonychophora; order Euonychophora; family Peripatidae; genus Epiperipatus; species Epiperipatus broadwayi. The sequence goes on from JAQFVV010006232.1 coordinate 2,673,193, forward strand.
TATTACAAGAGATAATCAAGAATTATACCTCAAATTTTAATTTAAAAATTAACACAAATAAAACTGCTGCATGGTCAATATACACAGGCAAGCACTGTACAGAGATGTTTAATGGTAAACCATCTGCTTTCCTTGGTTTCCCATTCTACCTTGGAACCAATGGAATGAGGCAAAAAATTCAAAATAAATTAAAAATAGATGCTGAAAAAATCACAGCCTCACTTGAAAAGTCATACCTGTCAATATATGCAAAGGTAGCACTATTTAATCAACTTATAACTACAAAAATTACATACTATACACCTATAATCAAATTTGCAAAAACATTCATATCTAAAATCTCGTCAATCTGTAACAAACTAATATGGAAGAGAAAGACAGTGGCAATCTCTTTAAAAAATCTGAGCAGACCACCACATAGCAATGGACTTGGACTCCATACAATCAATGTTTTTTACACACAGAAATCAGTAAATCTAATAACAGCAACCATAAAAAGATTTCCAGACCTGGAGTGTGTAATCAGTATAATACCCACAGACAGACCACCCCCTTCATATGGATATCTATCCACACTGATTGAAGAACTCAAGCCAATATACAACAAAATATCACTCAATAATGACAACAAGTATACATACTGGGACATTTACAATATACTACATCCCAACCAGACACCCAATCTACATCCATCAGTTCTTGGAATAGACAACAGGCAACTACTGCAACAATTCAGAAAATGGTCATTAGAACCAAAATTATTCGATTTTCTACTTAAGCTTAATCTCAATGCTCTACCCACAACCCATTTCCTTAGATTTCGTAGATTCTATACCAATATAGACCCCATGTGCGGACTATGTCATAGAGAAGAAGAGACACAAGATCATTTTCTTCATTCCTGCAGTGCCCTAGAAACAATACGTCGCACAATGTTTACCACATACAGAAAGGCTATCATTTCAATAGATGAAATAATAAATACATTTAAAAAAGGCAATAACCCTGCTATTCGTGCAGCAACATACAGCCTTTATGCCTACTGGTGCACCAGATGCACTTTTGCACTTGCCAATAACCCTCGACGCCACCCAGCAACATATTCAATAAAACTAGAACTGTTAAGAAAAAGAGACAGCATCCTAGCTCAACCAGATATATTTGCAGCCACATGGTCACACTTGAAACAGAGATCCAGTCTATGAAATATAAAGACCAATAAGATAGATGATGACATTTTCAACATCAGCATTTTTTCCAACTTTAAAAAAAAAAAAAAAAAAATGCAAGCATAAACTGAACTAGATAGAAGACCAAATTTAAAAACAAGAAGAAAAAAAAAAGGATGCAGAAAAGATAAAGACTTATATACTGAAAGTTGTAATTTGTTTTTCATTTGTAAAAAATCAATATATGACTCTGTAACTTTTTAGACTCAAATAATAATAATAATAATAATAATAATAATAATAATAATAATAATAATAATAATAATAATAATAATAATAATAATAATAATAATAATAATAATAATAATAATAATAATAATAATAATAATAATAATAATAATAATAATAATAATAATAATAATAATAATAATAATAATAATAATAATAATAATAATAATAATAATAATAATAATAATAATAATAATAATAATAATAATAATAATAATAATAATAATAATAATAATAATAATAATAATAATAATAATAATAGAGACCGCAGCAAATCTCTGCTGAGGTAAGAAGCAATCCTTAAGTTCTCCGATGTAAGTATTTATTTTTTACTTTTGTTCCAACTTGTTATTTCGCAAAACAAACATAATACAGGAAAAATCGAATTATATAATAGATTAATAGTGTTTTTTGAAAAATATCGGTGTGTTTTAATATCTATTTTTTAAAAATAAAAAAATACTGACTTGAGTCAGAATAAATCATGGCTACTGCCCAGTCAAGCGTGAGCGAATTAAGCACCAATACGAAATTAACAACATCGTTAGTTTCAACATCGCCTATTTCGTATGCAAAAGTACTTAAAAGTAATAGCAATACTACAGCACCAACTCAAATACCGCGCTTCCGTAGAACAAACACAAATGATATAAAAAATCTTGATCTAAACACTCGAGAGGAAAATCAACCCCCAGCCACAATCTGGACAAAAGAAACGCTTGAAAATGTGATGGACCGTTTCAGTAATACGGTGCCTCATACGTTATTTGAAACATTTCGCAGGTTTTTTTCACCAACTTCGTTAGTACTCGCAGTAACCGATAATCAATGCTCATTATATCGTTTCCCAAAAGCTTTATTATATGAAGCAATCATGCAAAATGCACTATGGGAAACAATCTCTTGTATCGCCGACCATCCAAATTCTCGATATATAACCATTGATTTTTATACTCAGCAGCAAAAAGAACGTTTTCAATCCACTATTTTAGCACTTGATAATTACGCACTCGTAATTATAGATGAAAACCGGAAAAATATAATTACTGGAGTGCTTAAAAATACTTATCTTAAATACAACGTACAAGATTTTCAAAAAATGATAAACCCGTTTGGAAAAGTAATTGCCCTACAGCCTATATATTTAAAAGACACACCTATACCGATATGTAGTAATCGTTTTGAATTTAAAATAAAACTACATAAAAACGTAGACGCCTCAATGATTCCAACACAGATTACAGATCAAGAAGCGACACTCTCTCTTCACATAAGAGGTCTAAAGCCACATTGTTTTGGCTGTGGACAGAGAGGACACCTAGCAACTCAGTGCAATAACACAAAAAGCAATCACTGTGAACAAACTAAAATCCTCTCCCCAGAACAACCCAGGTGATGAAAATAAAATTTATAATAACACTACATCCATTGGCAACCCAATAATAGAAACCGGAAAAAACAGGTTCAAACACCCACAAACAAAAATAATAATGGAGCAGAATTGCCTATCCCAAAGACCAACCAAAAAAATAATAACACAAAAACTAACACAGAAATCCAAGATTCAAACGAAAATAATTCTCAAGAAACCACAACACAAAATACAGCAATTACATCACAGGATCAGCATCTCAATAAAACAAAATGTGTACCAAGTAAAAATCAACAAACAGAAAGTAAACACACACAGTTATATAATGAAAATATAAATCCAGATAATATAAAGATACCAATAATAAAAAAAACTACAATTATAAACAAAACTGCATCAAACATAATGGATGCAATAGAAGCCCCTCTTCCACCTATTCAAGAGAATACACCAGAGGGAAAAAGAAAGCCAGGTCGTCCACCAAAAAATCATGAATCCAAAAAGGCAAAAAAAACAGACCAAAAGCTCAACTCATCAGACATATACAATTTAGAAAATGATGAAATAGAAATGGATGTAAGCCAACAACAAATGGACACCTGTTCGGTTTCATCACAAATTGCCTGTATAGAGTCTGAAGCAATACTAAATGAAAGAAAAACTGATAATAAACCCAACAATGTCTTAAATATGTATCAGCATCCATCTACTGCAATATAAACAAACATTTAGTATTAAAAATAAAATAAAAATCAATACCCTGTTAAAAAATTATTTAAAACATGAAGATAAAAATTGGATCTCTCAACATTAGAGGCTTAAATGCCACCAAAAAACTTTTTGATCTCAAAAAATGGTTACATACAACACAACCACACATACTGGGGCTTTTGGAAACAAAAATATACAGCAGCTCTCAAATTGATCCATCAAAATATTTAGTCAGCCAAGGTTTTTGTGCCTGCTCAAGGCAATCATCATCACCATCAGGTGGCACAGGCATAATTATTTCCCACAACTGCCCTTTCGATTCTTTTAAAATTATATATATTGACTCTAATCTTATCATATTAACACTCCATCATAAAAATATCACACTTAACCTAGTATTTGTATATATACCACCAGGCCCTGTCATCATCTCCAGAATAATAGCAACAATAAATTCAATGCTTACAGCAACACCAAATCCCATAATACTCCTGGGAGATTTCAACATGACCTACCAAACTTTTGTCACCAAATGGATCCATCAAATAACAATCCCACTTATGAGTGCTGAGGGTTTTCTCCCATCAAACTCAATATCTTTTAATAACAATAGATATAAGTCACTTATTGATTTGTGTTTCTACTCACCAATATTACATCATTATTTTAATCTTGAACTCTGTCCATCTATAATCTCAGATCATGCTGCTCAGTTCATCACCCTCGACCTAACAAAAATACAAAATACAACAATAGCCCTCCAAAAGACTATGCGAATACTTCTTCCAGCACAAACAACTGAATTCTTATATTCAGAAACATATATAATGCTCCAAAAACTTCAAAACATGTCACCCGATCCAGTACAAAAGTATATAGCATTCACCAATATACTTAATTTCAAAATCAATCATATTACCTGCAACTCAACACCCCCCACCAGATTATTAGCATTGGCAGATGAACTACATAAAAGAATAACCATTTCCAGACCAACTACAGATAATCAAACACAAATTAAAAAACTTACAGAAATGTACAACAATACATGCAATACACTAAAGCAATATGTAGCAATAAAAAAGAAAAAAATATGCCTTACACAACAACATACTTGGACCAGAGCATACATACGGTGGGCATTGGGATACCCATCCACAGTCAGAGTGCCTATGGCACTTGAAATAGATGGCTCTATAACAGCTGGACATAACATGATAAACCCAATATATCAACACTTTAAAAAAAAACTGCAAAAACAGAGAGTGTACATACCAAATGAAGACATATTTGGAGACCCTGAAACAGACACACCAATAACAACAACTGACATTGCATTTCAACTTGCAACAATAACAAACACATGTCACCCAGGACCACAAGGAATCCCCAAATTTGTGTTCAAACATCTTAGTCACTTCACATCAAAATACCTCTGCGATCTAGCCAATTACATATCCCAAAAAATTTACAACATACAAAGTCTATACCCAATTGCAATGGTCCCATTTAACAAAAAACCAACAGCAATATCATCTTTATCTAATCTACGACCAATTTCAATGGGACCTTTAGGAATAAAAATTCTTGAAAGAGTGATAAAGGAAAAAATAGAACAACACATACTCCCTGTATTATCATCAGCACAATATGCCAAAAAAGGATCATCCATTGGCCAGGGTGCCTTAATGTACAAAACAATTATCAAAGTAGTAAAAAAAAGAAATATGCACCAATTATAGTTCAACTAGACATTGAGGCAGCTTTTGACTCAGTGCCTATAGCCAAATTATTAGACGTGCTGAAAAAAACAACAACACCTCCATCCCTACTATATATAATAACCAATCTGCTACTCAGCCATGAAATTCACATCACATTGAATGGAAAAAAATCACCAGCCTTCAGACCGAGTCAATCCATCCCACAAGGATCCCCCCTAAGTGCCTTGCTCTTTACAATATATATATAAATCCTCTATTAATAGAGATACAGAAAAAAATAAAAGGCATTCAAATTCCAAACACTGCTTTAAATATATCATGCATAGCCTATATGGACGATGTAACTGTTTTCCTCCCCTCTAAAAAGAACCTCCCTATATTACAAGAGATAATCAAGAATTATACCTCAAATTTTAATTTAAAAATTAACACAAATAAAACTGCTGCATGGTCAATATACACAGGCAAGCACTGTACAGAGATGTTTAATGGTAAACCATCTGCTTTCCTTGGTTTCCCATTCTACCTTGGAACCAATGGAATGAGGCAAAAAATTCAAAATAAATTAAAAAAAGATGCTGAAAAAATCACAGCCTCACTTGAAAAGTCATACCTGTCAATATATGCAAAGGTAGCACTATTTAATCAACTTATAATTACAAAAATTACATACTATACACCTATAATCAAATTTGCAAAAACATTCATATCTAAAATCTCATCAATCTGTAACAAACTAATATGGAAGAGAAAGACAGTGGCAATATCTTTAAAAAATCTGAGCAGACCACCACATAGCAATGGACTTGGACTCCATACAATCAATGTTTTTTACACGCAGAAATCAGTAAATCTAATAACAGCAACCATAAAAAGATTTCCAGACCTGGAGTGTGTAATCAGCATAATACCCACAGACAGACCACCCCCTTCATATGGATATCTATCCACACTGATTGAAGAACTCAAGCCAATATACAACAAAATATCACTCAATAATGACAACAAGTATACATACTGGGACATTTATAATATACTATATCCAAACCAGACACCTAATCTACAACCATCAGTTCTTGGAATAGACAACAGGCAACTACTGCAACAATTCAGAAAATGATCATTAGAACCAAAATTATTTGATTTTCTACTTAAGCTTAATCTCAATGCTCTACCCACAACCCATTTCCTTAGATTTCGTAGATTCTATACAAATATAGACCCCATGTGCGGGCCATGTCATAGAGAAGAAGAGACACAAGATCATTTTCTTCATTCCTGCAGTGCCCTAGAAACAATACGTCGCACAATGTTTACCACATACAGAACGGCTATCATTTCAATTGATGAAATAATAAATACATTTAAAAAAGGCAACAACCCTGCTATTCGTGCAGCAACATACAGCCTTTATGCCTACTGGTGCACCAGATGCACTTTTGCACTTGCCAATAACCCTCAACGCCACCCAGCAACATATTCAATAAAACTAGAACTGTTAAGAAAAAGAGACAGCATCCTAGCTCAACCAGATATATTTTCAGCCACATAGTCACACTTGAAACAAAGATCCAGTCTATGAAATATAAAGGCCAATAAGATAGATGATGACATTTTGAACATCAGCATTTTTTCCAACTTTAAAAAAAATGCAAGCATAAACTGAACTAAATAGAAGACCAAATTTAAAAACAAGAAGAAAAAAAAAAGTATGCAGAAAAGATAAAGACTTATATACTGAAAGTTGTAATTTGTTTTTCATTTGTAAAAAATCAATATATTATTAGATGTGACTCTGTAACTTTTTATTTTTGCTTTATAAATATAATATATTATATTAAACTCATATAATAATAATAATAATACTTTAATAACAATAATAATAATAATAATAATAATAATAATAATAATAATAATAATAATAATAATAATAATAATAATAATAATAATAATAATAATAATAATAATAATAATAATAATAATAATAATAATAATAATAATAATAATAATAATAATAATAATAATAATAATAATAATAATAATAATAATAATAATAGATGTTTACTAATCTGAAGTAAAATATATATATTAAATAGGTAGAAAATTGTTTAATATACAATTATAGTAGAATATCATTTACCCACATAAAACTATTCAAAAATGTATATTATCCCAACCAAACTTTAGACTTTCTTTAACTTCTTGAAATAAAATAAAATAGTGGACATATTCAGTAACAAAAGCAAAAGAAAATGCATTAAGTAAATAAATACCTATAAATTAATTAATAATTGCAAGGACATGCTTGGTTTTTACTATGGGATTTACAGTGAATGGATAAATGATTCATTCTTAAAGCTCAAAAAATTAATAAGTCCAAAATAGCCATGAAATCACGGAATTTGTATTAAAAGTGATTTACATGTATATTGTTTTGGTTCATTTTTAATGAAGTAAAGCATTTTTTGTCTGAGTCCTTTTTATATAAAAAAAGGAATTATAACAGAAAACAGTGTGACCTATGCATAAAGAATGTAAATCTATGTTTATGAAAATAGATTACTAGTATAATATATATTACAGTGGTCACTCAGCATACATGGTTGATATAGTAAGCATGTATTGAATTGTTAAAATTTATTTAAATTTATTTTAAATAGTGTTGGTGTTGTTTTGAATGTGCCTGTATGTGTGTGCTTAGGTGATATATGTAAAAGCATCTTACTTGGGATAAATAAACACATAAATAAATAAAACATATAATGTTTATTAAAATAAATTTGAATAGAAGTTATTCCATGTAAGATCACTTAAATTAAAGGAAAAGAGGTTAAAATATATATTTATTTTTTTTTTGTAAAAAAAAAAAGTTAATTTGATCAGATTTATAAATAATAAAAAACCAATCTGTAAATCTGATTAGAAACAATAATTAAGAGATAAGAAAAACTTTACAATTTATAATGTATTTTAAATTACCAGCCTATTGTGTATTTTAATAAAAGAAAAAAAAATGTAATAGTATTGATAAAATAGAAATTAAAAGAAGGAAGTGGCAGTCTTTATTATCCTGAACTAGGAATTAAAGGAAAAAAAAAAATCAGTTTAACTATAATTTTTGGAAAGAATAGAAGAAACTTTCTACTTTGTGAACTATAACATGTTGAAAAATATATTACTGTTTGCAATGCTACTGTAATTTATGAAATATTAATCATCTTTGCCAAAAACAGAACGTTTGTTTTATGGAATATGGGAACATGCATGGCTAATTAATCTAAATTGTGCTAATTCATCATAAATTATGTAGTTGTTTTCTCAAAGTTGCCTGATCTTGAATTTAATGCTATAACCCTGGATTGAATATAACTCAGACAGAAAAATGTGTCCCTCTTTTTTTTTTTAAATGGAACATTTAATATAAAACAAATTAAAAGAAAAACGTGAGTTTTCACACATTTTGATCAGTAATAGAAGTTCTAAAAATAAAAATATCATCATAAGATTATTCATTTTAAAACTTTAAAAAAAGTAATATATAGAAAAGGCCTTAGTAAATCAATACAATCTGATTACTTTATTACAACGTATTTCATATTAGTTGTTCAGTTACTTTTATTTATTCATATTTTATTTTCTTACCTAGTGTATGACTATATTCTGAAATAATTATTTTTAACCTTGTGCATGTGTTTATATGGGTTAATTAATTGTAAATGTTAATAAATGTTTATTAGTTTTCAAAATTCAAGTTATCTGTGTCATTTTATCTATCAATTTGTATTTCAAAAGTTTAAATCAGCACTTATTACTTCAGTGCTTATTTAAAAAAAGAATTTAAATTAGAGAGAATGTTTAGTCTTGTGGCCCAAATAATGGCTGAAAATGTATGCCTTTTTATTTAAATTAATTATTTCTGAGTGATAATCACTGGTGTTGATTTTAGGAAGGTAATTGGGAAATATAACATATTTTAGGTTCAATCATCTCCATAATTATCTACTTTATATATGAATTTCCCATAATTATCTATTTTGTATATGAGTCTATTGTCATATTTAAAAATAGATCCTCCATGTTATTGGTACAATATATATGTATTATTGTACCAATAACATGGAGGATCTATTTTTAAATATATATGAAAAACAAAAAAACACAAGTTAAAACTTGCTAACGCTTGTATTTATGACAATAGATGGCCTTCTACCAAAAACACCGTCAAGCGTAAGTTTGTTTACATAAATGTCAGAGCAAGCATTCACTATCTCTAACTTTAGTTCCACCTTCAGATCATGATTTCAAGCTATTTGCTATCGTCAGTGAAGGACAGGAATAAGAAAATAGATCTAAACACAAACTCTGAGCGTTTATGAAACAGTTTCTATTCAGCTTGCAAGCATGAATCTTTTAGACACGTAATGTCTTCAAACTCAGCATAGCAAGCCAGATAGCTACATGGGTCTGATATCAGTTCAGCATCACCACATAGTAGAAGCCTCTGCAATATATATCATTGCAAGAAAGACCTCAAAGGTACATTTAAGAAAAACAAAAAAACACAAGTTAAAACTTGCTAACGCTTGTATTTATGACAATAGATGGCGTTCTACCAAAAACACCGTCAAACATAAATTTGTTTACATAAACTTCAGAGCAATTATTCACTATCTCTAACTTTAGTTCCACCTTCAGATCATGATTTCAAGCTATTTGCTATCGTCAGTGAAGGACAGGAAACGTCAGAGCAAGCATTCACTATCTCTAACTTTAGTTCCACCTTCAGATCATGATTTCAAGCTATTTGCTATCATCAGTGAAGGACAGGAATAGTGAATGCTTGCTCTGATGTTTATGTAAACAAACTTACGCTTGACGGTGTTTTTGGTAGAACGCCATCGATTGTCATATTAATATATATCTGTCAACAGCGATTGTAAAATATTTCAATTGATATAATGTTATAAGTAAGGAATATTCTTAATCATTATCATGCATGTTATTGTTTTGATGATGATGAAATAATTTCATTAAGTAATCATATACACATAATAAAATATATGCTAAAGTCTCTGCCAAAGAGTGATAGCTTTCCATTGGTCTTTTTAACATAATTTATTTTAAAATCTTCAATAAGAAGTTACATCATGCTTGACAAAATATAGGTATCTTATTCACTAAATATATATTTTATTTTTTCTGTATTAATAAACACATTGGTCAAAGAGAAATATAATTTCTTTTTGAAAACTTAATACAATATATATTCACTTGGGAAAAATAGATTTGATAATAATAGCATTGTAAATATAATCAGATATTACAAACAAATTAGGATAACTTAATGGGTCAATTCTAAGTCAGTGTGGTTATATATATATATATTGCTGTTTTTTTAAGCATTTTTCTTAATTTTACATTTATGTTATGTTTATCTAGGTTCATTATAATTCTAATGTATTTTGCTATGTGTAAGATGGGCTACATAGTAAATTTTGAAAATTTAATCTTATGCTATTAGTAAAAAATAATAACATGAAGTTAAATGAAGTTTTACAGTCATTGATCAAATTGTAATCAATGACTCCTTTTGAACTATTGTGTGACTGACATGTATAAACCTTTTCACACGTATAAAATTTTTTAAATGATTGCTTAAATATTTTATAGTACATGACATTTTAGATAATGTGAATACAATTCAAACAATTAACAAAATAGGCTTTTATTTTTGTTATATAGTTAGAAAAGAAATGACTAAATCTTTAAAGCATATAAATTTAAGTTATAGAAATAAAAATAATCTCAGCAAATTAATACTAAAGATTATATATTTTTATAATTAATCATGAAGTTTGAATTTTTTTATTCATAGTATAGTTTTATCTAAAAAGCAGATTAAAATATTTGAATTAAGTTTTAAAAAATGAAATCCATTGCATTGCACTAAAATAACAGATTTTATAAAAATATTACTGCTAAAAATATTAATTTGTGTTTTGCAAAAAAGTTACATTAATTATAGGAACTCTTGAACATAATCATAACATGAATTAATGATATATGTTTATTCTCCTCGAAAATCATTATGAAAACATATTTGTTCTTACCAAAATTCATGCTGCAAACATAATTCAATATGATGTTATTTTCAGAAAAAGGTCTGTATCAAAAATATAAATACTCTATCTATGAAAATGGGTTTCCATTTCTATTAAGATTGTAACTAAGTTACAGTAAAAGACTAATTATTTTTATGCAAATGAATGATCTCAAACATTTTTTCAGGTTTTCAATAGCTTACTCCTTATAGGTAAAGTGAGATAAAATATTAAATAATCAAAAAATCATATCAAATACTAAATAATCAATTTTTCCTAAATGAAAAATTTAAAGATGTTTTATAATATATCTCTTGATAAATTTCTATTATGATTTCTTTTTCCTAATAAATTTATAAATTATAAAGGATGTTATTTAAAAGATTTATATTTTTCTGTATTGATGAATGCTGTTTTTTAAGTGAAAGTATTTTTGACAATATGAAATTGCTAAAAATATATCAAAACATAAAACCATCACCATTAGACCATTCATGATTGTAATCTTTTAAAGTACAGAAAATAGCTGAAAAAATGAAAAATAAAGTATAAAAGGAAAAGAACAATAAAAAATAAAAATACAATTATCTCTGTGTGTAATTTAAAGAACAAAATATAATTATTCAAATGCAAAACTTAATTGTCACAATGCATGCTGAAAAATTACTTGAAAAAAGTCCTGTGCTAATTTGTATGACTGAAGTTAAATAATATTTTAATTTGTGAAGCACAGATAGTTGAAAATTGAAATAAATTGAGATACTGCCAAATCTCTAGCGCTCGTTATAACACTTGTCTGGTAGCCAATCAGATGTCATGGATATCTGTCCCAATGAATCCAAACCTAAACACACAACAAAGATATTACAAGAAAAGGGTGGCCACCCTTTTTTCTATGTTGCTTTCTAAATATCTAAGCCAGTCTTAAGTATTTAAGTTTGAAAGCCTGAAGCTTTAAATGTCTTCACAATTAACTCACTGAGTCTAAATCATAAATGTACAATGCGAAATCCTATAATTTACTAAGTAGTAGTTTTTAGAATGCATAACAAGCAGTAAAGTATGTAAATAATATTTTAATTTGTGAAGCGCAGATAGTTGAAAATTGAAATAAATTGAGATATTGCCAAATCTCTAGCCCTCATTATAACACTTATCTGACAGCCAATTAGATGTCATGGATAGCTGTCCAAATGAATCCAAGCCTAAACACACAAGAAAGATTTTACGAGAAAAGGGTGGCCACACTTTTCTCTACTTTTCTTTCTAAATATCTAAGCCAGTCATAAGTATTTAGGTTTGAAAGCCTGAAGCTTTAAATATCTTCACAATTAACTCACTGAGGCTTTGTTAACATGTTATTTATTGATTTAAGTGTGTCTGCAAGAACATTTAAAGAAATTCCCAAATTTGAACTTTTATGTATGTGTTTTCTTGTAAATTTTATAAGGAAAGACCGACATAATATTTTCCAGCCAGAAGAAAAAAATGACTCCTCATTAAAGTAGATTAATTCCCATTAGTGAAAAATCTGTTAATCCATTCATTTGAGTTTAGTGCATAAAAAACCTTTAGCACAAAAGGAGAATATCTTTATAGAGTTGACTTTTTTTTATATTATATTATACACATAGTTTGTTTATATTAATTATATATATATATATAATAATAGTATAACATATTTGTTTGTAGCAAAATTTAAGATCGTTGTTTGCTAAATTTCAAGTTCTTTGTTTGAGTTTGTTCGTATTTCAATATATAACATCAGATAGCAGACAGGTCAAAGTGGTATCATTTTGATCTGGCTATTTTGAAATACAAACTCTAATGTATTTTATATATTAGTTAACAGAAGGCAGTACTGGATTTCTTAACCATGTGGGGTGATTTACTGCTTAATATTTGTGTGTATATATATATATATATTGTATTATAGAGTTATTTATTACAATATTCACTGTGGAAATATTGGTAAGAAAAATTATGTAAGTAAATGGTTCATCATTTTAAAAGAAAAATATATCCAGATAAATATTTTATTCTCATACTTATCAAGAATTCTTTGGGGCAGAATTTAATATAATATTTTAAATTGTTGTGCAGGTAAAACAGTCTTCATATCTGATATACATATACATGGAAAGTTATTGTTACTACTAGTCATTATATTTTATCTTATCCATTTCATTAATGACATGCTTGCTGGACATCAGCTGTAAATCTAACAATTGGTATGGATATTTTTTTTCAATGTATATATTTAGTGCTTCCATGAGAGAAAGATTACAGCTTAGTAGTTTTTCAACACTGCCTGGACAGAGATAATGGTGCACAGTTACAAATTGTTTATTATCCATTTTATCTATATATATATATATTTCTATATTTAAATGTATTATTGAATTTTCATGGATATTTTTAAGGCATAGTTAATTTAAAGTTACCTTCTAGTTACTGCTATTTAATGGTTAAACAGTTTTGGAATTATAATATATCTTATATTCATTTCCTCACCTCTCATAGTTACTAATAATGCTGGAATGAGTGTAATTATAATTTGGATGACATGTTATTTTATATTTATAGAACAAATGCTTGGCCCTATTGACTTTAAAGATTGCAGTCAATGTTTTTTACTGTCAGCACCATGCTGTTGGCCTAGTATATATCTCAAGTCGTGTTTTACCTTATTGCTAGATAGTTGAAAAGAAAAATATATAGGATAATGATAACAATGCGAACTTAATAAATAATGATTAAAAAAATGGTATTATAAATTTTGGTGGCAATACTTAAAGAGAATAGTTAGAATAAAATTATGTAAATACCATTTCAATTTGTTAAATTAAAACTAATATATTTTATTGTAATAAATGTTAGTTTTATTTATATTGTAAATAAATTATTTATTATTATTAAAATACGTTTCTGTTTCCGTTGCCACTACTATTGCATTCATTACCCAGAAAATCTCATAATAATAATAAAGTTTTATTATTCATTATTATATCTCAAAGGTCACATATTATTGATTAATTTGGTTTCCTTATACATTTCATCTGCATTATACTAAGATATAGGTTTTATTAATTGTTATTTATTTTAAATATATTTTGTAATGTTGTTGGCAGCATAAAATGTGTCCTTACTACCAGGTGCATTATTTCAGCTAGTTATATTTAAAATTATAGACTTAGATACATTTATGTGATAACTGAATAACTTTATTTTATACATGAATAACATTACAATGCCTTTAAAGAATATTTAATATAATAAACTATTAATAATTTCAATATTGATATTTTCAGTTTTATGTATTAATTCTTCATTTCTAATTAAGCACAAAATGTCAAGAATAAAGTCACTTAAGTCTATAATATGAACCCTGAAAAAAAAGTTTCAAACTCACTATTGCAATCTACCAAGATTATTTTAAGATAAGTTGTTGTAGTTGTTGTTGTTGTTGTCGTTGTTGTTGTTGTTGTTATTATTATTATTATTATTATTATTGTTGTTGTTGTTGTTGTTATTGTTGTGATTGTTATTACTATTATTATTATTGTTGTTATTATTATTACTATTATTATTGATCATATTACAGTATAAAAGAATCTGAGATTTTGAGAGTATTTTAAAGGTAAACATTTTGACAAATCTTGTCAGTGGTCAGCCATGTGCTCTCTACTTCTCTCCAGCCCTGTGTACCACTTTGTCAAGTTACAATATAGATATATAACAAATTCCTACAGTTTACTTGACACAATTCACTTAATGAAATTATATTAATACTTTTTATTAGTCATATTTTGTGATGTATTTTCCTTTTGCATTTCATTTACTTTGTATAGATACATGTCAAAGTAAAAAAAATCTGTGATATAGAATGTTTCAAATCTATAAATTATTCTTGCATTATTAAAAGTTTGTTTCTTATTTACTGTTGTATCTGTTGCAAGTATCAATTGATACAAGTGCATTATTTATAGTATAACTTTACTTCACTTTGTTAAGGCATTTGGTTCCCCAACACTCATTGTTAAGCAAGAATATTACATAAAGAACAAATATTTTAAATGGGTTTCTATGGGGAAAATATTGTTTGGTTCCTGCAGCTAAAAATTACATTATAAGATGTTAACAGACCACTTAATTAGTACATATAATAATTTTAAAAAAACCTTAATGTGCATTATATGCTTGTGTAAACTGTGCTATGTGTATTATGCAAGTATGTGTTTAAAATATGTATGTATGTATGCATAATAATGTAATTCAAATCTATATTTTAAAAACACTTATCTTAAAGTTGTTTTTTCCTGTGATTCATTCGTCAGTCATAATTATCTAATTTTATGAATCATGAATTACTTATTTTAAGATCCATTATTGCCTTCTAAATCCTTTGATGATATTGTTTTTTTTTTGGAGGAGTGCACTAGATGATGGCTGATAATCTAGATAAAGAGTTTTGCATGAATAATTGATGTGCTTTTTAGATTTTTTTATAGAAGATGCTGTAATTTTGATACATCTACAATGATTTTAGCACTTTGTTCTATTTTGTCTTGGTTTTTAAAAATAATGGCAACAGTAGGAGAACAGATATCATAATTTCCTTCTCTTTTCAGTCGACTTAAATATCTATTTTTGTTTCCAAGCTCAGAGATTTTGAAATGCAAACAGAAAAAAAAAATCATTTTTAACTGTCCAAAGGTACAGCAAAATGGATGTGAAAGTAAAAACAATAATCAAATAAAGAAGATATTTGATGATGTAAGAGCACTTTGTATTGATTATTTTTTAAAAAAATAATTTCCCAAATCAAATGTGACTTTTTAAATTTTATTTAATTTCTAAACAAAAATATCTATCAAATAAGGTCAAATTTACTATATTCTAATAAATAATAATGGTTTAATATTAAGATAAAAGTTGAAAGTTATAGTAAGTGAGAACAAATAAATCTGTCAAAATACAAGTGAGTTAAATCATAACAACAGCAGCATTATTTTAAAAAATCCCTCCACTTTTCCTATTTAAGAAAATAATTAACTATTTAAGAAATTAATGTTTCCTATTAGGTTTCATAGACATTCTAAACAAATGTATAAAATTTCAACAAGTTATATCAAAGTTAAGTCTGTTAAATATTGATTTTAAAATGTTAAAAAAATGTTGAATTGAAAAAATATATCTTACTGATATCTTGTGAATGTTATTTAACAGAAATGAAAGTTGTAAGAAAAATTTCTCAGATATATGAAATTATTAAATATTTTTAATATTTTTCTGCCCTCTGTTTCATATCTAACAAGCTAACTGATCTATTGAAAAGATGAGTGAATTATATGGATTACTCTTGTATTAATTAGTTATGTACCAGAGTTCAAGCATTTCTATTGAATTTATATATATATGAAACCTCAATTTTAAAATTTCATTATAACTTTAAAAAGAACAAAGTGTAATAAACAAACAAACAAAAATCAATAAAAGCATTTAAAAATATAAACCAATAAATAAAGTTTTATAAATACAATTCAAGTAAACCTGAAAACACAAAGAACATTTGGGAAAAGTAAAAAAAAGATATTGATACAAAACATAGAAAATGCATTTCTAATGAAAAGGAAGAAAGGAGGGCTGAAAGATATTATTACTGTTTGCAGATGAAAAAGTTGTGTAGAAAAGAAATGTATGTATGTGTTGGAGAGGAACAGGTTGTGCTTTCTTGTTTATGTTTCTGGTTTATTTGGTCATTAAAGATATTCTGTAGCCCACTGGGCATAAATTTGTCAGATATACAGTTTTAGAAATGATAAATTATGCATTATCATAGATATGGAACCAGTTATTTTACCTTGGTATTATATATATGGTGCCCTTTTCCTTAGGTCAGAATAAATTTATTATATCAATTTACTAAAAAAAATTTAAATTTAAGATGTGTTCTCTTGGTATAATGACTATGTTATGCTGACAATCTTTTTAAAAGCTTAAAGTAAGTTGAAAATATTTTATGCCTAAAATTGTGCTAAATGTATTTAAAATAGTTAAATAAAGCTAAATGTATAAATTGTATATGATTGGGAAAGCTGGCCATAATAAAATAGTGTAGTAATAAATCTTTAAAATATGTATTAAAAAGTTGAATTTTAAAGGCAATAACATGTAATTAAATAAATATTATATTTTACAGTATAAATTATATTTAATAATTATATTTAATATTATATGTTTTAAAAGTCTTTGTGGTAGAAAAATGTATATTTGATTTTATGGTATCAAAATTATTATTCTAAATTATATTATTATATTATTTCTTTAATATAATAATTGTTGCAATTAAATATTTAATTTTCACAGACAGAATTTGATACAGTCTGTCTAAGTTGTAAGTCATGTCACATGTAAACATTTATACATGCATGCATACTAGTGTTTTGTCAACAAAGTTTCAAAAATTACTTTAAAATTACACTGTAGAATTGAAGATATTTATTCATCTATCACAAAAGAAAATATTAAAATTAGTTATCATAAAATGTTTAAATAGTTTTTAAAAATGAAAGTAACTAATAAAAATTAAATATTTTGTTTTATAGAGAAATAGATACATTAAAAATTAAAGGTGGGATAAATTGATAAAATATTATTTTTAAAAGTCATTTTAAAATATTTAGTTATTTTTAATAAAGTATAAAAGTTGATTTCAAATTAATATTTTAATATATATATATATTTTAAAAAGTCATTATTTTATTTTTTGATTTTAATTGTGTAATATCAAAGTTATACGTAAATTAAGCCATCAGGTGAAAGTTTAATCCACCAATCAAATGATGTATTTATTTGGGTATAAATACAGATGCTCAATTATTTTCTGTATGCTTCTGTCAGTTTAGTTTGCTTTTGTTAAAAAAATCTGCTTCTGTCAATTTAATCTGCTTTAAATTTGTCAATTCAGTGCTATAATAGCTCTCTAATAATTTATTTGAAACTGAGAAGTGTACCAATTGAATTGCTTTAGCAAAGAGAATATTATAAACAAATTATAAATTTATTATCTAAATTATGCATTGCTAGGCAGCTAAATTCCCTCACCGGACTTTTTATCGAAATTTAATTAAACATTTCAAAAAACATGGGAATACCAAGAAGGAATACCTACCCGTATAAAGGAATTTTGGAAGTAAAAGTTGTAATTAAAAATATAATATTAGTAATTTTAATGGGAAGAATTATTTTATCAGCTAAATTTATATACTGGACATTATGAGAAGAGCTGAATGGAGAAATTGATAGGAAATTTAAAATAATAATGCATTTTTCTTTTGGAAGATAGTCATATTGGAAATGGAAAAATAATATGATAAAACTTTAAATCTTTCAATAAGGTGAAAGTAAATATTATTGTAAGGTAAAAATGCAGAAAATGTTTTCCTTTTTGAAGAGAACATTATTAATAGTTTTTTAAAAATGTCATAAAATAATGGTAAAATGAAGACAGTTACTCAAAAACTGTACGTAATAAGATTTTACTATTTTTTAAAGACTACATACATTATAATAACTTTTGGGAAAAATGATAATTGGAACTAATAATGGAAAATAAAAGTATCTTTGGATAAATAATAATGAATATCCTGACAGTAAAACCCTATATATGATAGACTTATGAGTAATAAATAAATATTAAATTCTGGATATATTTTAAAAAATGTACAAGAATCATATCCGGATGTCCAAATTCACATCGCCTTGTCAAGACACTGTAGGCTGGCACAGGAGTAAGGAAAAAAACTTCAAAGTGTTATTTTTTAAATATTATAAGTTTAAATTATTTTAATAATCATTGTTTTGAATAATAGAGACAATGAACTATTATTTTTACAAAGTTTTCGGAACAGATCAGTGATTAATTTTATCAATAATTTCAGATTTCTAGAAGTCAACTTTTAATTTTTTTTTTCATCATTTATTTTAACTTTCATTCATTATGTTTGGATGGAATTTACAGAGCATCATTTTCAGGGAAGAGAGTTTTTTCATCATCAAGCGTTCAAACAAAAGCATAGCAACAAGCGTTGAGGGTTTCAATCGCTCATCAAGAGTTGATAAAGAAATCCTGAGGAAATAAAAACATTTTTTAAAGAACATTCATCATTGAAGTTTATGAGTAGATATGTTTTTGACTTATTTTTAAAAACTAACCTAGTATTAATTTTATTTATTTATAATTAGAATAGGATAGGTACATAAAAGATTAATTATTTACTAATAATATTGTAATTTTTTTTTATAAAATATATTTAATAATTTTAAGGAATTTAATATTTTAAGTATGAGGGTATGGAATGAATGTTATACTATGCAATGTTTTATTTTGATTGTGGACTAGAAGATGTCAAATAAGTGATTAACAAGTAGATATATCACTTAGGTAATAGTTGTAAATATTAATAATTTTATGAAGTGTTTTTCTTTCTTTTCTTGAGATTATCGATGTATTATGTAATGTTATAATATGAATGTATGGGTATGTGTGAATACATTATACACACATAAAACTTATAGAAGTCAGAATTTATTTATTATAAAAATATGCATACTTTTATTCCATATTACTGGTATAATACAACTTAATAATGAATAATTATATGATTCTTTTGTAAAAAACTTTAGTATTTCTTAAATGTTTAAAGTATTGATAATAGTCATTTGTATTTTGTTCAAGAATATTTGATAAGAAAGTGAAATAACCTTTTCTTGTTGATCAGTTGAGATCGTTATCTTTATAAGTGAATTTTATTTGTTATTTTTGAATATGTTGTCAGAATTATTGTCGATGTAGATTGATAAATCTATAAGAAAATTTGTAAAGGGTAGTGACTTGGGAGTAATTTAAACATGAAACCAAAGAGGTGCTTTTAATGTAGGTTTTTGTTATGGGAATAGGAATAATCTTTATGATCTTAATAATTATGCAGGTACAGATAACAGAGCCCTGTAGCTTGTATATTTTCTGTGGGCAGTGTTTACCTTTTATATTGAATATTGATGTTCCAAAAAGCTGAAGAAATAGCTTGAACATTGTTATTTGTATTGGAAGTCATTGGACAGATAAGTCATGCTCCACTTTATTTATACACTACCATGATGACTATCTAATATATGTACTATTGAGTTAAGACTCTGGTTTGTCCCTATACCTATGCATCTATTCGCTATCACGATTTTCTCAGTATTACATCGTACAGAATTATATTTTAATGGAAAATGATAGATAATTTTTAGAGTTTAAGGATCGTTATTGGAAATGGATAAGATAGGTTTGCTTACTTTGGAGGATGATAAGAATAAATACAAATGGAATTGCCAATCAAACAGAATTAAAAATAAAGAATCATGAAATATTTTCTATATTTTATATTTTTAGTAAAATAAATTTCATGAAAATATGTAAATGATAAATGAGGTTGTTCATGAATTTTGAATAACTTTAAGTATTTTAAAACTTATAGGTATTGCATATTTTTCAATGGATAGTGTATTAAAACAAAACAGTATAGGATAAAGCAAAGCTATATTTCATAGTTATTATTTAATGATAAAAAAATACATCAACACTTACAGCTATTTTATATTAGATCAATATGACAATTAGATTATCAATTGTGTCCACTCATTTTGTTAATCAACTGAAATAAATATACTTTGTTTAATAACAACAACATTGCTATGATAAACTATTTTTTAGTGATTAAGGATAAATTAAGAGATGCATATTAGTATTAGTATTTTTTTTTGTATTTTCTGTTTTATGCTTCATAACTGATGTATGTTTAAAGGAAGCACATCGTAGTGACATTTAATGGTAAATAATATTAAAAAAGTTATGTAAATTAATTATTATCATTATTATTAGAATTCAGATGAATATGTGAAATAGATAAATTATTTAAAAGTCGGAGTGAAGACTTAATGTTTATATTTTATTTTATTAGTTTATTGTGAGAAAACTGGAAATTGTAATGATATAAGATTTATTTAGAATTGTAAATATTGTAAATAAATTATTTGTTAATTTTATTGTAATAAACTTTGTTAAACTTGTTTTTTTATAAATTTGTGTGTTGAGCTAATTTCTTTCCACATTGCAAAACACTTTATCACAGAGGGTTTGAACCAAAACATAATATTTGCACAGTAAGAAATAAATTATTATTTAAGAATTATAATATTTTCTTAAGATTATTTATTTAAGAAAATACATTTACATTATCATTATGGTCATAAGTTAATTGTTATAATATTACACAGAGTTATAATGCTATCTGTTGCCACACATATATTTTTCAGATAATAAGATATTACCATATGTTTTATTTACGATGTCATATGAAAGATAAAAGATTATGTTATATTATTTCTTTATTGATATTATTGTTGATAAGAATTATAATAGGGGAAGATAGATAGATTAAATCATACAATGAAGATTATTATTATTATTGTTATTAGTTAGTTGTAGTTAAGATATTAAATCCTTTATCATGCTTGACTACAGTAAATTTGATTGACTTAAATTAGTTTAAGAACCTGAGATTATTTTAGTTGGATTATTTTAAATAAAAAGATTAAGATTTATTTATTAGTGTTATCTTAATTAATTAATTATTGTTGAAGTCGTAAGAATGCTATAGATTTTATTATTTGAGATAGCAATAGGGGGGATAGTGTTCTTATGCCATTGAGGTAGTATCCTGTGGGAATATTGGCTCAATGTAATTCTTTATTACCACTTGTATCTCACTTCCTAGTCTCATGATTTAATAAATATTTATTTATTTAATTTATAAACCGAACCATATTATTATTTTTATTAATTAGAGCTAGTTAAACAATTAACATTAACCTAGAATATTTTTATTATCAATTATATGCATTTAGCTGAGCATAAATATTTATCTGAGCTAGACCCATTTTATGATATATTATATTTCCTGGAAGTGAGGGTACAATATATATATAACACTTATTATTAAAATTAGGTTGCCTTAACAACAGTTTAAAATTATTGATTGTTATTGATATTGGGATTGTCTAAGTGTTGACTAGTTTTTAATATATATACATAGAGAGAGAGAGATGATGACTTAATCTCATGTAACATAATAATGTGTGGATTGATATATTCATATAAAGCTTTAAAAAAAGTAGAAATAAACACAGACAAAATTTATTGTGTATCATCATCATCATCAACCATTATCAATCCACTGCAGGATGAAGGTCTCTCCAAGTTCAATCCATCTTCTCCAATCTTTAGCTTTTTTTCTCCACATCACCCCTGCACACTTTATTTCATCCATCTATCTCACATGTGGTCTCTTTCTGGGTCTTTTACAATCTCTTGGAATCCAGTTTAAGATTTCAATTGTCCATCTATTGTCATCTCTTCTAGCAATATGTCCAACCCAACTTCATTTCAGTCTTTTAATTTTTTCAATGAGGCCAGTAACACCTGTCTGCTCTCTTAGCCATATATTGCATTATGTAGTCTGAAATAATTGATGTATTGCTTAAATACCTTTTTTTAAAAAGTCTTATAAATTATTTAGTGCAAATAATTCATCATTTCTGATAAATGTAAAATATTTATTTCAACATAATAAAGAAAAATATTTTTGGATAGTTTTTTTTTTTAAAATAATGTAAACTAATCCTGTAATCTGCTTTTAATGAATGTAAATTGAAAAACAGAATAATGTAGTTAAATAATTGTCTTATTTTTTTATTGATAAAAATGGAAAGCAGCATAGTATAAATCTTTTGTGTTCACATGTGAATTCATAATCCAGTATGTCAGAAGTGAGCCACTTAACTGGCTACTTCCATCAAATTATAATACGTAATTAATGTTTAGAATATATGCCTATCCTGGACAATAAGAAGTTGGCCTTGAGACATCAGTACAATATGCAATTTAATATAAGCATGGATGCACAAATGAAACAAATATACTTTCAGTTATATATATATACTGTAATCATAATAAAAATAATAAAAATATGTAATATTACGGTAGTTGGGGCAGGTTTAAGAAATTAACCGAAAGTACTTCTGCGGATTGAAAGACTGTTTATAATAGTTTATTATCATTATATTTATTTTTGTTATAGTATTTAATACAATGGATCTAAGTAATATTAAGAAACGGTGGAAAGGAATGGTGGTAGCAATGTAAGAAAATTATTATGCTTAAATGCAAACTTTGTTTTTTCAAGAATTGTATTATTGTTTTTTGAATTTAATGGCAGTTGAGGCAGGTTTAAGAAATTAACCGAAAGTACTTCTGCAGATTGAAAGACTGTTTATAACAGTTTACTGCCATTATATTTATTATGATTACAATTTTGTTCTAATTAACAAACATTTTATTTATATTATATATATCTTATACATGCTTGAGATTTAATGTACTAACTTATGAGGTAAAGAAAGAACAAATTGGCTAATAAGTAATATATATATACTGGTAAAAAATAGAATCAATGCATAACGCTATAAATATATAAAATATTTAAAATGCCCCATAGCTATATTGTTTTAGCCATACTCTCCTTTTAAATAAAGAATAGCCTAAATTTTTGCAGCCCATTGAAAACGAGTTTGGGGAGTAAAAATGACTACATATAGTCTTTCTAAGTATGTGTAAAAATAAACAAGTTTATTTATGTGCAATGTAAAAAAAATCTTTGCTTATTTAGTTTCATGCTCCTTATTTAAATCAGCTTGAATTTTAATATATATAACATTATTGCAGTATATATTGAAGAAAATTTCCTTTTTAATGAGCTGCAAAAATTCAGGCTATTCTTTATTTAAAGGATGTGTATGGCTAAAACAATATAGCTATGAAGAACTTCAAATATTTTATATACTAATAATGTACATTGTTTCAGGCATTAAATGTCCAATAGTGACCTGAGTCGTTTAATTGCATTTCTGAAGAAATTTTTAAAATACTGAAACCTCCATAATTGATCGAAGTAAGACTCATATCATCAGGCCCAATCCTCTTAAAAACATAGCTGAAACTTAATCCTTATTCTAAAGTTATGCGCGAAAAATCCAAACTGCTTAATACAAAGCTGAAATAGAAGAGAGTCTATTTAGGAAATGACACTTCTGGTTGCTGAAAGAAAAAAAAACTGGTGTTGATTTCATAGCTTTGCTAAAAAAAAAAAAAGGCCGCAAAAAAAAGCGCAAACCTCTAGTTTTGAAAAAAAGCGAAGTCTGTCTAAAAGCTGCAAAATAATTAATTAATTAACTTTACAGTTAACAAAAATCTTTTTATATTTATACTGTTCAAAATGAAATGATTAAATGATTAAAAATATTAACTGGTGGAAATAAATTTGAAAACACTTTCTTAAAAGTTAGAAGACAACGTATTAAAAACAAAATAACATTAGAATAAAAGTAAAGTAGCTGACCTGGAAATTAATTAACAGGTGCAAACTATTTTGAAATCTTTCTTAAAGTTTATAAAAGAGAAAACAAAAGCCAAAGTACTTTCAAACTAAACTTTTAAACATAAGTACTTTCTTTATTCTAAAAAAAATATTTATAATTTAAAATAGCAGCTAGTAACTGAATTTGAAATATAAAAATGGTTAAAATTTATGGATGTGATATGTGCATATTATATATCCATTTAGCATTTGCCTATTTATGTTTTGTTAAAATAAACAAACATTTGTATATAGGTTCGATTAATTTATTATTGATTGACAGGTGAAATATTATTGGGATATTATAATGCAAAGCGTGTGCACTTATTTTATGTATACATGGTATATCTAGAATTATTCGCTGTTTATTATAAAAATAGAATATTTATTGATTTATAGATGATTGGAATATTTGTTTTATCATGTGTGCATATCTGAATACTTATATATGTGCATTGTACAAACAATTAAAATATCTTTGTAAATGCACTTATCTTTACAGTAGTAATGCAATAAATTTTAATACTTTTAAAAACAAATTAGAGACAATAAAATAGTGATAAAAAATCACTCCATCATACATTTTTGCAGTCACTTGGTCACTTATCCATCAGTGCTCTAACCTCTAGTGAGATGCATTTTCTGTTTTCTATTTTATTGTAAATGTTTTTAATAATAGTAAAATTCACTGAATGCTATTGAAAATACTTATTGTAGTATTCTTTCGTTAGTTTTGTATTTTTTTTTTTCCTTTAAACTGAAATAACTGTAAATATATATTTTTTCTAAAACGAAATTCTTCAATTTATTGGAATAATATCTAATATTTGTAAATAATCCAAATCAGAATTATGTATTTGTATTGTAGAATAATTATTAGATCGTTCGTATTTATAATTATTTCTAATTAATAGATTTATCAGTCATTATTTAATGTTGTATCCATGAAGTTATTTAATACAGAATAATTTAAATTTTAGGAATGTGCATTTTCTTTTGTTCATAATCACATTGTTTACGGTCCTTGCAATCCCAAAGCTAGTTTGGACATTAAAGTTGTATCACTCTGTGTATTTATATATATATAGTATGGCCATCCGGATGTCCTCTATTACGATAATTTGAATGCTGCAATGGTAATAAAGATCACTTTTAAATCCTCTTCATTGTACATTATAGATTTATAATGATTATTACTTTATTAATATTGAATAGGATCAAAGTACCAGATGCACCTGAACCTTGATGATGTTCAGCTTTGATATCATGATCCCAGCATTTTTTACATTTATTATTATAGATATTTTAGCACATAAATATGGATATAAAAATGAAAGTTTGATGACTGCTTTGATATTATGCCCCAGATTTGGCATTGGCTTAATCATGATTAACCAAAAATTTTTCATTATGACTTTTTTAAATTCAAAGGATAAACAGTTGACCCTTGATGATTATTGCTGATGGTGCTATATTTATAATTTGCATATTATTCATATTATTGAATTCAGATGCTGATTCTTTGCTCATTATCTATATCAGTAAAATCAATTATGTTTTTTGAGAATAATGATTGATATTACTCCTAATAATATCATATACACAATATTATAATATATATACATATTATTAAATTTACCATATTTTTCCAACAGGATAAAACCAAATGTCAATGAACTTTTAGCACTTTTTTTACCTATAAAATAATGTAATGCCAATGCAAAATGGATATTTGAATTGTAACAAACTTTCAAAGCAATTTAGTAGATATAGGAAAGCTTAAAGTTTATTATCACATTTGTCTGATTAATCAAAACAAGAAATCATATATATATATCTTTCTTATGAAAACCAATATATTTTTCCTAAGATAAAATTCCATAAAGATAATAATCTATTGAGATTATTTGACTTTAGTCACTTTATTCTACAGTAATTTTTGTAAATATTTAAACAAATGAATAGCAAATATTATTGGTTATGGAGAATTTTGCATTAAAAATAAGATTCTATTCTAAGCAAATTAAATAAGACACCACTGAATAGAAATCAAGATATTTTTACAATGGATATCAATAAAATTTATCCTAGTATTTCAAAAATTAAAAGTATTGAAATATTAATACTGAAATTATCTATGTACATTAATGATATAAATTTTAAATTGTGCTTTACACAAAAAAGTGAAGCTTAGCATTATTAGAAAAGAATTATAAGGCTTAGCAATTTCAGGGAACTTAGGTCTCCATATTCATAGCCTATCTTGGGAGTATCAGCTTACATTAAGATTTTAAGTGAAGCTTGGCAGTAATTTATGCAAAATTTATTCAGTTTTTTTTCATATAGACCATTTTCTGGAGATTGCAAAGCACAATTTTTTTCGGTTTATTGCATAGTTGTCATTTGCAATAAAGCACACCTTTATGTTATATTACATATCATTACGCTCAGTGCACAGTACCCTTGCCAAAATGAGTTCAAACACATGGCCTGTTGCTCTTTGGTTCTCAAAGAATATGGATTTATTTTCAGTGTTGTGTATTCTCTTGTATAAATAATGATGTTGAGATGTTGTGGTAATGATGTTGGCACGGGTTTCTCCATAATATGCTGCTCTACATCCATTGGTTGAGCATGAAATTTTGTAAACTGCTTGAGCTATTTGATCAGAGGATATTTTGTCTTTGGTATTGTTTATCAGTATGTTTGTTGAAGGTGGCATGTGGAATCCTAATTCAAAGGACTCAGCAAATATTTTATATTTCATAGCAAGTAATGGTATGTAAGGTAACAGCATTCTTGGTTTATTGTTTCTAACTGTGTCAGTTTGTAGCTTAGTTTGAAATTGCCTAATCTTTTTGTAGATAATGTTGCGTAAAATTCAAACATATTCCAGTTTTTTAATACAGATTGTGAGGTTCTTTTTGTGGTAGGCTTCAAATTTACATAGTTTATTATTTCTGTGCAGGAAGGATGCGAGTCCAGCCAATTTATGAGAGTTGGGTGAGTTTGGGTGTATAAATCCTCAAATTTCCAATGGCTTGACTATCATGGCATAGTTAAGTTGGTGAGGGTCTCTGTGAACTTGAATATTCAGGTATTTAACATTGTGCTGGAGGTTTTCTGCTGTGCAGTTAATTGTTAAGAAGGTTTGTGTTTGCAGCTCTTTCTGAATATCCATTATTAATTGTTCTAGTGCCGCTAAGAATACATCATCAACATAGCAAGTATATATTATGTCTGGTTCAATTGTGTAGTATAAGTCAGTATTTGCCTTTCAAAATAATTATGGGTATATTAGCTATGATCCCACTTATTGGGAGACCCATGGGCCATCTGTCGTTCATTCAAAACCATTTACCATTAAATGTGACCACAATATTCTCATCCATCCATTCACTATGAAGCTCAGCTACATTTGTGGACAATTATTATTTGTTAGTTCAGCACAATAATGTCAATTGAGCTTTTGCAGTTAATTGATCCATATAGCTCTGTTACATCCAATGATGCAATAATAAATTCAGGTTTGATTTTGGCCTGTTTAATTTAATTAATGAATTCAAAAGATGATTTAATAGCATGTGTGCCAAAACCTATTCTTTCAAGGAGCCATTGAATTATCATTTTTGCGATATTGATGTAATGCGCTTCGCCAAAGTTGATCATCAATCTTAATGGTGCAAAGATTCTTGGGGAAGTAGATGTGGATGGATATATATAATAATATTGGGCTTTTGAGAAGACCTTGATGCTATGTTTATGAAGTATGATGCAATAATTTTCTCTTTATTTACTTTATTATTAAAATTGGCTATCTTCTCAAATTTCAAATTGCCAATCTTATTATTAATTTTATCCATATAATCTCATCTGTTTATTAGAATGAATATATTCTCTTTATCTTCTTTAATACAAATGATATTGCTGTCTGCTAAAACCTTTTTCGTGCTTTTAATTTTAGTGCTCCATTCATCTATGTCCCGGGTCATTGTTTTGTGTTGGATTGCCTTTACGAGTGATGATGAATGTATCTTTCTGGGGATTGTCCATAACATTCACTTCTATGTCATTATTAACTCCATCGTAGGATATCACCATTGGCTGCCTATGAATCTTGGTCCAAGTTTCAGTACATTACACACCTCTGTAGGTGGAGTTTTATTGGTGAGGTTAATGTATGATTTTTTTCTTTCTTCAATGTTGATATTTTGTTTATTGGCAAAAAACATGAACTTCCATTTAAATTTATGCGATACTTTAGCAACTAAGTTATCACACTTATTAACAATTTGCTGGGAGATTGTGATATTTTCACTGATTCTCCGCTAGCAATTTGTATCTTTCTCTAAGGCATTATTACATCCCTTTATAATTAATTTAAGCAGAGTTTGCTGCATTTGCATTTTTATTCTGTTAAAGTTGTGTATTGACTGGTTAAGTCTAATTTCACAACATTTCAGGAATACTTGAAACCGATCACATTTCTGTAAAAACTCGCATCTTTGTTGCAACATACAAATGGAAATGCCAAGGCATAATATATGTGTGTTTTACTTCACCTTTGAGTGGTAAGTTTTAAATTGTGCTTCATGCAAAAAAAAAAGTGAAGCTTAGAATTATTAGAAAAGTATTATAAGGCTTAGTGCTTTCAGGGAACTTAGGTCTCCATATCCATAACCTATCTTAGGAGTGTTGGCTTACATTGAGATTTTAAGCGAAGTTTGGCAATAATTTATGCAAAATTTATTCAAAGTTTTCTTTCATATAGACCATTTTCTGAAGATTGCAAAGCATGATTCTTTTCAGTTTATTGCATAGTTGTCATTTGCAATAAAGCATGTCTCCTTTATTTTTCATTTCGATGGTCTACATGAAAGAAAACTTTGAATAACTTTTGCATAAATTACTGCCAAGCTTCACTTAAAATCTCAATGTAAGCTGACACTCCCAAGATAGGCTATGACTATGGAGACCTAAGTTCCCTGAAAGCGCTAAGCTTTATAATTTTTTCTAATAATACTAAGCTTCACTTTTTGTGTAAAGTGCAATTTAAAACTTTCCACTCGAAGGTGAAGTAAAAACAAGGACTTTATTAATGATGTAAATAAAATAAACACTGTAGAAGAAGATTTAACATTAATACATAATAGCTTATATTTTAAATACAATAATAAATATTGGAGTATATATAAAGGATGGATAATGGGTTATGAAATTAGTGGGTTAATGTCATCAATATTTATTAATGAATTGGAAATGAAAATAGTTAATAAAAAGAATAATAAATCAAGAAATAACACATTATTCTAGATATGTTGATGATACTTTAATAATTTGTAACAAAAGAGCTATAAATAATATTTATAAAGAATTTAACAATAATATATATAATATTAAATTTACAAAAATTGAATTTGATCTTACAATAAATTATTTAGATTTAGAGATTAATATAGATAATGATAACTAAATTATATTAAAACATTTTACTAAAGAAGATAAATTAAGAAAAAATAATTTCTGTAAATTCACAATAGATACAAAATATGGCAGTTAATAAAAAATTTAAACATAAAAATGATTCATATAATACAGATAAAAACATGGCCACTTTACAAATAAAACACTTTAATGAATTATACAAAAATTATGAATATAAACCTAAAAGTAATGAAAACATACTTTTTAATTATAAAATTTCTAATTTAAATAATAATAATAACAAGAACAATAATAATAATAATGATGATGATAATAATAATAATAATAATAATAATAATAATAATAATAATAATAATAATAATAATAGTAATAGAAGAGCTACTTCAAAGTTTCATAGAGCTCCATGTTTGAACCCAGAAAAAAACTCAAAATACACTCTTTTCCAAGTAAGAATCAAATATACATAGATATTAAGTACAATTCAACAAGTGAAAATGGCTTTTCTTTTGACAAAAATAATTAATCATGCAAATATATCAGAAAACAAATATTTTTCAATGACAAAATTTATTAAAATGGCGACTACCAAATCATGTGACATGCAGCAAACTTTAGAAGAGCTACTTTAAAGTTTCATAAGTCTCCATGTTTGAACCCAGAAAAACCCTCAAAATGCATATTTTTCCAAGTAAGAATCAAATATATATAGATATTAAGTACAATTCAACAAATAAAAATTATTTTTGTTTGCCAAAAAAATTAATCATGGAAATTTCTCAGAAAACAAACATTTTCTCAACAATAACATGTAAATAAAGTCAGACACCAAGTCATGTGACCTGCAGTAAATCCTCTAGGAGCTAGTTCAAAGTTTCATAAGTTTCCAAGTGTGAATCCAGAAAAACTCAACAAATTAAAATAACTTTTCTTTATTAAAAAAAAAATTATTGCTCATGGAATGGATAATTGGCCAAAACTGTTATCCACCAACCTACACAATCTCCTTTAGCAAGAACATTTCACCACCAAGGATATTTCATGCATGATCAATTCTAATAATCATCCCCAAATATGTTTTGTAAAAAATTATTAATATCTGCCTACATATTATCAAAATCTTCAGAGGTGTGTATCTGTTTGAAAACTTTGTAATCATCTGCATAAAACTACTGATCATTTGATTATTGCCTATTAAAAATCATACAGAAAAACATTGAATAATATAAATGATAAAACATTTCCATGAGTAATTCATTGTTTTTAAATAAGAGGTTTCTTTTTTTCATATTCATATCAAAGCCATCTCCGTTGGATGGATGTTACTTTGCTATATGTACAATATTCATTTTTGTTATTAGCTTTCTCAATTTATCTATTAGAGAATTATGCTTTACAAAAAACAAACAGCATCTAGACCCACACTATCTTAACTGAATGAGGATATAATCATTTTGTGGAACTCTATCATTCGAAACAATTGAGATTGTATCCAACACTGGACTCATCTCATTCAAGTGCCATCCCATTCTAATTCATTAATGGACAGTTGAATTAATTGGAGCACTGCTCGTAGTAATATAACATTTGTTTCTTGATGTATTCATTTTTTCTTGTTCTTTTTACTGATGTAACCACTTTTCTTAAGTACAAATAAAGTTTGCTTTGAAACATAATAATAATAACACCAACAGCAGCAACAACAACAACAACAATAATAATAATAATAATGGTGATGATGATGATGATGATGATATTATAAATAATAATAGCAACTCTAAAAATAATAAAAAATAGATAAACTTTTGTACTTCCTCAAAATTTGTTATATGTTTCTAAAAAATAAAAATTATATAGATAAAAGCATTAACATAGAATAGTCAAATAGTAAAAATATTGACAAATTAATGGGTAATTATAAAATAAGAGATGATATTACATATAAAAAAAAAAAAGAATTATACATAAAATTACTTCTGAAAATTGCAATATAATTTGCTATGGACATAAAAGGAAACAATTAAATGAAAGAGCAAAAGAATATAATAATGTAATTAATAGAAGAGATGACAAATCTGCTTTATATATTTATTATTTAAAATATAGACAAAAAATAAATTGTGTCAAGCATTGGTGGTCGAGTAGTCAGCACAGCTACCTTACAAGCAATTGTCCCGGGTTCGCGAGTTCACTTTCCAGCCGATGGTTTGACACACATGAAAAAATAAATAAACTGTGTAAAAATTACATAATCTTTAAACTATATTTAAGAACATAAGAGAATGGAGGTATATGAATTCAATTACATTAATTACAACAAACATAATTATGTAATATTCAATTTTATTTACTAATGCAAAGATGGTATGTAATTAAACAGCAAGGATTTTTCATTGTTAATATTCAACAAGACATCATTGAGATATTATAAAAAAGCAGTACAGCTCATATATTAGGATGAAAAATCTTTACAGTTTAAAAACAAACATATCCGTATAAATATTTATAAAACATCAATCAATTTAATTAGCTCTTGGCTAATGATAAATGAATGGAAAATTATATAGTATACATTTACATAGGTATTTTTGCGTTCCTTGCACATATTTTATTATTGTTATAATAAGTTCTAGTTAATTCTATATAAAAGAGATAGATGTTTGTATAAATGCAATGTAGATTGAAATTGTAAAATAATTGCAACACATTGAAAAAGGCAAAAACCAATATTTACCAAAAAACACTTTTATGCATTATTATTGTTATTTATTATATATATATATGCAATTATTGCTGTTATATAAATATATTTTATTTTATAATGTGTGATTTATATATATCTCAATGGGTAATTTCTGTTTCATTTTTTTACTATATCATGTGTGAATGCCAAACCTAACATTCTTGGCTTATATGTACTTAGGGATAATTGTTTTTATTATGCCTAACTCATCATCATTAGATGCATAGTATTATTAGAGGGATCTGATGACATCAAATTTCTGTTACTATAATAGAAAACTTCAAAGACTGATGAAATGTTTTTTATTAATTTTTAATGTATTCATATAACTACAGAAATAAACAAAAAAATAACATAAAAGCAGGAAACATAATTTATTAAGCATCCAAAAATATTATCCAGGTATTATCTTTTAAAAAGTATTACTTCTTTTTTTATACATGATTCTGAAAATATTTAAAAACAAAATGTGTGATATATTCAGTCACAAGAATTTCCATAAAAAGCAGAAAATGGAAGATTAATTGAGAATGTATTCCACTTCACATATATAATTCAGAAACATTAAAACCCCATGATACAACTCATTAGCCTGCATTTTTAATTAGGCTTGGAAGAGAGAAAGTAGAGGCTGAATAATTGTAGAAAAAAAATTGTTTATGAAGAAAAAGAGAAAAAGACTGTGTTGTAAATTAGAATAAATGAAAATAAGATTTATAATATATAAATATTTTTTATAAATGGTGATAATTTTTTGTTTCTATTTCAATCATGGGAATGAAAATCAACTCCTTGGTAACATTTCAGTAGTATTGTACAATTCAGGTTGGTATTTAAACCAAGTTTTATTCCAATATATATATATGTAATAATATTATAATCCGATGTCTGTATTTCTTTAAAGCAATATACAGTAATTATATAATTGAATATTTATAAATACAGTAATCAGATATATTTTAAAAATTCTATCCACTTAGCTTTCGACTATTCTCATAGTCTTTGTCAACTAACACTTTGGACGGCTAACCTTCCCACAATTCTGTGATCTTAACGTTTTCTGCCTGCATGTTAATTACGTCATGTTTGTATTTGTATATTAGCATAGCTTCTTTTATTTTTCTTTTGTTATTTTTTTCAATTTGCAATATTTTAACGTTATTGCAATTGAAGTTAAAACCATAAATGCATGAATATTATAGTCATGAAAAACGGATGCTGAAACATTATTATCTACTTTATAGATTGATGACGCAATGAAGGGTTAATATAAAAGTTTTAAAATTATTGTATCTCATCAATATGACATTTACATTTAAATTTGTAATACCCACATAATTTTAAATATTTTAAATTAAAATTAAGAATGTTTTACAAAAATTAATTAAAAAAGGAAAATAATTATCAAATTGTGATCAGTGATAATGTTTATCAAACGACATTGATAGTTGTCAGCAATTGACTTATTCTAAATAGAAGTATTGAATGAGTTATAATTATTCAAATAATTCAAGTTATCCCAATTATCATCATATTAAAATTGCAGAGAATTCTGGTGAAAAAGAATTAACTCAACAGTATTATCCAAACTAAAAAAAAATCATCAATACCATAGCTACTTGCAAAAGAACAATGCTGAATCTCAACTTTTTGGAAACTACTATCAAATTAATCAATTAATGACATTCTTTTTAGGGTTGTTATTTTTTTTAACCATGCAATTTTATAATAAAGGAAGTCTATAGAATTAAACCTATGAGCACTTAAATTCACCATCTTTGCACACTAAATCATGAGTTTAGAAAAAGAAATGTACAGAAGAAAAAAGTAAAATATAAAACATGGCTTAAAAATAGAAACAAAGAATATCTTATATATAAGATTATTGTGAGAATCAACACTAAATATGTATAATAAATTTGAGATGTCTATTAACTGTTTATAAAAATATAAATTATAGGAGACAATTTAAATTTATATGAAATGTATATATATATTGTAATGGGAGAATGATCTTAGATTCGCATATACTGACCACGAGGGCGCCACTAGTCCGAAAATCAGAACTAGACATTTCTTTTAAGGGTGGACAGGATATGCGAACCAAAATGTGCTGGACTAAACTCAGGGAGAAGCAAGATATCTTAAATATTGTTTAGACAGTTGAGAAATCAAAGCACAAAGACAAATGTCAGCCAAATTAAGTTTAAACAAATTTTAAACTTTTATTTAAGAGCAAAATAACTTGTAAGAAAAAGTTTACACGAAAATCAATAGGGTTATCTCAGGCGTGTACTAGAAAGATTAAACACATTACTCTGGTAGACTTACAGACTCTCTAATAACGAATTCCACAGGGAGGAAGCAATTTCATCCAGCAGAAGACTCACCAAAACATTGGTTTTCACTCTCAGATACTTAAACAATATATTCCCAAAACAAATCAATGAAACCAGTGCCAGCGAGCTTTCCAAGGTCCGCAAAATGTGACGGCCCACGGATGTCATCTGTCAGTAGAAGCTGCACCTATTATTACATTTAAAATAAAGGTGATTGATCTGCCTCAAGAACAACCACAAAATATTATTGAAAATGAAAAGAAAACAAACAATTAAGACTGGCGAATCCCCAACCAAACGATTGGCGAAAACTAATCTAAAAATTAAAGATCTCAATAGGAGACAAGTAAATCATTAGAAAATCAGTTACATCTGCCCCAGCATTTAAAGAAAATGAATTACCAATAATTATAATTAAAAAATAAATTTATGATACAAGTTGTGAGTACACGCTCTGATAAATTCTCAACTATACAAGTAAATACAAAATAAATCTATTGGAGAGTGCACATGAGTACGAAAATAGGAAAGCTATAAATACTTTAGCAGCGAAAGTCTCTCTCACCTGTAATTTACAAAAGGGATAAATATTGACTTCCTGCTGGTGGCTTAAAAAAATTACAAAGCAAAAATAATTATAGTTTTCACTTTCAGAGATATAAGAAACGAAGACTATGAAAATAAAGTCACCAGCCAAAAGATTTGGTGGTTTGCAAAAGCGCAAACACAGTATTAAAAATTAATTCAGGCTACTAAAATAATTTCAGGTAAGCATTCAAAATATACACAATTGCCAAAACATTTAGTAAAAGTTAAACATAAAAACAGAAAAACTCACACGTCACTCCCCAATAAGCAACAACTAAAAGCAAACTTGGAATTTTAAAACTAAGATTCCAAGACACACGGCAAAGTACAATAAAAGAGAATAATTATAGATAATCAAAATAAAGTTAAAAATTAATTTATGAATACAAATTTTTAATTAGATTGAGTGGAGATTTAATGAAAAGAAATTTACCCTGAAAAGAATAAAAGAAAATTTCATCTTACGATCAAGCACAGTTCGCATAGAGTGCGCATGTTTATCTTTAGTCAATTTCAGGTCCTTTGACAATGGCAAGGTAGAGGCAGTGTTTATTTTAGAGGCTCATGGCATGACTGAAGGAGAGCTGGTAGGCACGTCCCTTGTTTAAATTAGCAAGACATTCTGATGATGGCAAAACTCATAACGGAAGATTTTGACATCTTGCCCGGTAACGAAGTTTGTCAATAATTGTTTAAGTTTTTAGCAGGAATTAAATGTCCAAACTACTATCCAAAACGGTCTAACTTTCAGCAGGCAATAATTCAAGTGTCCTCTCTAATAATGAATCTCCTCTCTCCTCTAAAAATTGGTGGGTTCTCTTTACCTCGCTACATTTCCCACGAAAAACTTTCATTAGTGTCTTTTTCTATATTTCAGGCAGGGCAAATATTAATTTCCCACTCGATCTAATTTAAGAATTCCAACGAGGGATTATTGAAACAAAAATGACAACACAATTAAATCTCCGCTTTTTAGAATTAACTTTAAAAATGATTAAAATCAAAGCAACAGGAATATATAATTAGCAAGCTTGCCTGTTTTTAATCAAATTGATTAAAACAGGTGGTGAAAGTAAACTATTTTAAAATCAATTTTATAAACAAAGTAGTGAAAGTAAACTATTTTAAAATCAATTTTATAAACATGAAAATGATCTATTTTACATATAAACGCATATGTGTTTTAAATAATAATAAAAATAATTTAGCATTAGACATTTAATGAAAATGAAGTTGTTTTTCCTTTTTTAATTTTAGTAATAAAACAATTGAATCGGAAATCAATCCGGTTCAATATATATATATACATCTTTACCCCACTTACTGAGAACAACTGATTCCCTAAAACTCATCATAAAGGAAGAAGATTGTATATAAAAAAGGGATTATAATGTTTTCTACCAGGAAAAATTTAACTTGTTCTTGTAGATAAAAATTATACCATAAATATATTAACAAACAAATTATTATATATATATATAAATTTTAAAATAACAAACTTATGCACAATTTATGCATGTGTAAACTGTACTATATGTATATTGTGCATGGAATGCACTTAGCATATATATTATGTAATATAATGCAAATTAAATCTATATAAAAAGAAAAAAACACTTGACAAAGTTGTTCTTATAATCCATTCATTCAGTATTCATCATCACTCAGTTTTCTAAATCATCTGCTGCTCATTTTAATGATCTATTATTGTCTTTTAGATCCTTTGATTATCTTGTTTTTTAGAAGTACATCAGGTGTTGATAGCTAAGGATCTCTAGAAAAAAAAATTAAAATGAATGTTTGGCATTGCTTCTTTGATTTCTTTTTGTACAATTTATTACAAGGTCTCATTTATTGACTTAAGGTATTTTTAGATTTGAGGCACATTTCAGAGTCAAATTCTTTTAAAATGTCATTCATGATTCATGATATAAAAGCAGTTCATTGAGTTTTTTTGTTGTCCAGCATCTTCTCCATAGGCTTGTTGATTTTCTTTTTTACATTGTCTTCCTTTTCTTCTTCCAGTTGCATTAATTCCTCATTGGTTAATTCTTTTATGTGTGGTCACAATATGTTTTTAATATTGTTATCATCAACTTCTTATTGGCAACTTTATCCAAAGTGTTGACAAAATACTACATTAAGTGTTGAAGTTAGTGCATCTTGAAGGTTGTGATGAATTTTTTGATCCATAGGTTGAAACAGTGATATGGTGCTCAGAAGTAGTTGCCGCTATTATTCCAATTAAAAAGGTATGTAGATAGAAACTTTTTTTTAAAAAAAATCAATATCTCTAGAAAAAAAAATTTGGTCTCATTGTCAAACATACAGAAAAATGAACCAAAAAAGAAAAAGTAAATTTGCAGTTGACATTATTTTGTGTTCTGCCATAAAATTGTTATTCATTGCACTGAAAATCACCCATACTGATGTCGTATTTCTTTTAAATTCATAGTTTTATATTATTAATGTGGAATTAATTAAAATTTAAAAAAGCAATGTTTAATAATATCTCATTAACTTTAAACTTGTTATTTATCAAAAGTTTTAAGGGTAACCAATTTAAAAAGCTGCTCATTACCACAACATAATCATGCATTTAATATCAAAAGAAAAAATTCTGCCATATTAAAAAAATAAAAAATTGTGTCTAATATATTTTGTATATGCATATTGTAATAAATATTTAATTATTTTTATACTATGTACTATACAGATCTAAATAAATTACACTTTATGTACAAATACACTACCTATGATTTTTTATGGCATGAGATGTTACATTTTATTACCCACAATTGACATTATCTTGCTAATTTTCAAATAATGCATATATTGTAATTGAAAAATACAGTTGATTTAAATAAATAAAAAAGCATGAAACTTCTTCAATTTATTTGCATTGCGTTTTCATTATATTAAATTTATAATTAAATGCATAAAATTATTTCTCTCCATTTTTTTAATCAAAAATATGTTTACAATAATAAGAAGTTTTGATTTGACAATTTGAATCTGTAAAGATTTTAATTTGAAATTATTTGACTGAATACTTTAGCTAATATGTAACAGTACACAATTTAGAATTAATTATTAATTATATACAACCAAAATTTATTTTTAGTTTTATGCTGAAATGTGTATTCTTTTTTGCTAATATAATTTCTTGTTTACTCTAATGTCACCATTGTCTTGCATATGTCTGAAACATATTACAAAGTTATGATTTAAAATCTAGACTTAAGTATTATTTTTTAACTTAGATTTAGTAAGTTTTGATCACATAATGCAGATTATTCATTACATAATTCATAAAATCATTTTTTTTCTGCTTTTCCTTTTTATTAAAAATACCTTAGATTAACAATAATAGGAGTCTTAATTAGACTAAAAAGTTTTAATTCAAAATTTGTTTATTGAATATTTTAGCTAATATAGTACACCATTTAAAATTACTTATTAATAGTATAGTATATAAGCAAATTTAATATTAGTTTTATAATGAAAAATATTGAATTCCGTTTGCTATAATGCTTTTTTTTGGTTTGAAAATCTCTGAAACAAATTATATGATTTCAAATTAAAAAAATATTATACAGTAAATGATATTTTATACTTATATTTAATCATTTTGATTGCATAATTCATGAATGACATTTTTTTTCCAAAATAACTTGCAGTTATGGTAACTCCTATTTTACAATTATTGTATGATGATCATAATTTTTGATGCAAGAAAAATACAATTAAAAAGAATTTTAATTTAGAAGAATGTATGAATATATAGTTTTTAAAAGAATATACACATTTAAAAATATAACATTAATACATTTGGTTGTTGTACATCAACAAATCAAGCTTCTAATTGCTTATTGTATTGAATGAAGCACTTTTTTTTACATTTGTATCATTAAACTTTACTTTGGTTATATCATTAATAAATCTATTGATTGATTCATAAGGACATAGGCTAAAATTAAATAAAGTTCTTTACATTATTTGTATTTTAACTTTGTAATAAAAAAGAATGTATATTGTTGTATTATATACTACACTATGTATCATAAATAAAGTCTGTATTGTACAATTTTAACATATGTTATCTTTTTTTTCCAGATGTCATAAAAATCACTATCCTATGATGACATCATCAATCTTAGTAGGTGAAGCCATTTTAAAAATAATCGCCAAAAAAATTCAATTTTTTTTTTACCATTATTATAATGAATAATCAATTGTAAATCAAAATAAGTGATACTTATTGATGATAATAACTATGTTGAATCATTGTATAAAAATCTTACACTAATCAGGGTAAAGAAATATATGTAAAAGATCTTATTTAAATCAATTAAAATATGTTTTATAACTTGTAATATTTATAATTACATGTTGTCTCTAACATTAATATTTGCCATTTCTTTATAAATATTTCTGTGTAATTCATATTAATTTGACATTGAATCAAGATGAAGTATATGAATATCTTCTCACTGCTATGTTTTTATTTGACTAATATTTCAAGGAGAAATTTATATAAAAATGTAGCATTAATAAAATATATACTTTATCCATAAATTTAGTCTTTATAATTTTATTTATAAATATCAGAGTAGATTATATATTGATTTAATAGATGAAATTAAGATGTAGAACACATAAATTTCATTAATACCATGTGATGAAGTCAAACTAATAGCAGATTAAGCTATTTTTTTTTTTAGTAATTTGTGTGCCAATGTATATAGATATTTTGCCTACTAATATTAATATATTTATATATTGTGTCATAAATAAAATTATTATTGGTGGAAAAATTAAGGTATTCTAGAAATAACAATTCATATGTTTTGATAACCCAAAAAATGTATTCAATTTAATGTTTAATATTTTTTGGAAAACAAATCACTGATGGGAAATTTTTTTCATTGATTGTTTATACACACATATTCGAATATAATTTACACACAAAAAGTGATACACTTTTATAATTTTATAATTGATTATGGTTTGTGGTCTTTTAAAATAGGTATAGATGAATGTAGGATAAATGTGTACTTATAAATACAATTTTAAACTACATAAATTAGATTTTGTTTTGTGAAACTAAACAGTTATTTTTACTTTATTTATATATATTTATAAAGAGATTTTTCTTGTCATGATCTTTCACTTTGAGTATAAATTTGCATTGGAGAAAACAAATCTCAGATTATGTATATGCGTTAAGCAAATATATTATTGCATATGATGAGTAAATTTTAAAAATGAATATTTTGTTTACATGATGATGGTGATATGTATTAGGCATATTAATGTTCCTAGTAGAATATATAACAGTATTTATTTTATGTTAGCAAAAAGTATGTAGAGAGAATATTTTATATAATTGCAAAGAAATATATATTTTAATAATATAAATATATTTTTTACTTTAAATGAATAAAATTGAATCGCATGACAGATTCAAATATTTTATAGAAGATTTAAGAAATATATTTATTTTATATAATTTATAAGAGGTATTATAAGTTATTAACATTAATTGGATTTAATTATTTAAAATTCCTGCTCAGGTTTTTAATTGAAATATTTAATAAATTAATCAATATAAATTGTAGAGCCCTTAAATAATTACACAGAATGGCAGTTATTAGTATGCTTGGTCAAAAATAAGGTATATTATTGTTTTGCAAATATGTAAAGTTAATTTAACATGTGCATAAATATTCTAATGTTGGGACAATATATTTATTTACATCTTATATAAATAATTTTCAATATACTTATTTATCTACTTATTTTCACAAAAAAAAATATTGAAGTACAATTCTAAGAAAAAAAACCATGGATGGTCAATTTTAGGATAAGTAAAAATGGGAGAGTACTCATATATACATCAGGAATTATTTATCTATTATTGTATAGTTAATTATTATTTCATTCTTAACTTAATTTTGTATTGTTTTTTATTAATATATGTTCTACAATACAGATCTATATTATTATCAATTTCCAAGTAGTTCTTATTCTCAATTTCATTTATGCCTTTATTTTATTTTAAATTTAATGCATATCTATTGTATCATCTATTTATATATGATACAATTATATTCGCATTTGGTAATATTTAAAAAAACTAAAAAAGGTAAAATTTAAAGATTGTTCAAAAGACGCAATTTAGTTTTCTTTGTTTTTAGTTAGTAGGATTTATTCTTAAAAATGTACAATGAAAGTTATTTTTGTTTTGAATTAATTATTTAATTAAAGTTAAAATTGGAAAGAATGTAAGTGCATACAGATTGTTTATTCAGATAAGTAAAAGAAAGGCATTATGCTAATTAAAGATAACAGAAATAATTTATAAAAAAGTCTTTGTAACTAAAAAGTATAAGGAATGCACAAGATTATCTTGTATTCTGATAAGAAACAAAAAGTTAAAAATATATGTGCAGAAATCTAAAAATTGGTGGCAAGTATAAAAACTAAATAACTCTGAGCAGCTAGGTCTCATTGTCTTGTTCTTTCTGCGGGCTGTCCCCATGGGTATTCTTGGAATTGAAATGTGTCTGCTCAGGACTTCTACTCACTACTGAATGAAGTTTTCATGCAGGAGTGGAAAAGGAGCATCTGTGGACACCCTCTTTTGCCATAAAGAAGTTATTCCAAAAAAGCTTTCAAGTCTAGCCTTAGAACAGACCAGGAATGAAAAAAATTTTGACAGTGATTAAAATTAATGGCCTTAAGCTTTTCAAACCAAGAAATACATGTATATTGCAATCTACATAAATTGGTGAAACTTACCAGTAAGTTAATACAACTCATACCCTAAATTATGTCAAATTAAATGTTTGCAATTTAACTATAAACATTAACTGTGAATTCCAAATATCCCTAAAGAGACATTTTATCCATGAATTGCTTTCTTCCTTCAAGAAATTGTAAATGGAAATGTTTTTATTATTTAATGTTATTATCTCAATGAGTTTTGTTTATGGTTTCCAATTTATTAACAATTTATAATTTATCATTTAAATATTTTAATTTGTAATAAAATATTTATCTTTAATATCAAC
This sequence comes from Epiperipatus broadwayi, assembly GCA_028023455.1. Taxonomy (NCBI): domain Eukaryota; kingdom Metazoa; phylum Onychophora; class Udeonychophora; order Euonychophora; family Peripatidae; genus Epiperipatus; species Epiperipatus broadwayi. The sequence goes on from JAQFVV010006232.1 coordinate 2,716,269, forward strand.
TTTCCACTGTATGTTATTAATTTTAGTTATTTAAATTATTAATTTTAGAGAATTGTATAAATTATCTTTACCAATATATTTGTTAAATAATTAAGACTGGTGAAAATTAATATAACATTAATTGACAATAAACTTAATCCAGATATTACTTTTAGTTATTAGTTATGAATTGATTATGTGATGTAGTGTATCAGTGAGTTCACAGACTCTAGCACCCTTTTAAAAAATGTAAAATTGATTCAACTGGCAGTAAAAATCATAATATTAGGTCAAGTTAATTTGGAAATATAACTATGATCTTGAAATGTCAGAATTACTACATGGTCGGAAGATGCTTTTTCATAGTTTGATTAAATTGCACTCTATAGTGCATAATATGAGGCCTTAGATGAACAGTGAATGGTACACTATTAATAAGAGATATATGTTGTATTTATAACATGAGTTCATCATTTTCCCTTTATTATTATCAACATAACATTTAGTATTTGTCTCATGATTTGTCATATTAGCATGTTGACCATAATGGAACAAGTTAGGGAGAGATATCATGAATATATGGTGAGTAAGCAATTTTTTATTTGCATGACACCCATTGTTTAGAAATATTTTCAAGTTAACAGGAATTGTAATCAATTTTTAATTAATAGACCTTTTTGACTGTTACAATATTTATAAATATATTGATCTCATTTTATGTCATTTAGTAGATATCATGTTGTTTATTCCCTATTTGTTATATATTAAACTTTTACCAAATTAAATTCTTGAGCCAAACATAATCTTTATTCTTTAAAAATATTTCTTTACTGAATCATAAATTCTTTAAATAAATATAAATGCCTAGACATAATAATTCAGTTCTTAAGAAGACTGTCAACTAACATGGTGGTTTATTTTAAAAATGGAATGGTAATTCTGCTGCTTTATATTACATTTTCTGTAGTCATATTTCCATAGATTTATTTCTAAAATGATAAAACTGTAGACTATCAAATATTAATATATTAAATCAAAAAAAATTCTGAAGAAGTCAGTATCTTTCAGCAGTTTTGTAAAGTTCATTGTCTATCTCCACATGTTTAGTCCTTCCTCTCCCATTAATGGTTTTCATTCTCTGTAATCTTTCTTCCATAGCATTTGTTAGATTACTTCAAAAAAAATTTGAAATAACAAAAAATATGAATGTTGCATAGTTTATTAAATATTTGTGATAATTTTTATAAAATAATTGTATAATAATTATTTAAAACCAAAAAATATATGAATACATGTTCCTTTTATTTGTATATTTTTATTTTTAAAAATTCAATTGTAGTGTTAAAAGAAAACTATGGCAAGTAAGATGGCCATGCCTTACTATACTGATCATTGCTTGTCATTATTGACACTGTTAAGATTTTATAAGATATTCTAAAAATTATAAAACATTTATAACATTTGGAAGCAGAATTTTATATATTTATCACAAATTAACATTTATTCATTTATGTGTTAAAAATAAATTTCAGTCAGAGCAGATTTAATTAATTTTCTAGAGTCATTCACTAAGATTGTTTTCATACCCATCACTTGAATAATGAAACATTTTTTGTTCTCATTACAATCTAATTTTTTATAATGTTTGCAAAGTTGTAATATGGTTTTTTTTTTGGAAGGAGGGGGAGATGCTTTTTTTTTTGTTTCTAAACTTAAATTTTTAAAGTTCAATTTATTGAGTTTTAGTATAAAATAAAGATTTTATACTAAAATCAAAGAATAAACATTGACAAACATTGCTACCAGACTAACAATAGAAAATTTCAACCAAAAGTTTATGATGTTAAAATTTTAATTGTAATTATAAGTTGAATTATTTATAGCACCTAGAGTTGTTTGTTTAATATCTTTAGAAAAATTCAAATTTTATTTAAACTTTTCAAATACATTTGTTAATAACAGCCCAAAATGTAAGTATTTAACAATGAATTCTAAATGGTGAAAATAGTCCAATAAATAATTATAATAAATATTTAATATTTATACTCATCTGTATATTTAATTAAGTATTGAATTTATTAATTTTCATGTTCTTTTATACTTTAAGTGGCACATTTTTAATAAAATACCTAGAATTTCTAAATTAAAAAATAATTTTGTGAATAATCTCCCAATTTCAGTAAAGTTCTTCATAATTAAAATGGTTTATAAATTATCTATTGAAATCTTTTCATGCATCAATATTTTTTCTATACTGAAGAAAAAATAATTCAAATGTACTATACAAATTACCTTCTTTGAAACTTCTATGACACTATTTCATGAACTCATTGATATAAAAGCTCCCCTGGAATATCTAGAAACAATCACCCCCTCCCTTCCCCAAGAAAAAATTCTCAATAGAAGAATACACATGTATTAAAATTTGTAATTATATTTATATTTAATGTATTTAAATAATTTTCTTATTTACATTTTCATTATAATACAAAATATGGTACTTGGAACTTTATCCCCATCTGGCCACCCGATTTTTAGCAGTTTTGAAAGATTGCAGTAAAAAAGAAGTCGTAAAAATTACCTATTTAAAAAAAGAAAAAACACTTTTAAAGAAAAAAAAGAGATTGATTTTTAAAAGAAAATAATTTAAAAATACATAGATTTATCAGCGAGTGAAATTCAATGTAACAATATTAAGTTTGAAGGCAGATTTAAATAGTTGTGGTTTCTAAATTAATCAAACCTTCACATTATACGCTATTGATCTTTTAAGAATGTGCATATAAAACAACATTATGAAGAGAGTATCAATATCGCTTCTAAATGGTGCAGTTTTTCCATGTGTAGCGTGGAGAAACAGTGCCACATAGTGGGCTAGCTGGCTGGTAGTTGCTGGTAGCAGACGATGTAAGTTAGATGTGTTTATGTATGGCTATCAGCGCCACCAATCGGGAAGTAGTGCCGGCAGCTACTTGGCATAAGCTTCCTGTGCATATGCATGGTGTACAGCGCCATCTAGTGGCTGGAACTTGCATTGCTGCTTTTGGCCCCCTACTCTGAATATTTCTGTGGTTGACACAGAAAACAGCGCTTCTGGTGGCCACATGGAGATAAAGTTCCAAGTACCCAAAATACTTAAAGTATTACAAATGTTACAAAAATAATAAAATTGGCAATACAAAACTCATTAATAATAATTAGAACAAAAATTAAATAATACAACAAAGAGATTTTGATAATAATTTAATGTGATGTGTGTTTAAATTTTCGTATACAAAAATTCCATATCCAGTAAAATATTTGATATAGCAATTCTTGGATTTTTTTCTAATGATTCCATTGATAAATAAATTCTATGCTTATTTTTAATTAATTAATAATAATAAAAATACAATTTTGCAAATATATTTGGATGCTAATGAAACCAGAATATTTAAGACTGCTTTCCAATGAAGAATTTTTATTATTGTGACTGTATCAAAAATTCTGAGAAATCCTTATTACAAAATTCTGTTACAAAGGTTGAATCTGCTCTCAATGAAGTAGTACTTTTTAAATGACCATAGAAGATTGCTATATTATGGAGATGGATTCTGATACAAGAGTTCATCAATTAGTGTTTTTTGAAATGGCTGTGGAAGATTTCTAAATTGCAGAGATGGAGAAAATGGCATTTTAACCCGTCATGTGGTTAATTGTTTTCTTTCTGTGATAATAAAATGTTATTTTTAAAAAAAATTCATTAATAAAAGCAAACATTCTGTATTATTATCCCTATAACTTTTTAACCATGTTGAAACTTTATTTTAAAATGCTTGCAATTTTGTATTTGGGATTAATATATTATTTTTCAAAATCCATTGGATATTAAAACAAACATTTTCTTTTTTAAATAGAAAAACAAATGCTAATTTATTTATTAAGTGTAATTTAAATTGCATATTTGAGCTAGGGATTATTTCTAGTTTAATCAATGATTAATAATAATCATTAATATATTACCATAAAGTAATTGTACCTTAGTTGTGAGGGCAGAAAGTTTTAAGCTTGTCATTAAACTATAGTAATTTTCTATCTATATAATGCAAAACAAATGATGAAGATCCTTGTAAAACATTGTGATCTGGATAAGTGATTAGTGCTGAGATAATGTGTGATAAAGTAGAAGTTTGAAATATATCTAAAAATATATACATGAAGTTAAATGTATTTATATCGAAAAATGTATAGTTCAAATTAAATTATAATATGTGCTATATATTGTCTTACTTCAAACAGTGAATTGGTAGTTTCATAATGCATCTGTAGTGAGAGTAGTTCATCTGATTTCTATATTGATTTTCTTGACCTAAACTGAATGAAACACTCATTAAAACAATAGCTTGAATAATATATATATATATATTACAGTATCATTAGCATATGTCTCTTCACAAAATGTGAAAAATATATATTACAGCACATTGATGGTGCATCCCTCCACACATTGTTAAAACTATATAAAACCCAATCTACCAACATGGGCCAAGAAACTCAGGTGTTAATATCTTTATAACACTGTGGACATATTATTCATTAAGTGAGATTTAAAGAATATTCTTTGGGATAAGGATAATCTCTAATATTCTTTGGGATAAGGATAATCTCTAGCTTAATAACTTATTAGCAAAAATCATTAATATAGTTGTTTAAAGTAATTTATGTCAAAGTTTATGAGTGCAGAAAAATATGTCTACAAAGTTATACTCATAGTGAAAACAGTTAGTATGATTTCTGGACCAGTGGATAGTTGTGATATGGTTAAGCTAAGAAACTTGAATAATAATAAATTCCTTTTAGAATTTCACTGCTGGAAGATTATCTTACATTTTTATAATATAAAAGAAATTCATAATTGAAGAGCTTTTGGTATAAATTCAAAAGAGATTTTTGTATTAGTGGAATTACTTTTTATATAATTAACTATAATAAAAATTTCACACTTTAGTAAATGATTCTTTCAACTGATGAAATGCTAGAGATTTTTATTCTAGATAATGCAATGAACATATCTTGCATTCAGACAAACTTTTTGTAATTCTTATATAAATCCATAAAATCCTGCCTCTCATGTATGCAGTTCTATGATCTCTTTCTTTAAAAAATATTCATCTTTTCAAACATATCACTTCTTTATTTATGCAGAAAGATTTCTATAAAACATCAGAACTTCATCAATTTACAAATTATACAGGTATCTGACAAAAGGCATTAAATTAGCATCATTAGTACTAGTAGTTGGCCCATCAAGTTGTATGCAAATGTAGTAGTTATGCTTGATTTTTGACAATAATATATAAACATGATATTGTGGCAATGCTATCTGTTTTTTAATGATATCATTGGACCCAAGAATTTTTTTTAAATATGGATAGTTTCACAAATTTTGATTCCTATTGATAAGATTAGATCTTTGCCAACTTTTGTTATTGATTTTGCAATTAATGAAACATTTTCGGGAAGAGGCTTTTACAATTTGTCATTAAATGTAGAGTCTTTGAAAAAGTTTACTTTTGCTGCTGTAATTCGTCAGCCTTTCTTTCAAAAAAATTGAATGTCTCACTATTCACAATATCTAAATGGAAACTTTTTTCCAGGGCTCAAACAATTATTTGAAGGGTATTTCCAACACACTGTATACATAGGCTTATTTGTATCATTATGTGAAGGCACAAATTCATAATTTACGTAAGCAGGATCTTATTTATAAAGTTTTCACATCGCATTTTTTATCTCTTGATACCTAATAATAAAAATAATATGGAGAGTTCTGGTAAAACACGAGACACTTTCGCTTGTAAGTCGGATATTTTTGTCCTCATTGCCTTTGACTGGCTGATCTCTATAAATTCATTGTGGTTTTATTAGCTGCTTACCAAATCAAAGTCAAACATTTAATGAAAAATTATCAAACACACTAGTAACAGGGTTGCTCGTTACAAAAACAAAACTAGTAAATTGCATAAGAGTATACCGTCTTTATAGTGCTAACATATATGAATTGTAAAATGAACAGAATGATTATTAAATCACGTTTTACAGTATAATGCGCAAATTTATACATTAAAATTTACAAAACCATATCTGTGTATAAAAATAATTCTAATTATCTACTAATTTAAAAATGTGAAATCCTGACAAAATCTACAGATGCAGTTTGAGAAACTATTCTATAGAACCAAGAAACTTACACTATTACGAACTTTTATTTTTATAATTTTTTTTCGCTTACTAGTATCTCAAAAAAAATTATATAAAAAATAATACGTATTCTTTTTTTAAGAATCCCATTAAAAAAGATTATTTCAGAAGAAGAAAAAAGGAAGGAAAATAAAAAGACTAACAAATTTAATATTTTCTCTTTTAAATGCTTTGAAGTTGGTTATTTTCGATATTTTGTCTAGACAATCTTTCAATTACATTTTGGGTGCAGAATAATAGACTAAATAAAGGAGAATTTGGCAAATGTGTGTTTGCACTTATAAAAATTTTAAATTAAATAAAAGTTATTATAGAGTTAATTAAAATATATGAATTTTTATTAAGTTTTTTTTTTTTACTTTCACAATATTATTCCTGGAGATTTTTGTTGCCAAAACTTAAGTTAGTAACAATTTCCTTGTTTGTCTTTTTCTAAAAATAGTTATTGGATTTAGTGAAATTTGGTATTCTATATTTTACAGTCGAGAGATTCATATATTTTAAATAAAATTATTTTCTGAGAAGTTATCTCCAGAATAATTTATCGAATCTATTACTTTTTGCAGTTGAAGGTGGGTGGGATTCATAACTCGCGACGCATTATATATATATCATATCGTCGTGATAAGGTAAAGCTATAAATTGAAATGATTTAAAAATAAAATGCAATAATCGGTAATTTTTATCAACATTAATAAATATTTTCAGAGCTTCTACATATTTGGAAATGATGTATTATAAAATATTTGAATTTTCTGAGTATATTTCTTTATTGCATTATATAGTTTTACTATGGGTCAAATCAATATTTTAAAAATCCCATGTACAGTAATGAGAAATGTTTTTTCATTTATTTTTTTGTCAGCCCTATATCTCAGTACATATTTTAGTTAACATGATCTTCTCTATTACATATATATCTGCTAGTCTTAATATATTTGTTAAATGCACACATATGTTCTGCTAATCAGTATACACAGATATAAAGCACATATATATGTGTAGTTAAATGCGCTCACACTTTAGAATAAATAGATAGCAGTTAAAACCCTTAGAACAGGTTTTTTTTTTTTTTTGTATTTATTGAAAGATATACGTTTCATACATGATATTGTAATAATATTTATATATATTACAGTAAATGTCTATAAGATATTTTGACATTATTTATCAAAGGCATTCGTAGTAACTTGAATAAATTTATAATATTTCATATAAATCTGGAAGATACTTATTTTGCTTATATTATGATTGAATGTATTTTTTTTCTGTTTGGAGATTGAATTCAGGTAAAACTGACTGTTAGTGGCAATAACATTTTGCCCTCTATTTTTAAAAAACTGAACTATATTTTTTTCATACTAAGTGTATCTAACTATAAATAAACTATATCTAACTATAAATGTTTTTACATAAAGGTTAATAATAAAAAAATAAACTTAAATTTTTAGGTGTAGTTTTGAGCTGTGCACACAAGGAAATTCACGAAAACGGTGTCATGTTCATGCATATCCCTAAATGCAAATTCCTTCAGGTAGGATGTATGAAAGAAGTACGATAAAGTGCATTGGCAAATTATTCACCCAATAAAACATTATATCAACAATGGTGTTCAAAGACAAATGGCTTCAGGAAAAAAATGACCCACTTCTTATTCTGGAGTTTGAAATTGTTCAAGTAGGCAACTGTATTCCAGCTTTCTGCCAGAACAGCCGCAACATTTAAAATTTCATTTTGGAGAGCCAAAGAAGTGATAGAAATTCTGTCTGCAAAAAATTACATGTGGCAAAAGTAGTTCATAATTTTGACAGCAAGGACTTCTTTTGTGACACTTGTTAAGTTTTGACACATAACCTAGTGCAAAATTGCTCATAAAAATGTAAGTTTTTTAAAATTTTATTTATTAACCTTCATGTAAAAAATACATCTATAGTTAGATATACTTTACAATTACGTAGTAAGAATAATGTAATTCGAACCACAGATAGTGGAGATCGATAAATCATACTTCTTTCATCCATCCTACCTGCAGGAATTTGCATTTAGGGGTATGCATGATAATGACACCATTTTCGTGAATTTTCTTGTGTGCACAGCTCAAAACTACACCTAAAAATTTAAGTTTATTTTTTTATTATTAACCTTTATGTAAAAACATTTATAGTTAGATATAGTTTATTTATAGTTAGATACACTTAGTATAGTTAGATGCACTTATTATGAAAAAAATATAGTTCAGTTTTTTAAAAATAGAGGGTGAAATATTGTGGCTGCTAACAGTCAGTTTTACCTTGAATTCATATTTCTTTGTGTATTCTATTAACAAACAATCTATTTTTATGCCTTACTAATTGTTGTCTTTGGTATTGTTGTTGAATTCAATTATTTAAATATTTTTGGCCCACCATAATAAAGTGCTATTTTCATTTTTTAATGATGGTACATAAAATGTATAGTAGTACACAAATAGCATTATTGCTGTAATCTCTTTCAAGAGTGTTATGTGCACTCAATTACAGATAGAAAGAGTGAGATCACATGAATATAGTATAAGTATATTTTAATCTATTACACTGTTAATTTTAAAAATCCTACTAACTTTTAATTTGACATATTATTAATAAATACAAATTTATTCTTATCTTTACAAGCTAATTTTAAACTTAGTCATAATGTATAATAATGTTTATTGAGAGAGTACCAGTTGACAGGCAATAAAAAATTTTTTCACATCCCAATTGCTTGAAACAATATTTTTAAAGGGTGTCTTAAAATGTATAGACTGTTTTCTTTCTCTACACTTCAAATCATGCTATAATAAATTTATTTAACCCAAGATAAGCTCTTTTTTACATTTAAGAGTTTATGTAAACCTTATTTCATTTTCATCCCATTTTCATTAAAATTTATGTAAAACAAAAACAGAGATTTACAGTTCTTTTAACACATGAGTATGATATTCCAATGGGAAATGATTTAAATAAATTATTACTTTAATATTTTTTAAAAAATCTTGTTTATTGTAATGTCTTACTTTTTTATCTTGTGCTTTGAGTTTTATATCTCTCTCTATATATATGCTAAAAGCTTTAAAACCGTAAATAAAATAACATTTTCTCTATTAAAGTGTTTAGATATTTTTTTCAGAATTTATTCCATATGTCTCAAGATACAATTTCACTCAGATTAAAATCTCTTTTCTAGACATGCAACCAAAAAGCTACAAATGAAGAATTATGGCACAAAAAATGGATTTTTATTACGTTCAAAATATATTTCTTTTGTAGTTCTAACAGTAATGCCAGATGAAGGTGTTTTATGTGTCTACTTTAGAAATAAAATATAACAGCTACTAAATTATATACAAATGAAAAATACAAACCATGAAACACAAAGTTAATGATGATTGAAATAAAATTATGGTATCAGAATTAAAGGATTTAATAATTTCACTAATGATAATTTAATTTCTGAGTAAAATCTCTACAGATTATTTTATAATATTTTCATAATTCTTAAATTGTCTACGAAAATCCTGACATTAAATAAAATTTATTTGTCCAGAGGTTTTTAGAGGTGTCACTATCCTCAATATCAATTTCCAAATAAAAATGAAATTCAAATCATTTTTTTATGGAAATAAAACTATATCTACTTTAGCATTATTTTTTTAACAATTCTTGGAAATGCAGACATTTGACTCTTAATTCACAACCTTTTCAATTTCATGCACCATTTTTATTGTCGCTAATGAGTTTCATTCATGATTATTTAAATAATATTACCATAAAAAAATCTTGCAAGAATATAAAATTTATAGGTTTGATGGAGTTTCCTATTCACCTTAAGATTTTGATTCTTTTTTACTATTGTAACAGGATTGCCACATGAGTAAAATTTCAATTTGTGATGCCAAAATTTCAGGAATTACTCTTTATTCACAAATTGTAGATTGGTGGTGGGTATAGTGTAAGACATTATCAATTTATATGCCTATTGCTGGTAATATTAATCTACCTGAGTAATATTTCCCACTCATCTTATATATGCCTTATTACATACATATAATCTGGATTGTATTTATTGACACTATGGTTTATGGGACCTGATCTCACTGATACATTTATTTGTTTATGATTGGTACTACTCTCTTTTCACCAGTAACCCATATTTGAACTCATATCAAATTTGTGTGATCCCATTAGCATTGAACCATAGCTTAAGCTATATACTCAACCATGATCTTACATTATTTAATTGAAACTTCTAATAAAATTGATGAAATACACAAATGAGAAGTGAATAAAAGCATAAATACAAAATCCAACAAGTTTTATTTTATACAGTAACAATCATACAATGTATCAACATGCCTCTCAAATAATGGATCTACCACAAATGGAGAGTATAACCATCAATAAGGCATTAGAGGTGATATTTTAAGCTAATGGTTTTTTACTTCTATTCTCCTCTAATTATAAATGTAAACTGACAATATTTCATTTATCTTATATGCCTGATTGATGTTTGAATGACACAAATGTATAAATAATAATAATAATAATAAAACTAAAAAAAAAAATTCCTAATCAATTAAAATTGAAATTACAAAAATCATTACTGTGGAAAAAAATCATACATATAATAATCTTTATTATATTTACTATTGTTAATGTTATATTTTAGAATAACTGGATTAATATTAAATTCTAGCAATAAATAATAAAATAAGTGTTAATTTATGATATTAATAACATTTAGGCTATATGTTTCATATATATACAAAAAGAGAATATTTTTACTTCTTATCTTTCCTATTGATAAATGATTTAGTCTGTTTATCTTTAATTTCTTACTTTAAATTGACCAAAAGCATAAAAAAATAGAATTTTAGTATTAGCAATTTTGTTCTTATTGGCCTGTCATTGAAATATTAGCCTTTATTTTCTTGCTGTCAAAGTAGTAGATTTAAATTTTAATCATTAATTAAGTCTGGATGCATAGTTTTGTTGACTTAGTTAGAAAATACATCAATTAATGATTTAATCTTTATATTTAATTATCCACTGAAATAGATTAATTTTATCCCATGATATATTCCTGGTATTTCTTTAATGGGCTGGAAAACACATAAATCAGTCCATTAATCATTATTTTCATTGTCTATTTGGCTAGTGTTGATTTCTATGTTTTCTTTTTTTTTTTTTTTTTGAAAAATGGGTAGACATCTATAACTTTGGAGGAAATTGATAATAGTGATATTAGTTCATTAACAAGCTATACATAGTTCTTCAAAAAGCAATGAACTTCATTTTTTTCATGTTAGAGCTGGATCTCCAAACTGGGGTTGGACATGACCACTTTATCTTTATGGAGCAGAATGCTAGGGTAAGAGATGGACAACTAGAAGTCTAGCCAATCATAGTAATTAAGCTTGATTTACAAAAATAAGTAGTCATTACATATTTTTAATAATTATATAAGCAGTATTCTTATATTTTTACAATTATCATTGTGAAACAGACTTCACAAAGGAAAGATGTGACAAATGATAAGCTATTTGATGATGACTCCTCTGATCCGAAGAAATGTTTTAACTTCAATTTCTCTGCTAGAAAAATATATTCTATCTCAAATTAATTATAACAGTCTCTTTTAAAGGTACTCTTTCATGTTTATCAAAAAAATATTCATCAATAAATATATTGCTCACACCTGTGGCCACTCACCTCCTCCACATTATCTATTTCAATCAACTCAAGTGGCACATTTATTGATAAACAATAATATTAAGATAATAGAATAGAGAGAAAAGATATAAAGAAAAATACATATACTTCTTTGCAAATCTGAATCATTTTGAAACAAACTGTGTTGTATATATGAAATTTTAAAACTTGTCAATTTTTTTCTTTAATGAATTTAACAAGACTAGTCTACTTAAATCCACTTTATTTCCATTTTTTATATAATTACAATTGATACTTAGTCTATAAAAGTTATTATTTATTATAATAACGCATAAAATATTTATCTGCAAAGCATATCAATGCATGCCACTAGCTACTATGGAAACACACAAATCTTTTACTATGTAGTCTATAAAATTGATAAATTATACATTCTCATATTTTTTGGACTTGTAGTCAGCTATGCAAAGCTATACGATTATACTATGTATATAATCACTGACAAAATTTTGAAAATATTTTTTTCTATTTTTGCAAATGTAAGATATGACAGAAGTTAGTTTAACATTATGCATGTAAGTATAAATTTGGCCAATTCTTTTTATTAACAAAAAAAAATTCCTTATATAAATATATGCATATAATAATGTAATACATTATAAAATGTTAATTTAAAAATATAAAAGATAATCTACTTTATAATATTTTAGTATATATATGTTATTTAATATATAAAAATTCTAATGAGAGAAATTCTATTAAAATGCTTAGAACATAAAGGTTTTCTTATTCAACATGTGAACAATTTGAAAAATGTGAAACATTCAAAAGTCGTTTTCGTGTAGTATAAATTTTTAAAAAAATACAAACTAAAATCTAATTTAGTTTTCATGTGAAAGATGAAATTAAAGTATCATACAACCCCCCCCCCCTCAAATCTGAAGATTAGATTTCACCTTCATTTATGCATAGATAATGTTTAGTTGTTTTTCTTTTTATTTAGAATTATTTTAACTGAAGTTAAAAATTTATTTTTTAACTATTTTACTTACCAACTATCAATTTTTAATAATTATTTTCAATGCTAAAAGTATTATAATTAACAAATAATATATATTCTCCTTATCATAAATTAAATTATGAAAAATTGATTAAAACTTTCAAAAATTAAATAAATAAATAGCTAAAATAAATATACAAACATAAAATTATTTTAAAACATTACATAATATTTTTAAGACAGCATCTGTCTATTTGTATATCTACTTAATGATTTTTTTATAAATAAAATATAAAAACAATATTGTATCTAGAAAATTGAGCAGTGCAAATTCCTAATGTTCTCTCTCCATACAGTTTTCTGATTATATTTGATATCAGTATATATGGTAAGCATATGTAGATAAAAATTTATCCAATATTCAACTTCCAACATCATCACTTTTTACTAAATTTTACTTCTGACATTATGATCAAAATTGCCATAATTGGAAAATTATTTGCCAGATTTGATGGATTAATAAATAAGTGCACTATTTCTGTATTTTAACTTTTAATCATGATAGAGTGCTTTTATTTTGAAAAAGCTGCAAATCCATTTGCTGATTAAAAAGCTAAGCTGCTATTCATTAATGATATTTATTCAGTTATTTTTTATGTAAATGAATATTGCATAAATATGTCTCTTATATGAAATATTGAAATATATTGGTAAGTTAAAATAAAATGTAAATTTTCTGCTTTGTAGGGTGGAATTGTACTTTACTATAAACCTTGGTTGGAGACATAAGTGGTGTAGGATTCATTGTAATTAAAACATGGAAGAAAAACATTATGGATATCAATAATGTATTGGAGAGAATGGCAAAGATAGTTATTCAGCTTAACTAGAAAGTACTATTTGCAGATAATTTTGTTTTATGCCTAACATGACTGAATTTTAATGAAATAGAGGATTTCTATTTGGATATAAAGAATGACTCTTATTAAACCAAATAATATAGTAAAATTTTCATGGAATATTTTAAAATGCTAGAGAATAAATTTAGATATAAAATCAGAAAGAAGAAAAAAATAGATGTGTGAATTTAAAAAAAAAAGAATATCTATATATTATAATATTTTCTTCTCTTTTTTTTTTTGAGAAAAATTCCAAATGAAAATGACTATAAAAGCATTCAAATAAACATACAAGATAAGGTAGAATTATATTTTAATTAATAAAAAATATAGATTCTGTGTCTGAAATATAGTTAATAGATTTGACATAGGATGCAATTATAAATTGAGTGAGATGTAAAATATGTGGTAATACATAGTAGTGAGACAAAAATGATTAACAAAAGACATTATTATAATGAATATTTCTAATTTTGAAAAATATTCCAGTAAATATAAATTAAAACTTGAAAATTGTTTGAAAATATCAACAGGCTTAGACTCAGACTTAAATGAGATCAATAGAAAGATAACCGAATCTCTATTACACTTAGCTATAAAAGTATCCAAAACAAAACAAATTAACCATTCACTAATAAGTATTCTACTAATAAATATTAAGAAAAATTGAGACATTGTATATAAAAAAAAAGAATTTAAAAAATGTAAAAAACAATGATCCATTTACAAAAAGTGAATATTTTAATGATGATATAATAAAATATAACCATGAATTTTAGCAAGAAAATCTATAGAGAAAAATTAAAATCTTAAAACTATAATGCAACATTGTGATATAGAAAGAAAAGTTAATCTAATAATAAAAAATGTAGTTCTATTTTAAAAAGAAAATTATTATCTTGAAGTATGTGAAAAAGTTCTACAAAAAACTAAATAGTTATGAAGAAGAAAAACTTTTATATATTTTCAGTTGCTAAGTATTGTAAATAAAAAGATGAGATATAAAATTAAATGCATGAAAAATGGAAAAGCTCCAGAAAGTAATGAAATTAACTTCCGTATCTTAGAATAAGTAGGTAAGCAAATATAGAATCCAAAATGAAATTGAATATAAAAGCAATTAAATAAACATAAAAGATAAAGTAAAATTACATTTTAATTAATAATATATGTATTGCAAGTGCCAGATTAGTGCTGTAAGTCACACTATTTTAAAAAAAAATAAAGGAGTTTGTTAATCTTATTTAATTTTCATATCACTTGATCTATGGATAATGGAGGTGTTGATATATTAATGTTAACTAGATAACCATGGCAACCTAATATTTTGAAATATTATTTACTATTAATTCTAGCTTCAAATCATAAATCTGTTATCAATTTCAGGAAAATTATAAACAAGTGAATAAATAAATAGATTTTAGATATAGTTAAGTAAATATCACTTGAATAAAATCAATATTATTGTCCATTATCACACATTTCAGTTTCTGTTACTACAATCTCCTTAGCAACATACCTATTATAAAATTAAATGTTTTATGTTTTATATATGTTGTATTTATTAATTAGTTGTGGAAAATATTATTAAAAATATATGTAAAAAAGATATACATTCATTGAAATGTCTTGAAAATGTAATATGAATTCTTTATTTTTGATTTAAAATGAAAAATAATAGTGAACTTGTAAAACAGGATTTTATTTTCACTGTATCCAATTGTTTTAAAATCTTCATTTCATTTATTAAGTGGAGGCAAATTTTCTTAAACAATTTTCTTACATTAATGAGTGAAATTTGAATGATATTCAACAGTTGTCCTGACAACCTTAGCATCATCAATAATATGTTGTAAATAGAGCCGAAATGCTGCAACTCAAGTTCTTAAAATTTTATTGTTGCTTCAAATGGACATGTTTATATATGTCTAAAAATTTATCAATGATTAATTTCTAAAACTGTGGAACAATAAAAATTTTAACTATCTTCCTGTTCAATTGGGGACAGATCATTGATGAAATTCCAGGAGATATGGTGAAATGTGAAAAAAAAACCATCAAAATGTGTTGTATTGCAAGTCAGCTATAAAAGAATATTTCATTGTTAAAAATCTAGAATGTCATCTATATATTTGTGATGAAGACAACCCCATTGAGTGTATATGGATCAATGAGTTTTACAAGTTTGATTGAATCAACTTGTGTGTGATATTAAGCAATTTAAATTTCACTTTCTTAATTTGGAAAAAAAGCTAGCATTTATTATTCACTTGGATATAACTAAATTTTTTCAATGAAAAAAAATTCTCTTTATACATTATTACCAATGAAAAATAAAAATAAAGCCAGTGATGGGTGGTTTGTATGGACTAAGTACCTGTTGTTTTAAACCTTGAATACATTTATATGATTAAAAGAAAATACTGGAATTTAAACATGAAAGTATTTGAATTCAAACCCATGATAGCTATCATTCATGCTTGTCTTCTCTGCTTAAAGGAAAATCTTCTCTACACATTAGAATTGGAAACAAGAAATCAGGAAGTACAATGGACTAATGGATAAAAAGGAAAAATGAGACTGTTCATTTGTGATATGATAACTATGTGTATACATTTTTTGTTTGAAAAAAAAAAAAGGAAAAGAAAAATGTGTACGTTTTGTTCATATTTTATTTTAAAACATATGGTTAATGATATGCATGGATTATTATAGGATTCACATATATAAAGGATCAGAGAGATTCATTTTTGTTACAATTATTTAAACTCTTCCTGATGATATAGATTAATTTACGACTCGATGTTTGCAAGTGTTTACATTTGTTTTATGTTCCAGATTTAACTCTGGGAGATTCGAATAGAGAAGGATTTATATACAATGGATTTTTTATGTTAGTTTAATTATTTAGAAATTACACTAATGAATGACTAAAGATCACTTTTATTTGATTAATTTTTTTTTATCATTGTATATGCTATTTAAAATCTCAGGAAGATATTTAAAATCTCTCCTTCCGTTTTATATATAATATTATTAATTGAAATACAGGCTTATTATATACCTATATCAGTATATGTAATATATAGGGTATATGAGCACAGACTTTCACAGCACCCACCACTCTATCTCATATCACTGATACACTTGAACACATATATGTCGAAAAGATAAATAATCACTAATATACGTATTTCATGCTAAACCAGGGTGGCCTTTGAGCATTCCATCATCAGATTTTCAATTGGATGAATGGTTGAAGAGTTGGAGTGTGGAATGGTTTGAAGCCTGTTCATTGGGGTATGAAGATTGGCTACCTTAATATATATCTGAGCACTTATTGCATATATGTGTAGAGATGATAATCTGGACCAACAGATGATTGCTGGTTTAGCATGAAATATGTATATTGGTAATTATTTATTTTTTCAAAATATATGTGTTCAAGTGTATCAGTGATATGAGATAGAGTGGTGCATGGTGAGTGCTGTGAAAGTCTGTGCTCATATACCCTATATATTATATAGTAGTTTCATATATATATATTGTTATTATTATTATTATTGATTCTATACAGTAATCGACTATCAATTATTTATATATTAAAGAAATATAGTATTGTATTTTTTTAAACTGGCTACGGTTTTAGTCCATTGCATACATCATCGTTTGTTATTGTGCTTTTATATATATATTATTATTACTATAATAATTTTTTAATTATTAACCAATACATTTAGAGTTGATTAAAATCTGGTGAATCTGTCTAATTATTTCTTTTGAATGTGCAAGGTAATTTTTGGTATTTAAAGTTTGATCCAAGATCAAATCAATTTTGGTAAGTGAAATAGAGTTACGTATATGTATATTTTCTTATACATTATTATTAAGTCTAATTAGATGTAAATTTTATATTTATTATTACATTTAAATATTTGTTTATTTGTCTAAGACAATATCACTGGTAGAAATAATTTCATTAGTTCAGAGTTGATTATTAATTTGCTTATCGTGTCCAGTTACAAAAAGCTTAATAGATTTTATTCTGTCATTAGTCAAAATGATTTGTCTTAATAACTATTAAACTTCTTTGCAGTGGGGATCATAAATTTTGTTAACTAGTAAAACTGAATATTATCTTTGGCTTGGACAACTGCCAAAAATCGTCTTATATAGTTTAATTGTTATAAAAATCCATTTTTATAATTGATTGATTGGAGATTTAGGTAAATGAGTAATATCAATGATTGTAATTCAGTAAATATCCAATAGAAACCTAGGTATGTCTATATAATGATGTGATTGGGAATAGTAAAGTGTGAGATTATCTAATAGATTTATTTATAATGAGTTTTTGGATAGTGTTTCGTTTTAACACATAACTTAAGCTATAATTGCATATCAACGTAAAGGAAAGTAAAAATGAAATATTGATATTATATTTAATATTTTATTAAATTAGATATAAAATTGAGTAAGGGTTATTATATTTGAACATAAATGTTAACGTAAATTTGCATTACTATAAATAATATTAGATTAGTAAAAGTATATTAGAACTTAGTTACTTGTAGATTTGAATTTCAATTAATTCAATTATAAATCAAATAGATATCTTAGGCATACATCATTATTTAGGGTGATGATATATGATCTCACTGTTTATTGCAGTGTACTTTTGAATAATTAATAGATTTAATGATGTCTGACATGATGATCTTGTTTCCTTTCTTTTGTTTTAAATACTATCTGAATAAATTAGATTTTAGTAAAGATTGTCATTAGTATTTTATTTTTGTGTAGTGGGTAATCTAAATAATTATGTATTGAAAATATTGTTATTGTCTAGTGTGACCAATGACGGAGCTAGATAATTTTCCATAGGCTATAACAGAGTTGTTCTGTTACAAATAATATTTAAATCATAAGACCATTTATTTCTTCATGATCTTTTATTTCCATTCAGTGTCTGTAATAAGTGATTGTCTAAAAAATTTATAGGTCAATGTCGTTTATTTTATGACAGATATTGACTGAACAAATGTAGAGAGGTAGTGAGGTAGAAGATTCATTATTATTGTTACAAAGTAGCTACTTAATGCTAGCTGATGATGATCATGTACAAGTGGCAATTATAACAAAAGGCCAAATCAACTTTAGGTCTCTTATAAAGTGACACTCTGCATTTAGGTTAGATCTATATTATTATGAATGATGTCTCAATTCTGAGACCTACAAAAGTTTTTATATTATCATCTCATATTAGTCAGTATTCCATTACAAAATGATGAGCAATGTTTGGGCTATGTTTTATTCAGATTATATTGATCATTTTCATAGCATCAAAAATGGTGCATCAACCTCAGGCTTGATTAACTGATTAAAGATCCAGGTTTGAGTCTCATATACATGTTTTAAATGTGATATTTATTTATATGCATTAATAGAGTTTTATCGTGGATTATATTATATCAAAAGGTTTAAATGAGGTTGCATTCTTTATGGGTTTTGTTGGTGACTGGAATATTGAAAGGGTAGATATGTTCTATGAGAAAATAAGTAAAATTTATTTTATAATTTATTCCTAAAGAAGAGACAGATATTATATTTGCTATAAAATAATAATTAAGGGTGGAAACCAATAAGGTAGATGCATTCTCTGAACCTAAAGAAGATCTCTATCTAATACTGAGAGAATTGATGAAAAAGGTGAAAAATATGAGTAGAGATATAGATAATAAACTTGATAAGATGAATAAAGAACTAAGAGAAGATATAAATAGAGATAATAAAGAACTAAGAGAAGATATAACTATTAAAATTGATTTATGTAAAATTGAATTGAATGCTACTAATGTGAGATTTGATGAATTTAAATACAATTTGAATTCTCAATTGAAGGAATCTAGTGATAAATGTGATAGCAGGTTTAATGAATTGAGGGACCAGTAGTGAAATTAAATGGTGTAAAGTTGTGCATAAAGAATTAGAAAAATATGTTATAAAAATTGAGAAAGCTTACAAAGATGACCAAAAGACTTCAAAATTGGAAATAAATAATATTAAATTAGAAACAAAAGATATGCAAAGTCATATGGAAATGGAATGTAAAGAGGTGTGTAAAAAATATAATAAGGCTGATAATGAGATAAAGAAATTGCAGAAAGTATGTAAGGAATCCTAGAGTAATTTAAAGGGTGTACAGGAAGAGTTAAATAATATTGGTCAGATTATGATGTCTTCTCCAAATTGGTATGGGCATATCTGTTGACCAAGGCAAATGCTAGGAATATAATTAAATGTTTGCAAGAAACACAGTTTGTAAAAATATGGAAACCCAAGACTATTTTGACAGACTATGCTACATCATTCCTGTTCAAAAAGTGGCAGGATTGGATTGAATGACAGGATATAAAACATATTTTGTGTTCAATTAGGAACTCACAATCTAACACATGTGAAAGACTTATGCATGAGCTGGGTAGGTTGTTTAGGGTGTACCTAGAAAACAATCACTGTGCTTGGGTGAATAAATTGAAGGATGTCATTCGTTATATTAATATAACCCAGAATGAATCCACTGTGTTCACTCCCTGTACTTTGGATATAGGGAGCTTATATTAATTAAGACTCTATTACCTACTAAATCTAAAGAAGAGATAGATTATGATAATGATTTATCAAAGACTGGAAAAAATTTGAGGAAGATGGGAGAGAAAAGAATTACCCATGACTCTCATAGACATATATTTAAAGTAGGAGATTTTGTATTTGTAAAAATTCCCCAAGTCAGTGACCCACAGAATTATAAGTTCAAAAAGTTTTTTGAACATATATGAGGGACTATTTCCAAATAAAAAGAAAAGTGGGGGAGAATGCATTTCTTATAGAAACCCGTGAAGGTGAAAAAGATACCTTCAATGCCCAAAGCTTCAAACCAATAGCCACCTGAATAAATAAAAAGTATTCAATAAAGTAACATTATTATTTTCTGTGGTATTTATAATAGTGATCTATGGTATGATGTGAATACATACATTAAAGAATGAGAAATATTCATAATTAAAATACTTTTAAAATTTTAATTATGTATTCTACAATTACTATTTGCTATTATATTTATTAATTGACTAGTGTTGATGGCTAGGTGATCTGATATGTTAGAGATATAGAATATAAGGTTTTAGTATCTGTGCTAATTATAAATTGGAATTATTCATATGATCGAGTCTTTTCTTTGATAGAATGTGAATTAATATTGAAGGCCCAAGTTGACAGATGTCCAGGGCTTATTACAGAGTCACATGTAAAAAGGGATTCCTGATGACATGATGAATACTTAATTATAAGTTTAAAAAACAATGCTCAGTTAGCAACCATGTAGTGCACAATTTAGCTCACAACATAGTTGTCATATCCTTAAGAAATTAACATTAGATTTGATTAACATTTAGTTAGTTTACTTTAGTCTTATTCTTCTCTTTCACGTTCTTTGCATATCTTCATATATATATATTGCTTACAACAGTTTCTTTCATATACACTTTAATGCAAACAAATTTTCTTAAAAACTTCTTTATTTTCCTTACAGTTTCAACTGCCCAGCAGTCTTGCTCTGATGAAAACTGCTGGATGGTTGAAACTGTAAGAAAAATAAAGAAATTTTTAAGAAAATTTGTTTGCATTAAAGTGTATATGAAAGAACTGTTGTAAGCAATATATATATTACTTTAGTCTTAGAAGTAATTTTGAATGTGGTATCTTTGTTATTTTGATCTCCAGCTCATTATAAATGTTAATTTTCATTTATTTAGTTTTTCACATAAGAAAAGGTGACTTTAAAGGTGGTATATTAAATGTCTAAAGCATCACCTGAATGAAAATAATGTATTCAATAAAGATACATTATTATTTTTTGTCTCCGACATAATATTTAATGTTTTGCCCCATAGTAGTGTTAATGAGATATGTGTATGAAAAAGAAAAACAGGTTATTATGAAGTTTTTAGAGAAGTAAAATATGTAAATATATTTGTTAATCGTGCAATAATATGTAATAAAAATATATGGCTATTAGAGAGTAACTAATGATAGTTGGTTTTATAAATAGATTTTTGTGAGGTATTTAGTTTCCATGAAAGAAATACTAAATATTTTATTGTCTGACTCTAATCTTAAAGTATTATTATTAAGGAAGTTCCTGGAAAATATAAAATATAGAAGATTAATTGTAAATCCAATATAAGACTTTAAAAAGAAAAATCTATGTATGTGTACTAAGAAGATAAAGATAAAAAGGAATAAACAATTTGTATATTGTTTTGATGAGGATATCATATTTTAAATTTATTAAACTGTCATATTCAATGATATGAGAAGATGAGAAAGATAGAGTGAATAAATGTTCATGTATATTAAGGTTAAAAATAGTTTAAGGTTTAAAAAAGAGAGAGAGAGAGAAAGAGAAAGGAAGAAAAGAAAAGGAAAGGTCCTTTATTTATTTTTTATTTTTCTTTCATGGATGGGAGGTATTGTAAGTGCTAGGTTAGTGCATTATGTCATATAATTTTAAAAAAATTAGAAGTTTGTTGATCTGGTTTAATTTTCATTGCACTTGATTTATGGATAATGGGGGTGTTGAAGTATTAATGTTAAACTAATAACCATGGCAGCCTAATATTTTAAAATAATATTATTAACTATTAATTCTAGCATCAAATCATAAATAAGTTGTCAATTTCAGGAAAAATATAAACAAGTGAATAAATAGATTTTGGATATAGTTAACTAAATCATATAAAATTCCCTTGAATAAAATCAATATCATTATCCATTATTACACATTTCAATTTCTGTTACTACAATCTACATAGTAACTTACCTATTATAAAGTTAAATGTTTTATGTTTCACATTTGTTTTATTTATTAATTACTTGTGGAAAATATTATTAAAAATATATGTAAAAAATATCTACATTCATTAAAATGTCTTGAAAATGTAATATGAATTCTTTATTTTTGGTTTAAAATGAAAAATAATATTGAACTTGTAAAACACGATTTTATTTTCATAGTATCCAATTGTTTTACAATCTTCATTTCACTTATTAATTGGAGGCAAATTTTTTTAAAACAATTTTCCTACATTAACGAGCAAAATTTGAGTGATATTCATCAGTTGTCCTGACAACATTAGTGTCATCAAGGGTATGTTAGAAATAGAACCAAAATATTGCAACTCAAGTTCTTGTAGTTTGATCATTGCTTTGAACAAATACATTTACATCTGTCTAAACGTTTATCAAATTTTATTGTTTAAGTGATTAATTTCTAAAACTATCGATGAATAAAAATTTTAACTATCTGCCCATTTAATTGGGGCAGTTTGTAAATGAAATTCCAGGGAATACAGCAAAATGTGAAACAAAACCCATTAAAATGCATTGTATTGCAAGTCAGCTATAAAAAATATTCTGTTGTTAAAAATCTAGAATTTCATCTATTTATTTGTGATGAAGACAAACCCCATGGTGTGTAAATAGATATTATGTTTCAAATCAGTAAATTTCACAAAATTGATAAACTCATGTGTAATATAAAGCAATTTAAATTTCACTTTCTTAATTTGGAAAGAAAAGCGAGCATTTATTTTTCACTTGGATATAACTGAATTTTGTCAATGAAAAAAGTTCTCTTTATACATTATTACCAATGAAAAAGGAAATAAATCCAATGATGTGTGGTATTGCATCAACTAGGTGCCTGTTGTTTTAAAGGCTTGGATACATTTATATGCTTAAAAGAAAATATCAGAATTTAAAAACAAAAGTACTTGAATTGAAAGCCACAATAGTTATCATTCATGCTTATCTTCTCTACTTCAAGGAAAACTCTCTACATCTTAGTATCAGAAACAAGAAAGCAGGAGGGAGAATGGACTAATAGATAAAAAAGAGAAATGAATATGTTCATTTGTGGTATGATATCTATGTGTATACATTTTTCGTTTGAAAAAAAAAGGAAAAATGTGTACGTTTTGTTCATATTTTATTTTAAAACATTGGGTTAAATGATATATATGGGATATTATAGGACTCACATTATAAAAGTTAGAGGAGATTAATTGTTGTTATTATTATTTAAACTCTTAATGATGATATAGGTTTATTTATGGCCTTTTTATGTTTAAGATTTAACTCAGGGATATTCAGATAAAGAAGGGTTTAAATACAATGTTAGTTTAATTATTTAGAAATTACATTAATGAATGAATAAAGATCATTTTTATTTGATCACATTTTTTATCATTGTATATGTTATTTAAAATCTCAAGAAGATATTTAAAATCTCTCCTTCTGTTTTATATATATATATATAGTATTATTGTCATGCAACACACTTTTGAGTTTCACATATATTATTATTATTATTGATTTTATACAGCAATAGACTATAAATTATTTATATATTAAAGAAATATAGTATTGTATTTTTTAACTGGTTACGATTTTAGTCGATTGCATACATCCTGTGTTATTGTTTTTTTATTACTACTATAAATTTTTAATTATTAAGCAATAAATTTAGAGTTGATTAAAATCTGGTGAATCTATCTAATTATTTATTTTGAATGTGCAAGATAATTTTTGGTTCTTAAAGTTTGATCCAAGATCAAATCAATTTTGGTAAGTGAAATAAAGTTAGATATATGTATGTTTTCTAATTCATTATTATTAGGTCTGATTAGATGTAAATTGTATATTTGTTACTACATTTAAATATTTGTTTATTTGTCTAAGTTAATATCACTGGTAGAAATAATTTCATTAGTTCAGAGTTGATTATTAATTTGCTTATCGTGTCCAGTTACAAAAATCTTAATAGATTTTGTTCTGTCATTAGTCATAACGATTTGTCTTAATTACTTTTAAACTTCTTTGAAGTAGGGATCATAAATTTCATTAAGTAGTATAACTTAATATTATCTTTGGCTTGGACAGCTGCCAAGAATTATCTTATATAGTTTAATTGTTATACCATCCATTTTTATAATTGATTGAGTGGAGATATAAATAGATGAGTAATATCAGTGATTGTAATTCAGTAAATATCCAATAGAAACCTAGGTATGTCTATATAATGATGTGATTGGGAATAGTAAAGTGTGAGATTATCCAATAGATTTATTTATAATGAGTTTTTGGATAGTGTTTCATTTTAACACATAACTTAAGCTATAATTGTATATCAACATAAAGAAAAGTATGAATGAAATATTGATATTACATTTAATGTTTTATTAAACTAGACATAACACTGAGTAAGGGTTTATTTTATTTGAATATTACAAATAGTGTAGGTTTATAAAATGCTTTCAAAATGTTACCATAAGTGTTTCGAAAATAGTTGATTTAAATAGGATGTCATTAAATGTTAAAGTAAATTTCCATTACTATAAATAATACTACATTAGTAAAAATTATATCAGAACTTAGTTACTTGTAGATTCAAATTTGATTTAATTCACTTATAAATAAAATAAATATCTTAGACATATATCATCATTTAGGGTAATGATTTATGATTTCACTGCTTATTGCAGTGTACTTTGGAATAGTGAATAGATTTGGTGATATCTAACAAGATGATCTTGTTTGCTTTCTTTTGTTTTAAATACTATCTGAATAATTTAGACTTTAATAAAGATTGTCATTACTATTTTATTTTAATATAGTGGGCAATCTAATTAATTATGTATTGGAAATATTGTTATTGCATAGTGTAACCAATGACTGAGTTAAATAATTTTACACAGGTTATAATAGAATTGTTCTATTACAAATAATATTTAAGCCATAAGCCATAAGGGCATTTCTTCATGATCTTTTATTTCCATATAGTGTACCGGCAAAAATCACCATGCTTAATCACACACAGTAATCCGAATTCAAACCCAGTCCACGTCTAGGAATAAATTCCAAAATGCAAACTAAATTCAAACCCAAAAGCTTGTATTATGTCCACAGATGAGACGTCCTACCAAAAACACCTATCAAGCGTATTTTCGTTTTACATAAACGTCAGAGTAGTTAGTATTCACTATCTCTAACTATAATTCCACTTTTCAAGATCATGATTTCAAGCTATTTGCTATGGAGTCAGTGAAAGACAGGAATAAAGAAACTAGATCCTAATGCAAACTCTGTGGTTATGAAACAATTTCTATTCAGCTTGCAAAAGCGTGGTGTTTTTAGACCATTAATGTCTTCCAAACGCTCAGCATAACAAACAAGATGGCTATATGGGTCTGATCTCAGTTCAGCATCACCACATGTAGAAGCCTCTGCCAATCTATTATCATTGCAAGAAAAAATTTACTCAAAGGTACATTTATGATAAACAAAATGCAAGTTAAAAAGCGCTGGCAGCTTGTATTTTATGTCCACAGATGGCGTCCTACCAAAACACCTATCAAAGCGTATTTTCGTTTACATAAACGTCAGAGTAGTTAGTATTCACTATCTCTAACTATAATTCCACTTTCAGATCATGATTTCAAGCTATTTGTATCGTCAGTGAAAGACAGGAATAAAGGAAACTAGATCTAAATACAAACTCTGAGCGTTTATGAAACAATTTCTATTCAGCTTGCAAGCGTGAATTTTAGACATGTCTTTAAAACTCAGCATAATAAACCAGATAGCCACTTGTGATAGCAAATAGCTTGAAATCATGATCTTTCAGTGGAATTATAGTTAGAGATAGTGAATATAACTACTCCTGACGTTTATGTAAACGAAAATACGGCTTGATAGGTGTTTTTGGTAGGACGCTAAATCTGTGGACATAAATAGCGTTAGCAAGCTTGCTGCATTTTTGTTTATCTCGTTGTTTCTTACTGCTAGGTCTTTCTTGCAGTGATATAGTTGCAGAGAACTTCTACATAGTGAGTGATACTGAACCTCAGACCCATATAGCTATCTGGTTTTATACATGCTGAGTTTGAGACATTCGTGTCTAAAAATTCATGCTTGCAAGCTGAGATAAGAAATTGTTTCATAAGCGCTCAGAGTTTGTATTTAGATCTGGATTTCTTTATTCCTGTCTTTCACTGACGTTAGTAGAAATAACCGAAATCATGTCTGAAAGTGGAATTATAGTTAGAGATAGTGAATTTTTAACTTCTCTGACGTTTAAGTAAAACGAAAATGCAGCCGATAGATTGTTTTGGTAGGGCGCCATCTATGGACATAAATACAAGCGTTAGCAAAACTTTTAACTTTGCATTTTATTTATCATAAATGTACCTTTGTCTTTCTTTGCAATGATATAGTGCAGAGGCTTCTACTATGTGGTGATGTGAACTGAGATCAGACCACTTCAAATAACAACCTACGGTTTTGCTATGCTGAGGAGTTTGAGACGTAAAAACGCATCATCACAAAATTCAAGAACTCATAACTTCAGATAGAAAATTGATTTCATAAGCGCTCAGAGTTTAATATTTAGATCTAGTTTCTTAATTCCTGGCTACCGCGCTCGTAAATAACTTGAATTCGTGATCTGAAAGTGGAGATTATAGTTAGAGATAGTAATTGCTAACTACTATAAACATTTATGTGAAGAAGAAATCACAGCCGATAGGTGTTTTTATTAGAACATGTATCTGTATGGACATAAATACAAGCGTGTAAAACTTTTTAACTTGCATTCCTATTTATCATAAATGTACCTTTGAGTCTTTCTTGCAATGATATAAGACTAGAGAGGCTTCTACGTAGTAATTGATAACTGAACTGAGATCGAACCCATATAACTATCTGGTTTGCTATGCTGAGTTTGAGGCAGAATGCGTGTCTAAAAAATTCAGCGGCACTAGCTGAATAGAAATTGTTTCATAAGCGGCTCAGGTTTTTATTTAAGATCTGGATTTCTTTATTCCTGTCTTCACTGACGATA